>CM060831.1:76172500-76592500 GCA_030762175.1 Metallyticus violacea | reverse complement strand
GGTAACATACAAACAATACATACAATTAGTGATCATGATAATATAGAAATGTTCTATTTTAATAGACAGATTAATTATTTTTTAGACATATTGCCAAGTAACTTTTCTTATATTGCTGCACATTTTCGTAGCTCAACAACATAGTCAGGTTTTGATGGAAGCTAAAGAAAATTTACAACCTGGAAATTATATTATTGCAGATTTTTCTGAAAATTATTCTTTTTTATATAAGATTCGGTACAGGATATGGATTTGAACAATGCCAAGCTACAATGCATCCATTTATAATGTATTTCAAAGAATAAGTAGAAATTCATCACAAAAGTGTTGCTATCATCTCTAAAACCTTGGAATATAAGAAAAGATTGCTTTAATTTTTTTCAGTCCAAAGCAGCCATTCTCTTAAAGCAAACTTTTCAATTGAGATTTTTGATGGCTCAAGTTCACATTACTCCTCCCCCTGAAAAAAAATATAATAAATATCTGCTTACATAAAGTTAGTGCTGAATGGCACTTCTTTACATCATCATATGATAAATAAATGTTCATGTGATGCTATGAGCATTGGGAGAACTCTTAAAAGACTTACTACTAGAGCCAGTCTACAACCTAGTTGAAATTCTATAACATTGAAAAAAAACTGTTTGATATGGTGCAAAAAACATTGCTAATATCTCATTTTTATTTCATCTCTTGAATAAGAGCAAATAACTGAAAATTTGCCTGATATCAGAATCTAAAACCAACCTACTTTCATTTATTTATCTAAAACTGGAGCTGTAGTAATACAATTTTCTGTTAAAAACAGAAGTAAGCAAGTAAAAATAAATGTGTATTGAAACAGTTGTCTAAAATGTAAAAGTTTGAAGATTTTATATGTTGAAAGACAGTATGTGAGTCAGCATTATTCCTCATAGTGACTTTCATCTGTGTAGTACCATACTCTTCCAAAATTCATGGGATCACCAAGCCACAATCGCCAAATAAGTGCCCAACACAGGATCTATGGTTCTGCAGTTCACCACTGCTGCACCAATCCACTGTAAAAAATTTAATTTCCTTTGAACTATTTATTAGAGGTATCATTTTGATTTTTCTGGAGTTATTTAGAACATTCCAGAGCATTTAGCATGCATTTTTTTATTTTTTTAATGCATCACGTAACGATATCTAACTTTAAAAGATTGAATCATAAAATATTTTAAATAATTATATTTAATTCGGCTGATAAACATCTAAAGAAAGATTGCTTTTCAAGCTTTTAGATATACTTTTAACATAGATCTACTCACACCATATATGTTGCAGTATGCGTAATTTTTTATGAAATTTAACATTCAATATTTCTAAAACTTATGAGCTAAGTGGAAATAAATGAATGTGTTAGTTTATTAGACTCATAGAATTAGTAAAAAAGTATAAATGAAATTTGAGATCTGAAGGTAAAAATTGTTTCATTTTGTGCAATTTGACATGGAGTGATTCATATATAAAAATTTTGCTTCATGTATAAGGTAACCTTAGTAACTCAGAAGTGCAGATATACCTTTATACAATACACAGAATGAAAACAAATTGCATATAAATCATCATGAAATCAAACTATTTTAACTATCTTTTAAACTAGTAGCATAAAATTGTTTAACCAACTATCTGGCTATTTAAAAAATATAGGATAATGGCAACATATTTATAAGTAGTAAACCTGGAGACTTCAATGTATTCCCCTGCCACATTTATCACTTCTGGAAGACATTGAACATACTTAGCTAAGTCATTTTTGTTGATGTTTGAGAAAGAGTGCCCTATTGTAACACTGTAGTGTGGCTTGTTCTGACTTCTACAGCCAACTTCCTCACTGTCCATTAATAGCTCCTCCAGCAGTGATTGAATCAAATCAGCTTGATTCAAGGTCAAGATGACATAATTGTGGTTATCCTTCCACTCCATTATGTCCTTGTTGAAAGTTTGGCACTCCATGAACCACTGTTCATTATGACAAAGTTTCTTTGCTACAGGCTTCTTGCAGACCCGCAAAACATGCACACTGGTCACTGCTCACTTTTAGAAAATATCACTTTAGGGTGATCAAATTTTACACCATTGCTCAACAGTTTTTATTAATCTTATCTACAGATGGTGAACTAATGATACCAAGTGTGTTGAACAGCTATGCATTTCCTCTAGACTTGCTGAGGATAACAATGCCCTCACATGTTCATTAATAGTGCAGCGACAGTGTTGCAACTGCTTTTTTTCTAGCCTTCTTAAAAATTAACTACATAAATTCTCAGTACTTAACTGAATATACTAAATTGATGAAGACAGCCAACACTATAAAGAGAAGGATATATAAAATATGGGGAAAAAAAATTAAAAACAAGCTATTAATTTTTATGAATGTGGTGACACATGGAAAATACTGGTGTTTGGGAATTTTCTCTTTCTTGAATAGTAATGCAATAAATTTCTCTTACATTAATGTTGTTCAATAAGACTAATGGTTACATATAAAAACAGAACATATTCTGATTAATTAGTATAAAATGATAAGGGGTACATACAATGTAACAATATAATAATATATAATTAAATACAATATTAAATGGTCTAATTGTATAACAGTTCAATGTATAAGAATGATAAATGATTAGTACCAATAAATACATGGCTGATATTTTGAATTGATAATTTGTTCATTTATTCACTACCTATTGTATAATTTAATTTAATGAATGAATAATTAAAGTAATTAACCAAATGCACAACTTAATGTCTTATAAGAACATATTATAGCTGTTACCTTAATCATAATCATACCATCATTCTGTTATGACAGTAGTCTAATTCTATGCAATCAGTCCCCATGTATTCACTGTCTTAATCCTCTCAGTCAGCTACAATTTGTTCAGAAGGTAAGGGAATGATGAACAATAGGAAACATTAACATCATGGAATTTTTCCTGAAATAGTCTTGAACTTCACTGAATGAATTTATTAACACAGATGTATTATAAATGGGTCTTTGCTTTATTTTTCACTGCATGTGGACTGGATCTAAAGCTGGCAAGTTACAGCTGACACACTGATTGTCAAGGATGCATTTTGCCTCTGATAGGGATGGTTACTACACATATCATTTCAAAACAGTGAAAAGTTATTGTGTTATTGTATTTCATTTTTCTGTTTGCCATGGTTCACAGATATAATACAGAACAGCGCATTTTCACTTGCTGTAACTTTTTAAGAAGTGAATCAGCTGTTCTGTTATGAAGAATTTCAAGAATATTTTTTGGAGGTTCATCCACATGACAGATCTGCAGTTTGTAAAATAAATGCTTAAATTCAAAACAATAGAAAATTAGAGCAGGCAATTTGTGTTAATAAAAGAAGCTGGATGATATTGCTGCTCATTTAAATCAATCACTGTGAAATCTCTTGCAAAGTTAGCGTAACAAATGGGGATCAGCTGTGCATCAGCACATTCTGCTAGAAAATTGCTAAAATTCATTCCTCACAAGGTTACTGAAGTGCATGTCTATAGAGTCCATCAGGTCAGAAAGGAGAAATGTAGTTTTCTGTGAAAAAGGTACAAATGCTTTCAGTATTAAATTTAAAAGCCAACTTCATGTTGGAACAACTAGATGAAGATCATGTATTCCAGATTAGGCTAGTGAGTTGATTTTGTACTCATATGCAAAGGCTCATGAAACAAGTTCTGTGTAGTTCAATGGTAAGTGGTGCATGTTTGTACAAAATCGACACATTGGCCTAATCTAAATTGCTTTCAGTACTTAACTGATCATGTGGCAAACTGAGTGTGAGAAGCTGCGCTGTGAGCTGTTAGCTACTGCAGGGAAAAACAAAATGTAGACTTGATACATCCAGTCACTGCTGAATACTATAAAGTATTCCATTTTAAAAGACACATGTACAACTGCTCTTCCATTCATCTAAATGCACACTTGTTCAATCATAATGTTCATGTGAATGATATTTCAACATTTTTCACAGTGTCAGTGCACCTTTTGGTCAGGCAACAATAGTGTTACCAATTTGTAGTCTGAGCTTTATCAATGGCTAACTACTTGTTACCAAAACAGAGAGTAATGGGCAGATGCTATGTAACTTTAGATTTAAATGGCCCTGGGGTATTTATCCCTTCACTGATTACATACTCCTGCATACAAAAACTAGTCCCATTCAATAGTTAAAAGTCCAATTTTATACAACATCTGTGGCACTCTGTACAGCTGGATTCAAAGTAGGGCAAATTTGTTTTTATAAGCTAAATTTCCAGTGAATATCATATGCATCACATGTTACTTACCTAGTTCTAGTTTATACTGTAAACAGAAAAATTCCACAAAAATACTTCAACTTCATCTTTTCTGTCTATGACCAACTGAATCAAATATTATATTACATTTAGATGAAAAAGTAAAATTTAGTAAGCATTGGAAATAAAAATGTAACATAGAAGGAATTCACATGTGTTAAAAAAGAGAAAAATGAAAATAAGCAAATATATCAGGCAAGGATCAAACCTATAACCTCTTGCACTGCTAAGCCATTTGATTCCGTTGAGATAACATCAAGCAGGCATGTGAAAGCATATAATGCAATTCTATCGTACTGGACATAAAACAGTTGGTAGTTTTTGTATGCGAACAAAACACTATGCAAAAGTGGACTTGACTGTATTTGGCCTTTAAAAGACAGATACTTTTTTTCTAATTTTTTTCTTGTTTTTATATATATATTTTGTCTTAATCACTTCAAAGACCTAAGGCAGTTGCTCTTCAGTTGCATTTAATAAATTAGTTTTTGTTTATTTTTTTTAAGAGCAATTTGCTTCAACAAATGCTAATTTGTTCATTCATCGTTCGTTTTATTGCTGCCAGCAGACTTATACATATACAATGCATAAATTTTGGACATCACAACAGTGAAATAGGCAATTCATAATACTAATACAAATTAGAAAACTAAGCTATTCAGCAAAATAAATCAGATATATAAAAATAAATAGGATTATGTTAAGGTTCTATAGCATTTATGTGCTTCATGATTGCTGTTAATATGTTATATATTCTTTCTTTCATTTAGAATTCTACCGACACTTCCTGCACAAAGATAGCAGTAAAATTATTGAAAAAGAAGCAGTGTCACAGGGATTGGCAGTTGCTGATCAACTGAAAAAGTTAATGGAAGGTGAGAACTTTGAATAATATAATATTTCTATAGTTTTTGTTTTGTAAAAACTGTGCATTAATACATTTTTGGTTAGGGTGTATGGTGAAGCTACACTGCCCATGATAGCTAATGCCTAAAAATGAAAACATTTAGTTCTCAGTGACTGGTACACTTCAAGCGCATTTAATATGCAGAGATCTCAATTTTTTGCTTTTTGTGCACTAAGGTGATAATTATAACAGCACTGAAGGCAGAAAGAATAATGAAGAAGGAAGCAATTTAAAAGTGCTGTGAGTTGTTGACTATCTTATTTGATCTACTGTTTCTTTCATAATAAATATTTCAGTTAAGAAATCATTATACTTATATGCAGAGAGGTTATTTGAATTACGGGCCAGCAGAGCATGGGTATATTGGGAGAAGCCTGTTGTCAAGACCATATGATGCATGGCAGGTAGCAGCTTGTAGCTAGTTTGAGGGAGGCTTTATCAGCAAGTGGTTGTGCATTCAGATGCACTAGGTGCTTTCATTGTGTGTAAATTGTTTTTAATTAATTATGCAACTACATAAATATAGTCTTCAACCGATTTTTATGTATAATACATATGAGGTGAAAAAACTCATACAGAGAAGTGGTAAGGTGATTGGCAAGAAAATATCCCGTCAATCATGTTCCAATTAGAGAAACTGTTCATCAGCTTGTTAAAAACTTAGAGAGGATCATTCATTAACAAGAAACGGTTCCAATCTGCCATGTTCTTACAAAGAAAAGTTAAATGAAATATAGGAATTTTCTACACAGATTCTGACTATATATTGCTGGTCAGGGGCATCATTTTCAACATCTCTAAAACACAATTTAGTGCTTATTATCATCAGCTTTAAATACAGTATCATTTTATGCTTTTAGTAAAAATATAAATACTAAAATGTAAAATTGGAACTTAAACACAGTGAAAAAATATAATACTAATATAAATACTAAGTTTACATGCAGAGATTGTATCTCCCTTTTTCTGGGTGACAGCTTCTGCAGATTAAAAACATATGTTTTAATTGTACCACATTAACTAATTATTGAGATATAAGAATATCTCAATAATTAGTTATAATGATTAGTTATAAGAATATGTTTTTTATTTGTGGAGAGAATATCTTGGACAAAAGTACTGAAGATGTGTATGTTTAATTAATTAAATTGTGCTTATGAATCTGTAGATAATGGAGTGGTAATAAATCCTAAACTATCAACTTGTTCATACTTATTCCATTTACTTAAATAATACTAGGAGGATATGTTTCATCAGCTGTTGGCCGCCTCAACAGCTGATGATGAAAGCAAGTGCTTTTGAAACATGTTCAAATGTTCACACTAACTCCAGTACATTAGCATAGGATATATTCCCACTCCGTTGTCTGCAACTTCATAAGTACAATTTATTCACTTAATGTTTATACTGATTATTACTTTATGAGTTCACTAGGTTACAAATGAATTTTTTTTTCTGCAGTCCAATTAAAAATAGGTGACTTTTACTAATTTTGTGCGCAGAATTCAAAAATGCATTCAGTTTTTCCTTAGCATATCTCTTTTTGGCAATATGACAATGTTCAATGAAAATATAATTGTAAAATTTGCAAAAATATAACACAATCATGTACAACTTTTAAAGAAAATAAAGAAGAATAATAACATGAAAGCATACCTGAATTTGAGAATGTATGTTAGTTATCTTGTGTACCCCTTTTTCTTTTCCCATGGAACTGCAGTGTACCTGATTTTCTCAAGTGTTCTCTGGTAGGTTCATCGTGTGCAAGACACCAGCAGTAATTGGCCATCATATGTACGTCCCAGCATTCCTGATAATGTCGTTTAACATCTTTCAAGTCCTGGTGAACCTTTCACCATATTTGCTGACAGCTCCTAAATTCGACGGGAAGTAGTCAGGATGTGACTTGAGGAAATGAAGCTTCAAACTCATATTACATCCAAGCAGTCTGAAATCTTCCAGCATATTTCTAACAATTTATTTGTATTGAGGGTCTTTCACATTGCCCAGAAATTTCTTAACAACTTCTCTGAATCCATTCCATGCATCTTTTTCAATTTCATTCATAGAGCTGGTAAAATTAACATCTTTCATCAATTTCCTTATCTGTGGTCCATCAAATACTCCCTCTCTAATTTTGGCCTGTAACAATGATGGAAATTTTGTGCATAAGTACTGGAAGCAAGGACAACTGTTATCAAGCACTTTCATGAATTGTTTCATCATGCCAAGTTTTATATGTAATGGAAGGAGTAGAATTTTTTGATGATCAACAAGAGGCACATTAGTAACATTTTTTGATCCAGGTTCCAGTTGCTGCCTCTCAGGCCATTGGTCAGTTTCCCAATGTTTGTCCCTCGCCCTGCTATCTTATTTGCAAAGAAAACAAGGGAATTTTATGTATCCTCCCTGTTCTCCTAGTAACAGACCAATGACCTTAGTGTCCCCACATATTTGTCACTCCCAGTACTTAATTTTCTCAAAAGCATGCTTCAGAGTTTCATAAGACTCTATTAGGTTCATAGAATGTGCAAGCTGTATTGAAGCTTACTTATTACCATTATGAAGTAACATAAGAATAAAGGGATAATAAATTTATTCTTCCATTTATTTGGAAGAATAAATAAAAAGACACCAGTTACTTGGCTCATATGCTTCCTTGCCCAACTGTTTAATAAGATTAGATACATCCACAAAACATATGTTGATCTATTCACTTTTTTACACTAAACTCCATTTACTTACATAAAAGTAAGACACGTTTTGGGAGAATCTCTTAATAGATAAAGTAGTTAATCTTGCAAGTGCCACATGTTCCAAAAATGAAATCAATCTCCTAAATAAAGGTCTAAAAACTTGTATAGATTTCTCAGATAATATAGAAGATTACACAGCTGACATAGACATAGCCACCCAACTAAACGAAAGGGAACAATCGTTCGTCAAAAGTAAATGCAAAAAAGTTTTAGAGAACATAAAAAACCGAAATAAATCAATAAATTACAGAACAACATTAAAAAAACTAAAAGAAAAACCAGTTAAATACATAAAAGCATACAAAGGTAGTAAATTAGCCATTTTAGATGAAAAAGAATACATAGATTGAAACTATGTTAAAAGGACAAGACTACAAACCAATTGATAAGAATCCGCTCAATAAATGCAATAAAATGTTAATCAAAACATTAAATGAAGTCAAAACACTATCCACTACTGAAAAACAGAATATCACACAGAGTAATCCAGTACTACCCATGCTTTATGCACTACCTAAAATACATAAAAATGTTAACAGCATGAGATCAATAATAAACAATATCAATTCACCCACAAACCAGGTAGCACAAAAAATTGATCAGTCTTCAATTTTTTTAAGAGATTCCAAAGTTTGAGCATTAAAAATTCAGTTGATCTAGTCAAAAAACTTAAAAAATAGCCACCTATCTACAGAGAAACGTATGCTTATGCTAAAAAATGGTTAACATCAATAAACTTAAAAACAGAAGAAATAGAAGATTTATTAAAACTTACTAATATTTGCATTAATACTTCAGCTTCAACAAAAAATACTACCAACAAGTTTCAGGCCTACTTGGGAAACCCTCTGTCACCTTTTCTAGCAGAGTTTATGAGTTCATTTGAAACACATATCATAAATTCCCTTTAATTTTCAAGTCATGGTATAGGTATGTAAATGGCATTTTTGCAATAATACCGAAGAAACAGTCAATAGATGCCCTAAAACTTCTTAATGTGCAACATGAATCTATACAATTACCATAGAAGAAGAAAGAAATAGTTGGCTACCATTTCTAGATTTAAAAATTATAAGAACTGGAGATTATTTGAATTTTGGAATTTACAAAAAAGAAACACACACAGGAAACTACATAAAAAATGAGAGCTATAACCCCATTACACATAAGTATGTAGTATTTCACAGTTTGGCACATATATTGATGAATATTCCACTCTCAGAAGCAGGGTACAAACTAGAATATAAACAAATAATAAAGACAGCTATAATCCATGGTTTCAACAAAGACACATTGATAAAAATTATCAATAAATCTAAAAGACAAAAAGGGATAAGGGAAGTTTCCACACTGAAAAACACAAAAGAAGAATACAAATCAAAAGTTTCACCTACCATGCAATTTACCACAACAAGTTCAAAAAATTTTTCAAAGAACATGGGATAATGTTAGTCCCAAAGAACAGATACAACATCAAGAATTTATTAGATTGCACAGTAAAAGACTCCATATCAACAGAACAGAAGTCAGGAATTTATGAAATAAAATGTACATATTGTGGGCAGAGCTACATAGGCAAAACAAAGAGAAGTTTGGAAATTTGGAGGAAAGAACATTTTAGGAATATTTAGTTTAAGCAGGTGGATAAATGAACAGTAGCAGCTCACTTTTGGACCAAAAATCATGAATTAAAACCAGAAATGAAACTGCTGAAACATCTTTACAACCTAATGAATTTCGAGTTTCCTCCTATGGATGAACTCGGCAATTTCCTACTTAAACTAACAGAGGCCACCACAGAAACATCTGAGTGTCCAGTCATCATTTTCGAGTAACAGCGGTTTGGTTAGCAACTGAAGATGTAAATGGAGTTTAGTATAAAAAAATGAATACCTAAGTTTAGGATATATTACCACTCCATTGTCAACAACTTCGTAAGTAAAATATTTATATACAAGTTGATCTTCTTATGCGTAGTGCTTGTGAAACTTATTTCGCGATTCCTATACTAAGAAAATGTAATGCTAGCTGATAACAAATTCTTCTCCTGTAGTCTCGAGCCCAGTAATTTACTTTTTGTTTTGTCAGGCCTAAATCTCTCATGGAATCATTTAACTCAAATTGATTAAACTATTGTGGTGAATTGTCAAATTCTTCTGGATCAGAAACCAATTCATTTTCCGAAGTAGCAGAGCTCCTTTCAGATCACTAAAATAGAGGTCTGCTGTGTTGTAGGTATGGGTAGTTCGGGTCCATGAGGAATAAACTGTGTAACCGAGTTCACATTTGGATATTTAATTCCTGCTTATTATTTTTAGTTGTAGCCAGCAACTGAGCACATGCAAAAGTACAATCATCATGGTGATTCTGCTGCTCTCTCCATATCATTGATTTGACAAATGGCATTACCTTCCGTTGTCCTTCATACCAATAACGTAATCCCTCAACACAACTGTAAAATGAGGAGCAGATGATTTATCCTGATCACCAACTTTCTCTTTGAAATGTGATTAATATAGATTCTCTGTTTGTTGAGTCTATTTTACGTATTTTCCCATAAAACATGTAACCCACAAATGTAACAAAACTTATGAGGACTTTGTAGACACTGTCTCCTGCATAATCCTGATGCAGAAATCATACTCAAACTTTTATTTTAGCACCATAAACATAAAAGACGAACATGTGTATTAACACAGGCTTTCAGCTTAACTTAAGTTGAGATCTATGATAGCTCTAAATGTAAACATAAATACCTCACAAGAAGATATACCTGACACATAAAACAAAACTGATAAGTGCTAGGAATATAAACGTAAACATCTGGGTGATAAGGGAGGTTGGAAGTGAGGCGATTAGGAAGAAAATCAACAATAGATTTAGAATAACATCATGAAACAGAGCAGTAAGCTCTATAAGCTGAATGAATTCAGCATCATAAACATATATGCACATATAATAAAAACTAGATGTGATAGCCAAAAAGGGACTTCATTTTTTAAATCAGTGCACTGATTTCCATTAAAGTCATATATTTTCTTTGTATTGCAGAATCAATGTTGACCATTGTTATCAACTATTTTAATAATAATCAATGCTGTTAAAGTTTCAAGGCTTAAAATGTTTATATGCATATTTGCATAAGCTGTAATGATGTTTTTACTTGAAAATAATATTAGTATCCGAACTTTATATTGTAATTTGACAATGTCTGATAATGGTAATAAACTTATTTATTTGTATTAAAATAGAACTTTCACTATGGAAAATATTATAATTAATTTTTTTAGCTGATGTATCGATTACCATTCTTAGAGTCTCATTTACCAAAGTTTGTTGTCAGTACATGTTTGGTGAATTGTTGAATAGCAATCATGGATGTTGACAAAGGTCCATGAAACATATCCTGTCAATAAGCTGGTAAATGGAAGTTAAAGTGCATGCAATTAATTCATCAGTTAAAACAGTTAATTAAGTTATTAGATTTGGGGTTGTTATGGTGATAATTTTGTTGTAGTTATTGCTTTTTATTATTTATTTATTTAAAGTATTTATTTTCCTTTTAGGAATACATCTGCTAGACAAGGAGTTGCAGCGCCAAGTTCTAGCAAATCATGAAGATCTTTTATCACAAGCTACTTGGGTAGAGAAACTTGAAGGTGTGCTCTCTGTAATGCAGACTCATGTGCAGGTAATTATAAAATAATGAATTTTGCTAAGTATAATAATAGGCATTTCCTCTGAGAAATGGAAGATAGTTCTTCACAAATGTTATTTTTCAGCTCATCTGATGTGTGAATTTGTCTTGGACACTTTTTCCTTTAATGCCTCCAAAGATAAAAATTGCAGGACATTAAATTTGTGAATTAAGTCACACGTTGTTAGTGATGACTATCGTCAAATATTTTATGAATTGCAAGACTATATGTACCATTGCAGAAACCTATTGGAAATGAGG
The DNA here is from genome assembly GCA_030762175.1 of Metallyticus violacea. Classification (NCBI taxonomy): domain Eukaryota; kingdom Metazoa; phylum Arthropoda; class Insecta; order Mantodea; family Metallyticidae; genus Metallyticus; species Metallyticus violacea. Next base: position 76,580,540 of record CM060831.1, on the reverse strand, counting down.
GAATGTAGGCTTTCACAGCCTACAGGCTGGAACTCTAACTTCAGCAGGCCACGGCATAGCAGATGGAAGACACCTCTAGTTATATCCTGTTGGAAAGCTTGAATCTGAGCTCCCTCACAGTTAATTCACAGAAAATGGGCTGTAAATATTCTGCGCATACTTACCAGTAATAATTGTTTCTTCAGAAAAATAGGGTTATTATTCTCTTGCACCACATTTCTATTTTTTGACCATGCAGGGCTTCCTCACTAAATATTAGGTTTTTCTGAACTACATATATTTAATTGATATCATTGTATGAGTTGAACTACATACTCTTAATACTTCACTTATATATATATTTGTATATTTGTTTTGTGAATTAACATACAGACTTAGGTGGAATCAAGATTCGTCCATAAAGAAAAGTAGATTAGGGTCAATTTCTCTGTCATGAACACTATCCAAAATCCATTAACTAAATGTATTCTGGATGCAGGGTCGCCCAGTTTAAGTTCTTGCACTACAATAATTTTATAGGGTACTTCAGTTTTGTAGCCATTTGAAAGAGAGGAATAAGAAATTCCTGTTTGCTGAGAAAAATGAAGTGATTTTTAGGAAATATTCCAGAGATGTCCAAGTTTTCTAACGTTTCTTCTATGAGTAATGTAAGCGACTATGTACCTTTTTATCAAGAATACTACTCTTTTAATGAAATTTATTTACCAGTCTGTGAATCAAACTTCCACTTGGAAACTGAATATAAGGGAATCTCTGTTGAAATCATCTCTGTACATCATGAGCTGATTCTGTGTGCACATATGAAATGTGAATAAATACTCTTTGGGGAATAGAATACCTGAATTGAGCCATATTAACATAATTAATATGCTGTATTATGCTTCCTAATGAATATTTAATACATTGTCACTCAACCACAAAAACAGGTCTGTATGTTTGTAGAGTTAAAACTCATAATGACCTACCCTCTGGCTCACTAACCAGCTTTAAAATGTGAAAATGAGACAAAAGCTGCAGACCTCAGTTCACTGTGGCCAACTGCACATAAGCAGTCCTGTGAAGGAAAAATTACCAAGTTTTATGCAATCTTAATACATTTTCAGTAAGAAAATAAGCTTCAAAACAGCAATATAATGGACAATCCTTGAATAAACTTTCATTTTAAGTCATGACATTGTATCTATTTGTACATTGCTCTGATGTCTGAAACTTTTTCTTTTGGTAATAATGATTTGCCCATAGCTATAAAATGTGTGAAAGTTAATGCTCGTTGAATCTATACCTATTTTCTTAATAAGCTAAATTTATGAACTGGAATTTATAGTCCCCATGTAAAATTTTATATTCAACTTTCAAAGAAGAATCTTGCTTAAACATTAATTGTTTCACTTTTGTGTATGATACTCGAGAATATCATAGCTTGGTAGTTACACTTTTATAAATCTTGGAAATTAGCTGCTGTCTTTTAAATACTTTTGTAGTATTTTTATGATCATCTGCCAATAACAACTTATGACTTTATGATACAAATAATCATTCCTGAAAATAGAACATAAAATTATTTAGTTAATCATTTGACATATGATTGCACCTAAATCTGATTTGAGGAATTCTGAGTTATACATATTATTTTCTCTTCAGCTTCATATATGTATAATTCAAGTTCAACTGTAATTACAAACAGACATGAAACATACTGGTAATAATGAGACAAGAATTGAAATATCTATAATATTAATGAATATATTAACATATTTAAAGTCAAAATATTTTGCAAACTTTTGAAACGTGGTAATTGATTTATTGCTTATTACAATACATTGACATTTGTCTTTTGCAGTGTCTCCTATCTGCTGTGGAGCGACTGCGCACTAAAATAGTGGAGCCATATAACAAAATAGAAGTGCAGACTGTAATGTTGTCTCGTCTTCATGCAACATCAGATATGCTTCGCCGGGTAGCACGTATTCAGCATTTATCTCGGCGCCTAAGTAATCAAATGCAAGGATCTTCTTCTGACATTACCAAGGCTTCACAAAGTCTTAGTGAAATTTGTAAGTAAATGTAATATAGTGATATTCTGGCATAATTTTTAAGTACACTAAGGTTATCTTCTCATTTTATTCAGGAGAACAGAGTACAGTAGGGCTTGATACTTAGTGTCACATTGTTTGCCATCGCTATTAATTCCATCACAGAGTGTTTACTACCAGGGATAACTTAATCATTATTCGTCAATGACTTTGCAATCTTTCTTTCTTCTCAGCACATATGTCTTTTGGAACATATGTCTAGACCATCTCTATTCTTGAAGTGTTAACCAAGACCCTCTGCATGAATTTCTGGCACTGCAAGAAGCATCCTTCGCCATCTCTCCATCTTGTCCCATATGCTATATCTTTCACAGATGAAGTAAAGTTCCTTGGTTTTGTTTTTGATAAGAATCACTGCTGGTCTTTACATATACCACAACTGAAAGGTCAGTGTGCATGCTGTGTCTTTTATGTATTATAAGTGACATATCCTGGGAAGCTGAATGGATGGTTCTTTTGCACCTCTACCATTCTATCATCTAGTCCAAAATCAATTATGACTGTATTGTTTATGTTCAGTGCGACCTTCAGTACCTTGTTGCCTTAACCCAATTCATCATCAGGAAATCCATATCGCAATAGGAGCGTTTCCTACGAGCCCTGTGTCTAGTCTATGGGCACAGTCTGGTGAACCTCCTCTATTCTATCATAGAGACATTTTACTTGGTGGATACGGTTGCCAATTGCCTACTCAAACTTGGCATCCCATTAATGAGCCATTTTTTAATATGTCGCTTGATAGTTTTTAAGCTGCTAGATCTGTGGCTCAAAAGCTCCTCTGACTATTGGTTTCCAGAGATGTTAAGAACTTTAGACATGAAGAGTTCCCTGCTTTTTTCTTAGCTGGGGAAGACTTTTGTTCCCTGTGGCTTTTAGCAGAAGCTCCAATTCATCTTGGGCTTACATCCTGTGCTAAATCACGAACTGCAGCTTCCATTATTCATCGACATTTTAGTGCTATACTCTCCTTATTGCCAAATGCAATCTTATCAATACTGACAGCTAGAAAGGGGACTCAGGTTTGGAAGTGCCTTCATTTTTAGTGGTTCTAGTTTTACATTTGGTCTTAGCCGAGTTGCTTGCATGAGCATGAAGAAGTCGGACATGTACAGTAAGCACTCATGAGTGTGGGAAAGATGGGTGCTGCATTGCAGTAGAGCTAGTATTGGGAAGTTCAGTATTAGAAAATGCAAAAGGACAAATAAAGAAATGGCCTACAGGATAAGGTTCTGGATTGTGCTAGTGCTAGCTGTTCCATTAGTAATTGGTGGAGTAAAACAAAACCTAGGACCATTAATGGAGGAAGTTAAGAACATGTTTAAGTCAATAGCTGAAGAAATAAAGGAAGGCGAAAATAAAAAAGAAAATGGAGAAGAGCATGGAAAATATAAAACAGAAGGTCAAACAGATCAAAGAAAAATAATGAGGACCAGCCAGATTTTTTTTTTAAAGTGGTGTATAACGCCCATTTTACCACTGAGTCACACAGGTGGTCTAATGGAATGCAGGAATAGTCATATTGGAGAAAGCAGCAGACATAGAAAAGCTGAATGTGATTTTTGGAGTGGAAGAAATAAGAGGGAAAAAAATATGGGATGAAGTGCAAGAAATTATTTGAGGAAAACTGGATATTAAACAGAATGGATGGGAAATTATAGACTCCTGGAGAATTGGATGAAGGGGTGGGAGACCAACACCGATATTAGTAATTAATATTAGGCAAAATGTATGAATTTATGAAATAAAATGCAGATTGTGAACAGAGCTACATAGGCAAAACAAAAAGAAATTTGGAAATTCGGAGGAAAGAACATTTTAGGAATATTTGGTTAAACAGATGGATAAATCAGCAGTAGCAGCTCACTTTTGGACCAAAAACCATGAAATAAAACTGGGAATTATACTGCTGAAACATCTTCACAACCCATTGGCATTATCCACTAGGGAAAAAATTTTCATATTAAAAAATAGAGAAAACCCTATCCAGTTCTGTGAGCAACTGAAGATGGAGGAGGTTCTCCTGAAACGCTTTTTACTTTTGTGTAAGTGAATGGAGTTTAGTGTAAAAAAATGAATACCTAAGTTTAGGTTATTTTGCCACTCCATTGTCAACAGCTTCGTAAGTACAATATTTATAAGCTAATTATAATTACATTTAATGGAAGAAGCCAAGAGGTCAAAAACATCTAAGAATATACTGAAATCCCTAAACCTTGAAACAATATATTAAATATCCTCCTGAAGAATGACTACTGCACATTTACACAATTGGATCTTCTAAGGATTATTACAAAGCTGAAATCATGTATCCCTTCTTTTCTTATTAGTGCTCTGTGGGAGTAGACACCACTAATTATGATAGAGGATAATGGCAATATCTCTGCATGATTCTAAGGCTGCCATTTAAGCCACACAACTTGTTACAGAATCTTCACAAGGCCTATATACATACAGTTTATTCCAGCACATTGTAGGATTAAAGAGAAGAGCTAGCCAATATGCCCATGAGAAAAGTCACCTAATATATCAGATGAGAAAGACAAGCACAACCTTTGCAACAGTAAAATGCCTGATTACATCAAAACTGACACATAATTATAAACAAGAAATAGAAAAATGTATTTAAGAAAAGAAATGGAACTCCCATCTCTCCATCCTGGATGAATCTCCACAAGGACTATAAAAGAAACAGCATTTGTAGCCTTTAGACTCGTGCACATCATGACTGTTTAGAAAGCCAGACAAAATTTTTTTAAAAAATTCATATACCACCAGTCAATCATACATTGAAAAAAATGTTCAAAGATTACAATATCATCTTAGCATCTCAAAACAGATACAGTATGGAAAATTTATAAAAATTAAACAATACAAATTCCAGGCTAAGAAGAAAAAAATTCAGAATTTACCAGATTGATTGTTGGGATTGGGAAAAAAAATCTACACAGGAAAAACAAAGAGGAATAATGTTTTACATCCGTTACAAGCAAATAGAAAAATCATCGGTGGCATTATATTTTTGGAATGAAAACCATGAAATGGAAAAAAGCAATTACAATATTAATAACAGTTCAGCAACCAAAGGAATTCAACATATAGAAAAGTATTTCAATATTAATTCAATTTGGAATCAAACACAGTGAAACACACACTAATATAGAAAATGATTTACATAAAAAACATGAGCAACAGAATTTAGACATTCCAAAAGCAGACTGCTCTTTATTCAAGATGATCACAAGATCACCAGAGTAAACTTATACATCTACCAACTGGACTTCAACAAAAGTTGTTTAATAGCTGAGGATGTGGACAAAGGTCCACAAAATATGTCCTAAGTAAATCTCTAGTAAGTGAAGCTAGTGAAGTGAAGTGAAATAGTTTTCAAATAATTTGAGATTATTAATGCATGCTTCACTTTTCATTTTAATGAATATTAAGATTATGCATACTTGACTTTTTCGAATCCGAACATGCACTAACTGTTTTGTTACCTATTTCAGCAATCAGTACACACTGTTTTGACTGTGCTCCCTTGCTAGCATTATGATGGAGATTAGGGATGGGGCTATGATAAGTTTTGGATAGTTTTTTGTGTAATGTAAAAATATGAATAAATTCATGTGATATCACATGACTTTATTTATATGACTTGATTCACTGTGTTAGTTCCATATATATATTTTTAAAATAATTTCTTTTTTAAAAAATATGTTTTAATTAATGTAAAAATGTTTAAAATTTAAATTGCATACTGCTAGTTGAACTTCTTTATTTATATCAAGTGTTCAGATGGAATAATTTAATACTCTTGATTGGTTTAAATGCAATGGAATGTTTTATTTCATTTTCAGCCAACACTGTATGTAAGTGGAGACTTTTGCATGATATGTAAATGAGAAAAAAAATTGGAGGTGATGATTCATAAGCTGTTATAAAGCTGTCAAGGAAAAGATTTGGAAGGGATGCTAGTCTTATCAATATAGCCACTATTAATGGTCATGTGCCAAACTGAAATCTTAATATGAGCAGCTGTTGTTACATAGGTGTCAAGAATGCATGTGTGCAATAGGTCAGCTTTTTCAGAGTATATTCCAGTGTTGTGACTATATTAATTCCATATGTTGTACTACAAAATCAGTAGCCTTGGAAATATCACTCTGCCTGCTGACCAAACTGGATCTGCTGGCAGTGTGACATTATGTAAATTTTTCAGGAAGGAATTGCTTGCAGAGCTCCTACTGGAAAGAACAGAATTTTCTTGAAGAGCTTTCCTTCCAAAAACAAGTTAACTCAGAGGTTTATAGCATCTGGTGTTTACTGCCAGTTAGTGTAACACTCTCTGGAATGAGCTATGTTGTCAAGAGTCTTGAAAACAGCATGATCTTGTTTCATTATTAACTTGTATAACTGAAAAAAGGCAAAAGCTGTGATAATCTAAAAATACATTTTAAACATATTTTATTTCTATATCGTAAACTTAGGTATTCATTTTTTACACTAAACTCCATTTACTTATGTAAAAGTAAATGGAGTTTAGTGTAAAAAAATGAATACCTAAGTTTAGGATATATTACCACTCCGTTGTCAACAGCTTCACAAGTACAATATTTGTATTTCATTTCTGTTGTTAAATGAATTAGAATCCATATAGGCATTTAAGTTTTTAACACGTAAATTTGAAGACTTCATTTTAATGATCAATCTACTGAAAATATTTCCATATACTTAAATGTAATTTGGAACTTGTACAGTGAAGCCAATCATATTAATTGATATCATTGTATGATTCAGTTGAACTACACACTCTTAAAGCTTCACTTATTTTTTCTAAATGTATGGAACCAGTTTCTAGAACATTTTGTTCCCATCTTCAGCCAGGCTAAAGTTCAACTGTCGGATCATTCATTGAGCTGTGGGAATCTATATTCTGCTCTGGTGGCGGTGTGATAAACTTGTAGTTTATGTTTTCATCCCCGACAATGTCGAAGTTCATTATGCTGTCTTTGTATTTGTAGATGTAGATTTTCTCCCAGGTTGCTAATTCCATAGGTCCTTGTACTGATTTTAATAATTATTAATAATTATTATGCTGTCTTTGTATTTGTAGATGTAGATTTTCTCTCAGGTTGCTAATTCCATAGGTCCTTGTACTGATTTTAATAATTATTAATATATTAATGGGAGAAAATCTACATCTACAAATACAAAGACAGCATAATGAACTTCGACATTGTCGGGGATGAAAATATAAACTACAAGTTTATCATACTGCCACCAGAGCAGAATATACATTCCCACAGCTCAACGAATGATCTGACAGTTGAACTTTAGCCTGGCTGAAGATGGGAACAAAATGTTCTCGAAACCGGTTCCATACATTTAGAAAAAGTAAGTGAAGCTTTAAGAGTGTGTAGTTCAACTGAATCATACAATGATATCAATTAATATTTCCATATAATTTGTTTATAGTGAATTTCATCTGATATGTCAGTTACCATTTAACCTGAAATAAACTGATATTTACAATTTATTAAATGTATAATAATAAATTATTTTTTAACAGCTCATTTGTCTGAAGACATTGATCTCTCAGGGTTAGAGGTTCTAGAAGAGGACCAACGTTCCATACGTAGCCATCGAGGTGAAGTTGAGAGGCAAGCAAAGCTTATGCTAACTCAAGGTTTACAGGCTCAGAATTTTTCTCAGGTATATATATACACACACACATATAATGTTTGTAAATAAAAAAGATTTCCGATTAATAAAAATGGTCTTATTTTGTATGTACAATGCCATCATTTTATGTTGATGATTAAAGCAACTAAACACCTTGCTATGTTCCCTACTTACAAAATGTTTAATTAGAAGCTAAAATTATTTTTTAATCATAATAAGATACTAATGTGTGAAACATTCATACATACAAAATAATTTCATAATAAGTAAAGTAAAATAAAATTTAAAAAACAATGAAACCTTTTTGCAAAATAAAAACAATTATTTTTACATATACACATGTAACTTTTTATTTAAATGAAATTCATTCTTATAATATGCATTTTGATGATATATGAATTTTTTAAAATTATCTAATTTTTTCCTGCTTAAAGTGTTGTGGTTTCTTTAATAAGTTTTTGCCTCTTGAGCTGTATTTTTTAACTAATTTTTTGCTAAATTCATTTTCAATTGTTATTCTTTCTATTTGGGTATATTTTTTTGAGTATTCTTTCTTGTTAATGGGTTAGTTAACTAAAAGTGGGATAAAATTCACATATATAAACTACAGAGTGTGATTAATGAACTTCCACACTTTTGGGGATGAAAACACAAAACTTTAAGTTTATCATACCTCCACCAGAGTATAATATGTACCCCCAAAGAAATATGTGAATTATGCAGTAGTGGACAATTAACTGAGGATGCAAATGATGGTCTATGAAACTTGTTTTAAATATAAACAAGTGAAGCAAAAGAGTGTATAGTTCCACTCACTCATACAATAATTTTAATTATATCTATGTATATTCATGTTCATTTATTCCACCATTTGATTTATACATAAATCTGGTTTCTTCAGCATTTAAATACAGCAAAAAATAAAATTATGAGAACTTAAGATTGTACAGTAATGCAAGTACACTATTATGGTACTAGGAGGTACACACATTGATATTATCAGTTACTGAGTAAGCTTATCTAATAAAATAGAATAATATAACAACAACAATAATAACAGTAGACACAGGAACAGCATGAATAACGATGACAAAGACGAAGACAGCAATTTAAGAATAATGTTAGGATAAGTTCCTAACATTTTTGTATAATATGTAATTTCTTTACATCTTTATGTAATGTTATTGACTTAAGAAGTATGCCTTTTCCTTTTATTTTAAATTTAACTAGTGCATTTCAGCAACTTGTTAATGAAGGAATTTCATTAAATGTATTGAGAGAGAGGGAGAGCAAGAGAATGTGTGTTTGTACATGGGCATAGAGTTCCAACTTTGTAATAAAGCCTAGTGTTAATCTCTTCTGAGTTGGATATTTAGAACACTCTTTATGGTTTCACTTACATGAGATGTGTTTCCTGGAACTTTTGTCCATATTGTCAGTCGTTTAACTGTCTTTAACAGCTGATGATGTGGACAAAAGTTCCACGAAACTTATCTCATGTAAGTGAAACCATAAAGAGTGTTCTAAATATCCGACTCAGAAGAGATTATTAATGGGATTGACTGTGTTTGATTCCAAATTGGATTAATACGAGGGTCTTTCCAAAACTAATACCTCCCATTTTTTTGTGTTGACTTTGGATGTCCGAGCCAGATGTCGTTTGTGTAGTGCTAATGCTTGAACCTTCCTCTTTCATTTGCAGGTGGTTCCATTGTTCTGCGGTAGTTGGCGCCAGCATAGTAGTGTTCCAAATTGGAGTCTGATATTGCAAACAATTGTACCGATTGAAATCCATCGACACTTGCTAAAGGTGTATAGAGACGATACACTAGACGTGAGCAATGTGAGGCGATGGATATGGCATTTTAACAGTGCTGAAAAGGATGTGCATGACAAGCCACGACCGAATCGACCCTACACAGGTGTCACCCCCCGCAATGAAGAGCATCTTGATCAACTCATCCATGCTGATCGGCGGATAATGGCCAAAGAATTGTGTGCAAACCTGAATATCAGCTGTGCCTTTAGCAAGCATCGATGGATTTCAATCGGCGCAATTTCTTTCGCAGTGAGGAATTCAATCACACATCTCTGTTTTATACATACATCCATATCAGACTCCAATTTGGAACACTCCTCTGCTGGCGCCAACTACCGCAGAACAATGAAACCACCTTCAAATGAAAGAGGAAGGTTCAAGCATTAGCACCACAAAACAACATCTGGCTCGGATATCCAAAGTCAACACAAAAAAAATAGGAGGCATTAGTTTCCGAACGACCCTCATATGTAAGCCTAGTGTTGTTGCACTTCAATAATTTTCCACATAAAGGCATCTTCACATATATAAAGAGAATAAAGATATATTAAGATCATTGTGTGATTGAGTCGAACTAACAATCTTTTGCTCCACTTGTTTAAATATGTAGAACTGGTTTCACAAACCTTCATTCACATCATCAGCTAGAATGTCGACTGCTGGATACTTCGTTATGCTGTGGGAATATGTATTCTGCTGGTGGAAGTGTGATGAACTTAAAGTTTATGTTTTCATCACCGGAAGTGTCAAAGTTCATTAAAGTGTCTTAGTATGTGTATATATAGATTATTTTCCCAAGTTGCTAATTCTTTATGTCCTTGTACTGATTTCAATAATTTTGCTTTATTCATTATGTCATGGTTTTCTGTCTAGAAATAAAATGCAACTGCTGATTTCTCCATTTGCTTGTATTTTATGTTCCTGAAATGTTCTTTTACCCGTGTGCCCATGTTTCTCTTTGTTTTTCCAATGTAGACCTTTTCACATTCTGCAAAACTTGTTTTGTAAACACCTGCTTTTTTCTCCTGTGGAATATTGTCATTAACATTGTCTATCAGGAGATTTTTAACATTAAATCTGTTTATAGGAGCTAACTTGATATTAAAATCTTTAAGAATATTCTGAAACTTTTTTGTGGCCCATGGATATGTGAATTTTTTAAAAATTAGCTTATTTTTTTTTTCTGAAAGTGTTGGTTTCTTTAATAAGTTTTTGCCTCTTGAATTTTTTATACTTTTTTATGTATCTTTTTATGTATTATTCTTTCTTAAAACCATTTTTACCTGCTGTACTTTCTATTCTGCAAAACTTGTTTTGTAAACACCTGCTTTTTTCTCCTGTGGAATATTGTCATTAACATTGTCTATCAGGAGATTTTTAACATTAAATCTGTTTATAGGAGCTAACTTGATATTAAAATCTTTAAGAATATTCTGAAACTTTTTTGTGGCCCATGGATATGTGAATTTTTTAAAAATTAGCTTATATTTTTTTCTTCTGAAAGTGTTGGTTTCTTTAATAAGTTTTTGCCTCTTGAATTTTTTATACTTTTTTATGTATTATTCTTTCTTAAAACCATTTTTACCTGCTGTACTTTCTATTTTTTTGTATTTTTTGAAGTATTCTTCTTTGCTAATTTGTAGGTTAACTAGTCTGTGTGTTTAACTGTTAATAACTGCATGTTTGTGCATCATGGGGTCATGTTGTGATTATCTTTGAGGCGATTATCTGCATATGTATTCTTTCTATATATTCCAAATTTTAGGTTTCCTTGACACTCCATAATTTTGATGTGCAAAAATGGTAACATGTTATCTGTCTCAGTTTCGTGTGTGAACGATGTTTCTCTCTTGTATATTCAGAAGTTTTATAGCATCATAAATGAGTTTTTTGTTAACCATGGCACATATATCAACATATATGTGTATTTGTTAACTAAAAATGGAGAAAAGCAGCTGCCCATAGTAAGTCCTGGTCATTGATTATAAAATTTGCCCTTGAAAGAAAAGTAGGATTGGTTTATGCAATTTTCGGTGAGTTTAATATATTCTTTTATGTGGTATCATTAATTCCACTTATTTTTAAAAATCATTTACATAAATTGGGAGTTTTTCTTTAGGTATATTTGGAAACAGCAATTTTCTATGGTCAAAGATATTAATGTGTCAGAAGGTTGTAATTTTATATCTTTAATTTTTTCTATTAATTGAAAGGAATTGTTTATACTCTTGCTTTGAAATTTATAAAGTGTCTTGAATTTTTCAGCTAGCCATTTTGCTAAATAGTACGATGGTATATTGATATTGTTGATGATGGGTCGCATACCATTTCCAGCCTTATGAACATTTGGTAAACCATATATTTTCACTAGGTTAGGGTTGTTCTGTTTTATTTTATATTTTGTTTCCTTTGGGATAAATGAAAATTTACTAGCATTATTAACTGAATTAAACATCCCTTCAATGTGTTTGAATGGATTAAACGTACTGTTTCGTATTTAACAAGTTTAGCATTCTTGTATTATAATCTTCCTTATCTAATATTACTGTGTTTGACTATATAATATTACTATTACTATGTGTGATTATATAATATTATATAATCATTCAATGATCTTAATATATGATTAGCTTCACTGTGCAATGTTCCAATTAACAATTTTAGAAGAAAGATACTTTATTCCTATAGTTACAGCAGTAGCAAAAGGCATTTTATAATGCTTTTTCCAAACAAGCTCATTAATTTTAGTTTTAAATAGCAGGAATTTTGACAGTGAAATATATTGTAATTTTGCAATTTTTTATGAAAGAAATCACTCAAATTTTACTAACTTGGTGCCTTCATCATCAGAATAATTGTACTGTCAGTTGCCTTGGAATGATGAAGGCACCAACCTTCAAAACATGTCAAAATAAGTGGAACAAAATTAGTGAAATTTGAGTGATTTTCTCATAAATAATTAAATGTGCTATTAATTCATATAGCTTTATAAGGATTTTGCTCTCACTGTATATTTGTGTATTTTGTATTATTTCACACATATACTTAATATTTTGGCCAAAAACTAAAGCTGTAGGCATATTCAATATGCAAGGTAGATGCCTCATTTAGCTTTTTGGAGCTATACAGTGTGCAAGACCATTACCATATTTACTTGCCTATAACACCCCCTTTTTTCCCTTATTTTCAACTTCAGAAATAGGGGAAGGTATAATAGGTAAAAAATTTCACATAATACACGTTGGATTGGCATGGTTTAAAAACTTAAAAAGTAAATCTATAGTCTCTAAATCAACACAAATATTTAAATATATAATTTATGCAAAAAGTGATATTAATACATTTAAATATATAATTTATGGAAAAGGTTATATTAAGTGGTTATATCAGCCCCTTCTGCATTACCACAGCTGACTGCTCACATGATTAAGAGTCGTAATGTGTTCAAGGCTGCTATGTCATCATGCAACTGGGCCGAAATTTCCTGAAATATGAAATATTTTGTTCTAGTTTTGACTAACTTCTAGTAAACAATTGAATTTAACAAGGTATTAAAAATTAATATCTTCTTACCTTTTGTGGTGGTGTGCTCGAGATCATTCAATGTCATCGTCAATGTCATCACTGCTTTCATAGTCATTAGGCTGGTTCATGTCCTCATTTTCACACCCTGAGTTACCCATTGTAGATTGTCTTCAGTTCCATTCAATGCATAAGGAATTCCTGTTTTCTTAAAACTGTTCTCAGTGAGTGATCATACTATCCACTTGCAGATTACACGGCTGCACTTCATATTTGTGACCTGCTGCTCACTCCATTTTTTGCAGCATATCCCAACATATTTAGCTTGAAAGATGCCATAAAACTTGACCTCTTACTCATTTTCACACCTACTTGTGTACTAGATGCTTCCTTATTATCTACACATGGGAGGCAGGACACTGAACTCGGAAGCTCAAAGGGCATTGAGAAATCTAGGGTGGGGGAAGAGAGTAGCCAATGGTCAATGCTCAGGTGTTGCAGAAGCATGGATTTTACCATTAGCTGAAATGTTGCATTTGCTCCATGATCATCTGAAAGATTTTATGCAAATATATTTTTTTTCCATTTCAAAAATTGAAGAGGGTGTTATAGGTGATGGGAGTGTTTAGGCGAGTAAATATGGTAATTTTTGTCTAATAACATCATACATAATCTGTTTTCAAATTATATGCTCTTAAAGGAAATTCAGAATACAAATTATGCTATTTTGTGAGATAGATTAAGTTCATTAAGCAAGAAAGCACCTATCATAATCACGAAAGCAAAATGGTTGGCATTGCATCAAACTGAAATAGGAGTTCTACTTTATTGCTTTACTATGGCATGAACTGATTTTAAGGTGTCCTATATTTTCATCGAACAAATATAAAATTATGGCATTTAAAAAAGAATATAAATTTAAACAAAAGGAGAAATGGTGGTGGGAAATTGTAGAAATTAAAATGGTTAAGAAAATTATCTTGGTGTGAAATTCTCCAGTAATGGAAGCTGGAGTGGTCAGAGAAGAGAGGCAGTAGCAGATGGAAAAATGGCTATGAGTGTAGTGAGATCTTTTTTAAATAAAATAAGCAATATAAATACAAATTGACTGGAATGAATATATCATTCATTTTTTGGAAATTCACTGACAAAAAAATTTGAAGAAGTTGACATAGAGGAAAACTGTGCTGAAACTAATCAGTGAAGTTAACAAAAAACTGATTAATGCTACAGAACAACTTCCCAGAAGAAAGAGTATTAAGTACAAACATTTTTGGAATCAGAGATTACCTGCATTAAAAAGAGATCGGAATAATGTCAGAAATGTAGCAGAAGCCACAAAAGATCTTAACTTAGAGATTGGAGAAAGAAAAATGCATTTTTAAACAGAAAAATAAAAAATGCTAAAAGGGCATTATTTAATAAATTCCTTAGTTCCCTTAACTATAGAAGTAATAGCAGTAAGTACATAAATATATTAATACATTAAACAATGTCAAAACAAAACAAGAACTTCTTATCATCAACAACAAAGTGTTCATCCACGATAAAGATATAGCCAATGATTTGCCACTCATTACAAAATTGCATGTAAATTCAATAGAAACAATGGGAAATTGAACAAAATGTTAAAAATACATGTCCAAGGTGTTTTCAGGTTAACATCTATTTTATGGCTGCTTTACAATTAAATAACTCAACTAAACAATATTATCTCTGAAGAACATAAAGAGCCCTGGATCAGACAAAATTCATAGTGAATACGAGGTGGTATGCAGAATATTCGGACAGGTGCTGCCATCTGATCAAAAACTTACTTTGAGACTAATGACTGCTGTCACCCTCGAAGTAATACCGTTTCATACGTATACAGTGATTCTGCCATTTTCCAAGTGCATCTTGGAAGTCATGTTCTTTGAGGGTGTTAAGCACAGACAGCATTTCTTCTTGAATACTCTCAATTGAATCGAACCGACATCCTTGCAACTTGATTTTCAGTTTGGGGATAAGAGCAAAGTCGCAGGGTGCCAAATCAGGCGAGTATGGTGGGTGGGGGACAACTGTCATGTTTTTTTTTTGTCAAAAGTTCCTGGTGAATAAGGAATTGTGACAGGGCGCATTATCATGATGGAATTCACTGTTTGATTTGGTGGGACAAATTCTTTGTGCGCAATCCCCTTGGTATCAAAGAAAACAAGGAGAGCATGCTCTTGACTTTGCTCTTCAATTGTCTGGCATTTTTTTGTCTTGGTGGGTTGGGGCTCTTCTACTGGGAGGATTGTTATTTTGTCTCAGGGTCATAAGCATACATCCAGCTCTCGTCACCAGCGATGACCCTGGACAAGAAAGTTGGGTCATCGGATACAGCCTGACGAAGCTCCATGCAAACTTTTAACATGCTGAACCATCTGATCAGCAGTCAGGATCCTTGGTACAAATTTTACGGCAACACGATGCATGCTCAGTTCATCAGTTAAAATTTGTTTGCATGTCCCATAACCAGTTCCCACTTCATGAGCAAGGTCTTCAATGGTTTGACGTCGATCCTCATGAACAAGGTGTTAAACTTTGGCAACAATGTCAGGCATTGTGCAGCTGATGGGCCTAGCTGTGTGAGCATCGTCTTCAATAGGAGAATTGGACAGTTATAGGCCTCTATTCTTAACCTTAGTACTTGCTAAAACAATGGAGAAAAAGGTCACTACAAGATTAATTTACTATCTAGAATCTCAAAATCTTACTTTAGACCATCAAGCAGGTTTCAAAAAACATTATTCAACAGTTAATCAAGTTTTGTGTTTAACACAGGATATTAAAAAAAATTGTTCACTCTCTTTGTTGACTCCAAAAATGCTTTGGACAGAATATGGAGAGGGGCTTATTTATATTGGGATAAGAAGAAACATGTTGAGATGGTTCATGAATCTATTATTACAAAGGTATATAGGTGTAAAATGGAATAATGTCCTCTCTAAAAGGCATAAAACTAAAGTAGGTCTTCCTCCAGGTGCTGTCTCCAGTCAAATTCTTTTTAATATTTTCATGGATGACATCAATGAAATGTTACCTGATTTCTCAAAGGCAAATATGGGGTTGTTTGCAGAGATATCACCTTATGGATTAACCAAAAAAATAAGCAGAATAAACTTTTTTTTTTCAAATGCTAATTGGAGCTTCTACAGTGAAGCTAATCATATAATTAATATCATTGTATGATTGAGTCAAACTACACATTCTTATTGGCTCCACTTACTTATTTAAATTTAGTACATGTTTCATGTGCGTCTTAACAAATTATCCAACAATTGAATTTTAGCCTAGCTGATGATGAGAACCAAATGTTCTTGAAATGAGTTCTATATATTATGACAAGTAAGTGAAGCATTAAGAGTGTGTAGTTCAAATAAATCATACAATAATATCAATTATATGTTTAACTTCACTGTGCAAGTTCCAATTTATATTTTAATTTAAATGAAAAATAATTTGTAAACTCTTTATTGGGAAGCTAAGAAAAAAAATGATAAATATCAGCATCCCCATGGGCTATTAGCAACCAACATCTTATTAAGTAAAATTGTACTTAAGAAGCTGTATACAATGGAGTGGTAATATACCCTACATTAATGTGTTCAAGTTGTTAACACTAATTCCACTTACTTTTTTAAAACTTAGGACTAGTTTCTGGAGAGGTCCCTCCCATCATCGGCTGCTGTTGACTGAATGCCTTTGTTTGAAATGGGGATGGACACCTGTTCACTCCTGTGGTGGTATCTTGGTTCCAGTAGAAACTGAGTTCATGCAGCGGCAGAAAATCAAAATTTTTTAAGTTCTTCTTATTTTTTAAAATGAAAATTCTCTCCCACGTGGATAGTTCTATTGGGTTGTGAAGTTGTTTCAGTAATTTAATTTCTGGTTTTATCTCATGGTTTTTGTTCCAAAAATGAGCTGCTATTGCTGATTTGTCTCTGTTTCAATCTAATGTTCCTAAAGTGTTCTTTTCTTCGAAATTCTAAATTTCTTTTCGTTATTTCAATGTAGCTCTGCTCACAATCTGCACATTTAATCTTATATATTCCTGATTTTTGCTCTGTAGGGATGGTATATTTCATTTTGCAATGTACTACATTTTTTATATTATATTTGTTCTTTGAATATCTTCCTAAATTTGTTGTGGTAAGTTGGCTGGTATGTGAAACTTTTGAATTTATATCTTGCTTCTGTGTTCTTAAATGTGGAAACTTCCTTAATTGATTTTTGTCTTTTAACTTTATTCATGATTTTTGGACTGAGTCTATGTTGAAACCGTTGGTTATAGCTGTCTTCATTATGTGTTGGTATTCCATTTTGTACTTGGAGGGACCTCTCCCGAAAGTAGTCCTAAGTTTTAAAAAAGTAAGTGGAGTTAGTGTTAACAACTTGAACACATTAATGTACAACATCTTATTGTTAATGAAAATATCTAATATTTTCTTATATTTGAGTTTATGTGGAAAATATTTAGGTATAGCTGGGTTCAAATCTTCTGGATATCTGGTGAGAAACTGCTGATGAACCAAAGACAAGGGCTTAGCAGTTAATAAGTTAAAGTTAAGTTAAAGAAGTGTAAACTTTTTTATGTAAAGATATTAGTGATCAATAATTTAATTTTATTCTATTCTATATTTTCATTGCCTTTATTTGAGATACCAAATATTATTTCATACATGTAACATGCCTGTATAGATTTGATTTTATATTCATTTATAGAAATTTTCACCTTTTTTTATCTTCAATTTTTTTATACTGTACAGTATCAGTAAAGGATGGGATGTCATGAAAATAAACATGTTACACTTCATATGTGCAAAAAATTATATAACATCAGCTGATAACTTTATGGCCAAATATAAATAATAGTTATGGTAAACCTATAGGTGGGTTAGGTGCTTTAAAACATCTTTTTTGTAATGGGTAAGAGGGAGAAAGAGGAATACTAGAATTTGTACAGTAATTAATGGAAGAATTTGGGTGTACCATTCTCCTATGAATAACTTTTAAAGTAGATAAGTAGCTCTAAAAAAAATAAGGCATTGGAATTGGTGCTT
Source organism: Metallyticus violacea (assembly GCA_030762175.1). Classification (NCBI taxonomy): domain Eukaryota; kingdom Metazoa; phylum Arthropoda; class Insecta; order Mantodea; family Metallyticidae; genus Metallyticus; species Metallyticus violacea. The sequence goes on along the minus strand of CM060831.1, from coordinate 76,562,340 downwards.
AATGGCAGAGTTTTTCCAAGTTTGGCATGAAAACCTAGGTAGTGTTTAACTAGACTTAACATTTAGGTATAATAAGTATATGCACTTATATAACTTGTTTAAAGGGTAAAGAAGTGATGGGAATTTGAGAAATTTAAGATGGATCATACTACTGCCAGCATTTGTAAAACTTTTCATATATATATTGACTGAAAGAATGCATAAGTAGGCGGAAGAACATAATTATTTCTATTTCAAGCAGATGTTAGAAAAAGCGGAAAGCTGATGAATAATGTATTGATAATTAAAATTATGATTTAGGTGGTGTCCAAATAAAATCAGTGCTTTGTTGCCAGTGTCAGATAAACATCCTCTAACAGACCTACTGGATGTTTTGAATTAATGTACCAATATTAAGCAGGATTGCATCATTACATCTATTTTATTAATGTTATTTCATGTTTAATTTTAGTAAAATGCCAAATATAGCTAATTTTCTATTCGTGTTTGTTTATTGTACATTAATAGTAAAAGTATTTTTTATTGCAACACAAGAGATGTACTATGAATTTAAGCATCATTTTTGTATTCAATGACCCAAAATGCAGTTTACATACTTAAGCATAGCGCTTTGATCATCCAAAATTTGCTGAACATTGTTATTTGTAGAATAAGTTAAAATAGCTAAAGCAGAAAATCACTCTCTAATATTATAGTGCATTTCATATATATTCCATCCACAGGTAGGAACGGCTATCCATGTATTCCACAACTTGGATTCCCTTGAAAGCATAGTTAGCCAAGTCTATGAAACAGCAGAAAGTAATGTAAAAAAAAGCATAGAGGCAGCACTAAATGTAAACACTTTAACACAGAGTTCAACTGCAGATACTGCAAAATCTAGAGGTAAGGGATGAGCTGTCCTTTGCACCTTTGGTATTTGATTCTTAATATAACATATACAAAATTGAATCATTCTGTGACTGAAAAAACTAGTGATGTAATAATTCTAATTTATAACTTTTATTTTATACATTTCCGGAATTTGTTTAGGTGGCCCTGGTCGAGCAGCCATGCCTTCTCCTGGTAACACTGCCAATTTTCGTACTCGCTTATGGTCAGCTTTGGAACAGCTCTTTGACACTGCAATTTATTCTGAATGTACTCAGGTAGATACAATTATATATAGGTACAAATTTTATTTATTTATAGGGGACTTGAAATTTTGGTGAAATAAAATTAATGATTTTGGGTTATAGCTGCTCCTATTTATAAAGTTAATGCATTTAGGGTGTATTATCCAAACACTTTATGGATTTTTGTTTGTTTCACTCATATTTGAATAATTTTAAACATCTCCAAAATGGAATGCAAGCATGATTTCAACACTTTCTGCATGAAGTATAACAATCAGTAACATGCTGAAAAGCTCTCTCACTATCCATGTCTATTTCAGAAACCATACTGACTGTAAACATTTCACTGCAAATTCACTGTGATATACATGTCCTCTTAAAACTTAGTATCACACTCCTCCACACCTACTTTTGCTTGATTTTGGGAGGCAACATAATCCTGTAAAAAATTTATTGGACATACGACATTCTTCACAATCCTCATTAAGTTCTCAATAATCTGAGAGCAGAGGAGATAAAATAGCTTTGCAGTTGCTTGGAATATCTTGCCAGCTGGATTCTCTTTACTGTTTTGGTTCTGCTTTTTCTGCAAGTTGTTTTATTTTCTTCTCTCCTTTTGAATTTTTCTTTCTCTTGAAAGATTGTTCAGTGCAATATTTGTTTCTTCTCCTGGTACTAAGTTTCTGGTCGAGTTAAGCTGTCCAAGTAAGGCACTGGGTTTAAGAATCAGCTTATGAGCTGTTGGGTAATGATAGTCTTCTAGCATCATATTTAATCAGATATAGGTTTACAGTGTTCTTTAACATATGTAGTTTCATATAATGCAGCCTTCTGTTCATTTCTGCTTATGTTCTGAAAATAGTTCATGGCTTCACTGACACCACTCATGTTTTTGAAATATTCAATCTGAAATATGGACAGCTGAACCCAGACGGGAACCCCAGCCAGTCATTACAGGCATAGGGAAAAGTTAGGTTCCTTTTTGACATAATATTTAAGCCTGAAGGAACATTGAATATCTGTGCTTGCATTTCAACATATTTTGAAATGCTTTTTGTTCATGCTTATACATTTATTGAAGTTGGCTAGGCAAAGAGACAAACCTACAGGTAATATTTATTTTATAGGACCAGCATTGTATGTGAACAAGGTCATTTGAAATCAAGCCCTTAAGAGTGCAAACACACTTGGTCATGTACTGAGCGCTATCAGAACATATGCCTGCAGTGTTACTATAATGTATTCAGTATTTCATAATGATACTGTTTATAGTTTGAGAGTACTCCTGTTAATTAGCATTGTGTAGAAAACTGTAACTGAATCCACATATGGTTTAGAATGCAAATCAGCTGTTGGAAGCTGACAGAACAGAATGATGAAAATGACTTTTTCATTTCTTTTGACTGTTTCATCTCAGTGTATTGCCAATTTCTTGTGGTTATTGCTGTGAAGGAAATTCATTTGTTTACACAGAAACTACTTTGTTGATATAGGCACATAAATAAGTGCTCATCATTGCCGATTCAAATCTCAAAAGACATTAATGTAGTCAGTTCCGCTTTATTTTTCAATCATGGATGTTTGATATATGATCAGTGAGAGAATCGATATGATTTACGTTTATGATGAAATCATGAGAATGCTAGAGCAGCTTACAATGCATACAGAGATTGATATCAGCAGCCATTTATTATAAATTTTTAAGTACTTGCAAATATATTCTCCAAAACTGAAGATGTCATACCAAGAAAAAAATATCGAATGAGAAGTGCTACTGGGGAAAATTTGGAAGTTGCTACATTATCTGCAGTTGCCACTAATCCTCACCAAAGTTCCTGTCAACTGGAATGTGATTCGAAAATCTCCCAAAGGTGTGTTCTTCGAATACTTAAGCATCATAAATACCATCCATATTACATTAGCCTACATCAAGCATTAATGGGGATGATTTTCAGAAGCATATTGAATTTTGCCAATGGGTTCTACTACAAATACAAAATGGTGACTTTTCCAACTTTTAATTTTCTGAGGTGACATTCACCAATCATGCTCAAGTTTTTTTTTTTTTTTTTAATTTTTAATAGTGTTTAATGCTGGTTTTAATATTCTGAAGTGAACTGACATAACATGCATTACTGGGCAATGGAAATTTCAAGAAGGTTATGGGAAGTAGAACATTAGTGGGAATGGAGCATGAATGTTTGGTGTAGCATTTTGGGATTCCATATAATTGGGCTATACTTTATTGAACATAAACTTAATGGGCAGATACAGACTTTTTTGTACTGAGAACTTCCAGTGTTGCTTGAACATGTGTCCCTTATGAACTGGGTTGCAATGTGGTATCAACATGATGGTTGTTCATCTCATTACTCAGCTGTAGCATTAAACAGAGATTATCCTGGTCATTGGATAGGACATGTAGAACCTGCTCTTTGGCCTGCTCGTTCACTGGATCTCACTTTTCCAGACTTTTTCTTATAGGAATGCATTAAGGATAAATTTTATGAAGAAGTACCAACTACACCTGATAATCTACGAAATGCCTGTGCAAGAATCAGCAAAGAAATTTTGAGATGTGTTCATCAATGTTTTGAAGCATGTTTTGGAAAATGCATTGAAATTAATGGTCATACTTTCGAGCCTTTACTAAATTGAAATTGTTTGTAATGTGAGCATGACATTGCATTTTCCATTCCCGGAAAAGAAAATACACCATCCCATTTGAAAAAATCAAATTGACCTTGAAATGACATTGAGAATGGCATTTCAAGGACTAGTTAAGGTTCCTGTCTTATTTCTGCTTATGGGCACTTCAAATTTGTTAGCATCATTTTTTGATTTTTCCTTTCGTGTCTGAGGAAAATGGCTGTGACACTCTTACTCTTTCTGTATATGCCTACATGAAGGTACTAATTTATTGCCCGCATTCATTATATGGGTTCAGAAATGAATCAATGTAGCAATTCTGAAAAAAATTATGCCTATTTGATTTTTTTTTTGATTTGGCTTATTTATAGATGCTCTTTAAAATCTCAGTCATCAGCATGTCATTAAAATCAAAGCATGAAATTGCCATAACAAATTTTGCTCAAAGGCCTCTTTTTTCAGGCTTGAGGTTCTTTATCGTCCATAAATGTGCAACATTGTACCTGAACTTTACTTTCCTTCTGAAGGAAGCCATACTTATTATTTTTACACCCGAAAAAATCCATTCGTCCTGGCCAGGATCGAACCTGCGATCTTGGGTTTAGGAGGCATGTATGGCTACCGCTACACCACCAGAACTGAATGCCTATTTGATGGACAAAGAATTATGGTAAGCACAGTAGGAACGAGAAGGAGGAGGAGGAGGAGGAGATGAAGAAAAAGGAAAAGATGGACAAAAAGAACAAAACATTTATGATGAGACAATGTGCAATCAGCACAGCAAATGGTACACATAATTACAGCACAAGTACTGGATCACATGTCTTGTAATAATTAATAACCTAATAGTAACCTAATAGCTGTAATGAATTCTGATACTCACATTTGATATATTTATTCATCCATCCCTAATTGCAGGATTGCTCAATTTTTCAAATGGGATATTTGCCCTCATGAAATCTTTGTGGTGTCCACTATAAACTTCTCCCTATTGGTATTTAATTTCTTTGCTATCTGCAAACTGTCATCAGTGGTTATTAAGAGTATGTTCTTTTTCCTATGAGTTTCGAGTCTTGGCAGTGTTTATCACACATGTCTTTCCTCTTTCATGAATTCAAACATTATAATACATTAATATCATTATTTTTTAAAGGCATCAAATACATAAAAATCATCTTACATTAGCTTTGCTGTGCACAGTCCTTATTTATTATTCAATTTTTACTCAGGAATGTTAGCAAATAACCAAACTTTTGAATTAACACTTCCAACATGCATCATAACAAAATTGTGGCGATACATATTATACAAACCATGTATAGAACAGGACAAGTGTGTCAACCTCCTTTTGTCAAAATATGGTATGTGAAACATTCTACAATCTTTGCTACCATCAAGTATAGATCTTTGTCAGCTATCACAGAATAAGGAACAGAACAAATTCCAGTTGGACAAAAGTTTGCTTTAAGATCAACTTATTCATAGTTTTAAGTTAGTAAGTGGTTTCATGGTTAATTACATTTTGCTGTAACACAACAGATTTTGCAACGTTTTGCACATTTAACATTTTAAAAAATTGAGTCGAAATTGTAACATACACACCACACCAATTTCGACTCAATTTTTTAAAATGTTAATATTTGACACCACTGTTACAAAAGTTCACTATATTTTATACAATTTGCACATTTAATTTGCATAAATCAGACACATTATGAGAATTATGCTTAATCAAGACATTTCGGAAATTTTCTTGCATATAACACTTATTAAAAAATATGCCACTATTTGTTTGCTATTTTATGTAAAAAAAGTTTGCTGAGTAAAGAAGAGCTACACTTTTTAAATGAATATAATATAATACAATACAGAGGACTCAGAAGTCAATTTTTGGAAAATTTATGTTATAATTTTTGTAATTTTTATTTATCTTTAAAACATTTGTATTCATTTTAAAAATTATAACAAAATTTTTCAAAAATTTTGCAGTTGCTTATGATTATGATGTAACTAGGTACTGAATTTTCATGCAATGCATATTTTTTTCTTGTGGTCAAATCATATGCCTGACATTCTTTGTGATTCATATTATTTGCTACATCTTGGGCTAATATTTTACTAATATTATTAAATCATATTTTTTAATGATAATTATAATGAATATTTACTTTATTTCATAAAATTGATTTTAGAAATAAGATTGAAACTAGCACTTATGAATGAACTTAAATTGCAGCAAAGGAAATTAGCTGATAACCAATTATGGTTGTTGTCACTTTGAACAAAAATACCTAAAATAATAGCAAGTGCAAGTGAAACATTTGCCAGTTTTCTAAAGGAATTTAAAAATGAAGTATTAACAACCAATCAAAGAGTGTTTATTGTCAAATATGTGAAAAAAAAATAATTGGTACTAAGAAATACTTCCAAGTTATTCAACATTTCAATTCCAGTAAACACAGTAAATGTTTACAATATTAATTCAATTTAGAATCTAACACAGTGAAACACACATTAATAATTTCTTCTGAGTCGAAGTACTTAGAACCCTCTTTATGGTTTCACTTACAGGAGATTTATTCAGGACATGTTTCATGGACCCTCGTCCACATCCTCATGTAAAGCAACTTTTAGATCATTCATAGAAGTTGGATTGGTAGGTATCTGGGCTGACCCTAGTGGTCTTATGATAAACTTGAATAAAGAGCTGTCCGCTTCTGGGATGTGGGAATTCATTAATTTTTGCTCATGTTTTTTAAAGTATATTCATTTCATGTTTAAATTCCTTTGGTTGTTGAACCATTTTGAATAACCTGATGCCTATATTTCTCTGTAGGCATTAGGTTGAAGGAACATTGAAGAAATATCGGTTAAAAACAAAGAAAAAAATCAGCACATTTTTGGAATGAAAATCATGAAATAGAAAAAGCCAACAAGTTATTACAAATGGCTGAATAATCAAAATAATTAAACATATGGGAAAGGATTTACAAAAAAACATGAGCAAATTAATGAATTTTGACATTCCATAAACAGACAGCTCTTTCAATATTAATTAAATTTGGAAATGAACACAGTGAAACATGCATTAATAATCTCTTCCAAGTTGAACTATTTAGAACACTCTTTATGGCTTCACTTGCTTGAGATTTACTCAGGTCATGTTTCGTGGAACACTTGTCCATATCCTCAGCTGTTCAATGACTGTTTGATCATCCGTAGAAGTTGAGTAGGTCTGGGTTGACTCTGGTGGTCTTGTAATAAACTTGAATAAATAGCAGTCTGCTTCCTTCCTTCTGCAAAATCTTATGAATTTTGGCATCCCAGAAGCAGAGAGCTCTTTATTCAAATTTATCACAAGAACACCACAGTCAACCAGATACCTACCTACCCACCCAACTTCTACGAATGATCCAACTGTCATTTAACTACTGAGGTTGTGGACAATTGTTCCACAAAACATGACCTGAGTAAATCTCATGTAAGTGAAACCATAAAGAATGTTCTAAATATTTCAATTTAGAAGAGATTAGACCTTTATTCAAGTTTATCACAAGACCACTGGAGTCAACCTAAATACCACCAACCAAACTTCTGCGAATGATCCAACAGTTGTTTAATAGCTGAGGATGTGGACAAGGGTGTACTAAACATATCCTGAGTAAATATCCAATAAGTGAAACCATAAAGAATGTTCTAAATATTTCGACATAGAAGAGATAGCAGGAAATGTTATTAATAATATAAAGTTGTTCATGTTCAACAATTTTTTGATGAATATTTGGATACTCGCAATTTTCCCTGATTAGTGTGAAGCTTTCCTAATAACTGATATTCCTCTGTGGAAATTAACTAATCCAGTTCTGCTTAAAGTCTTTGAAAATAATTTAATGTGAATCAGTGAACAATAAAATTATAAAAAAATTTGGATACACATTAAAAATTTTTGAATGGGAGTCATTTGATGAAACAACAAATTGTAAAGAATTGCAAACAAATTTTATATTTGTTTGCCGAAAAATTAACCATTTGCTTTTTCCTGCTTGCTTTAAAAGAAATTGAAAGATACATGATCAAGGCTGATAAAGATTTACAAGTAATACTCCCAAATATGATAAATGATGCCCCTGGGTTGTATCATGTATCATTAACTCAGAAACAGAATTAATTCTCTATTTGTTGATAAACTTATTATCTTCTGTAAAGGTTTTCATGAATGCGCTTTATATATCACCACTTTCTAAAAGAATGGCACCAACCCAGAGCCATTTTTAACTGACTGGAGCACATGGTTGCTTGCTGCCATTTATTATGCTAAATATCTAGAAACAATTATAAATTCAGCAAATTTTTTTTGATAAAAATAATGTTGCATCAATAAAAATAGCTTGAAAGATGCTCACAAATTCAGAGTGGAGTCTAATCTTTGTTTCATAGCTGCACATTTCACTCATCTTCCTTCTGTCATTTCATCATTGGAAGCAAGTAATCCTAAAACATGTGAGTTGTTAAATTTAAGACAACATTGTCCAAATTAATGTCAGTTCTTGGTAATATTAGCAAAAATGTTCAAGATAAAGTTAAGAACAGTATTACCAAAAATTCAGGATATGAATTTATATATATAAAAAGTACAAGAAATTCTAGAATGGTAATATGGTGTAATGTAAGCAAACACAATCACAGTGGGAAAAAGTTGTCCTTTTGTAAACATTCCTTATTTGAGGTTGAATGAATTCTGACCCTATGTGAACATCCCCTCCCCCCCAAAAAAAAAAACACAAGAAGACTGATTCAACTAAACCTAAAACATCTGGTGACTAATTGTTACAGAAAAGATTGAGATAAGTCCATAATTTAAAAAATAGCTTTAGTAGCTATACAAATTATCCAAAGGTAGTTTTAACTGCATATTTTGATACATATATTTGAAGTTTTAATGGCATAAATGAATGGATATTTCAAAGATTTTCAGTGCATGAAAATCTGGTTCCTAATTATGAGCCAATTGTATTTTATTGTATGCTTATAACCCAGTAAATAATAAACTTATTTATATACATCAATATTATCGTTAGTCAAAAACTCAATAAATATTAAAACTTTGGCTTGCAACTTACTTATTTTAATATACCTATATTATTATTTGAAGGAGGCTTTGAAAAAATATATCTTTCGTACAGCTTATAAAATAATTACTTACACTCTCTACTAATTACACAAACTTACATTAAGAAACATTTCTGTGGTGTCCGTGAAGAATACATTTCATGCTTTCTTCTGTGCTTGAAGGCTAGATTCTATAGAAAACTGTCTTTTAGGAGTAGAACTTTGTTTAATCATCTGATCAACACATATTGTGTGCTCCTTGCTCTGGTTATGCTTCTCACAAGAATCGCATCTTTTTTCACTCTACTCTTGTATTGCAGTATTTACACAACATAATATTGTTTTCACTGACATAGAATTCATGTTCTTTATATTCGCCAGCACAAGAAAGGTTAACTTCACTTCTCTGCCCACTAAGCAGTTAAGATAATTTGCTCAATAGACAGAAGTTTGCCCTTTGAATTAACACTTTTGTTTGTTATTTTATCTGCTAGACCCAGAAGGATTTGGTAAAGTCCAGGTGTCCTGTCAAACCTATCATCTCTATCCATGTTTCTCAACTAGCCTTGGTGCCATTGAAAAAGAAGGGCTCTTACCTGCATTCTTAAGAATTTTCATAAAGAGAGTTTTATGACATATGTGCTTTCACATTCCTTTGGTAGACAAGAACAGTAGAGAACTCAGTTAAAACCATTCACTGTAGTTTTTTAACTTAATAGCAAAGAAAAATAAAAAAATGCATAAAAATCATAAAAAACGTAAAGTTTTTGTGTTTTATGATTTAATTTTTAGATTTTTAATATATGCTCTACAAAAATGTTCACTATATATGTGTATGTATGTAATATAAAATAAAAATAAAGTAACACTATTAACAATGTAACAAATTAAACAGTAATTATAAAAGCAGAAAAGGATAAAACACTAAGAGAGTGTCACACTTGTAATCGCTATATTTCGAACTCGTTGAGTTCTTCTGTGCTAAGAAGACAAGTTAGCGAGTTCAAAATATAGCAATTACAAGTGTGACTTTCTCTTAGTGTTTTATCCTTTTCTGCTTTTATAATTACTGTTAATTTATTTATATATATATTTTTTTTCATTTTCAGTAAAATTATAGTTCGTCACTTACAAATGACAAAATATGTACTTATTTCTTCTCATAACTCTTAGAGATATTTCACATTTATCTATACCAAAAAACCCAGCCCTATTATAATTATATAGCAGAACTTAGAGGGGAAAAAATAATTTTTCATTTTTGCTGTTCATAGATTGTGCTTCTACAATTTGTTCTGTTGCGAAAGCTACGAGGAGAATCAGGAGTTTTGTCACATCATATAGTGTGTTACCTGGATCTCTTACCTGAAGAGAAGAGAGCATTGGCTGCCAACTTCTGGAAATCAGTTACTACATTGCTGATGCAGCACTTGGCACAAGCTGCTCAAGGTCTGTAACTTCACAGAAGCATATTACATTACCTGTAATGCAAAACCAAGACATATGCATGTTATCTCTTTTCTTCTTCTGCGCCCTTCTCATTTGTTCTACTTTCATTCCTACACCCCCTTTTCAATTATCTGTTCCTCTTCTCCTCCTCCTTCCTGTGTCTTTGCTATAAGTTCATTTTCATAATTAATATCATTAATTAATGATCTCTCATTTATATGAATAGCTGTAAGATAATTTTAAGCACTAAAGGTCTTTTTTTTTTTTCTATCCATCAAATTGTTGTGATCAAAGTATTCTGGGAATGACTGAATCTAACTTGGAATTGAATTCCTTGACTCTCTACCATTAAGAAAGAGGTAAAATTTCTTCATACACACTCTGCAAGCATTAATCTCTTTCACGATTTGGATGTCTATACATGAATAAAGTTTAAATAGACCCAAGCAATAAGGATATGTATAGACATCCTGCAAGCTCATCAAAAATAATGCTTTTGAAACCTTCATTATGTTAATTTTTTTCTGCAAAATTATTTATATAAATTAAACAACACAATTGAAACTTATCTCTAAAAATTGTGATATGTATGATACACCTGAAAGCATGAATAGGTATACAAGGGCACATCTCCACAATCGCTGCAAATAATGGTAGTTTCCTTGCATATTCCCCTTTTAGACATAATATACACTCCTGAAATGGATGCAACTTTTTGGCTTTGGGCAAAATCCTTTTAGGAAAATGTTGGATTTTCTACCTCCTATGTGTAAAGGTTTCTGAATCTGTTGTAGCTATCAATTAGTCTGCAAACTATTGATAATCAGAATCATGTCATTGGTTATGTGGGCTTAGAGCTCTGTAAATAACCAAACAGATTTATGTATGATGTACAAGAAGTGTGGGGGGGAAAAATGTTACGGTTTTGCAAGGAGAAATATGCCTGCAATAACTGATCAATTGAATCAACATCATCCACATAATCAATATCAATTACATGGATATTATATTCTTGTATAATATCAGACTTAAAAATGATATATTTTTGTGGGTATCTAATGGGTCATCGACAATTCCTCTACATTTGGGTAATGTGCACTACACAAGAGAAAGTTGTTACTCTACATTTCTGATATTCCTTCCTTCAAAACCAATTTTAGCAGATACTTCATCCATTGTTGCTAAGGTTTGTACTTTGGAGTGTGTGCTTGCCTTGGTGGTTAAGTGAACACAATAATTATAAGCTCGGCATGCTAGGTCATTGCTGCCACCCAAAATTGCTTCCCTTGTGAAATTTCAGCTATGTAATGGTTTCAGACTGACTTCTCGATTACCCTTTAATTTGTTTGAATCAACAATCAGAATTTTGGAACTACAATTTGAAAATGCTGTAACCACATTTCTCCCCTGCCCAGTAATGTATGTCAGTGGTGGAAGTATGCAACTCCATTTCTCTTATTATGACAAATTATTATTACAAAATCATTCAAATCATTTTGTCTTTTGTGTTGGTGTTAAGTGTTTTTTTAAACTACATTTATTTATTGGGGCCAAAATGATGTTTTCCTCTTTAAAAATCTTCTGGAATTTTTGGTGTGCCCATGGGTGGAATGTGAATTTTTATATATATATATAATCTCCTTTGTAGCCCTTTAGTGTGGTGATATCCTTTATTTGTTTTTTCTTTCTGAATTTCTCTATTTTCTTGTCTTGTCAACAATAAATCAATTTAGTTTAAAAGACCACTTAAACACCAACACAAAAGAAAAATTTCACTAGGAAAGCAATCAGGCATTTGCAAAATTGGTTGCAAAGACTGTGACATGAATACATAGGCAAAATAAAAAGAAATATTACCATACGTTTTAAGGAATATATGAGAAATATAAAATATAAACACACAGAAAAATCAGCAGCAGCAGACCATTTTTGGCACCAAAAAAAAAAAAAAAAAAAAAAAAACCATGAATTCCAAAAGGAACTAAGACTCTCGCTCTTCAAAAACCCATAGAATTAACAGTATGGGAAAATATATTTATAAACAAAAACAAAGATTTTTTGGTTTACTTTGATCTCCCAAACAACACTTACCTCACCAATAAGTTTGTTAAAGCCAAAGAGTGATATTTTAATACTACAATGGGAAGCGGCCGGTGGGACCAGGCTGAAGATGGAGGCAAATGCCTTTGAAACATGTCCAAGTAAGTGGAATAAAATTAGTGAAATTTGAGTGATTTTGTAATAATAATCTGTCATATTATACTATATTTCACTGTGAAAATCCCAGATACAAAAATCCATTTCTCTTTTGGTACATGTGTATCTACATCCTTTAACAATCCAGTATGATTTGAATGTACTGTTCCAATTGCATTCATCATTTTGTTATATAAGGAAATGAATAACTTTGGTGAGCTGAATCAGTTATCTAAACACACAGTTCTAACCAGGTCAAGAACAGGTAGGTTCTATGAGATAAGTTTTGAATAATTGAGTCGAATTTGTAACACTTACATCACTAATAGTTTTAAAGAGGAAAACTAAGTTTCTGGAGCTAATTGCTCCCATCTTCAGTTCCAGTTTGACTGCCTTGTTTTTCGTGATGGGATGGTATAGTTTGTCTCTGGTGGTGGTTGGATGAACTTCTGTATTAAGACGTCACTTGGTGGGATTTCAAAGTTGAAAACACTACATTTGTTCTTCCAGGTATAAATGTTTTCCCAGACGGTGAGTTCTGTTTTCCCTGTAATGTTTTTAAGTAGTTTGGAATTCCTGTTTATATTATGTTTTTCATTCCAAAAATGCCAAGCTACTGCTGATTTTTCTTCCTGTCTTTGTTTTATGTTCTTGATGTGTTCTTTTGTTCATGTTTTTATGTTTCTTTTAGTCTTTCCTTTGTAAATTTTTTCACAATTGATACATTCCATCTGATATACTCCTGATTTGTTCTCTTGAGGAATATCCTCTTTTAGTTTAGAATTTAGTATATTTTTTATGGAGTAACTGTTTTTTGGAGCTAAAATAATGTTTTGTTTTTTGAAAATCTTTTGGAATTTGTAGAAGGTTGATGGATGGTATGTGAATTTTTGGTACATTCTATTTTCTTCCTTGCTAGGAATAAGTGTACTGATGTCTTTGATTCTTTTTTTGTTCCTAGCTCTGTTTATTTTCTTATATACCACTTCTTGTTTGAAACCATTTTCTATAGCTATATTTATTATATTGCTCAGTTCTAAATCATATTCTTCTCTGTTCATGGGGACATTTACCAACCTATGAGCAAGACTATTTAGTACTGAATGTTTATGAGGAACTGGGTTATAACTGTTACATTTAATGTAGCTATTAGTGTGAGTAGGTTTTCTATATTTTTTTATTTCTATATTTTGTCAATTATTCAAAACTTATATTAAACATCACTGTTACAAACATCCACAATATTTAACTTCTATGAGGTACTTTACTGTGGTGTCAGACAATCACATATCTTTATCTCTGTGTTGTCAGTCCCTTTACCAATATAAAAGCAGTTATTGTAGACATATGCTAAATGCTTTATGCTAAATCTGGTTTTGGTTTTGGATTAGTGCAATATTTTCTGATGTAGTAATATTTTTTGCCTGAAAAAACTGGTTAGCATAAAATATTTTACTCTTCAGAATTTTTACATAATCTGAAATGTATTTTGTAGTTGCCATGCATCTGATCTTGTTGCAGTTAGATGCCAAGGAATATAATGGAGGATCAAAGGCCAACTTAGTATAGGTTGTATAAATCATACCAGAAAAATAAAATTATTCTCTATATAAAAAAAGACATAGGTTTTTTTGTTTGCCAACTTAATATGATGAATTTTGAACTGTATGATGATTGTTAATTCTTATTTGTATAGCTTAATGATTTATAATATTTAGTCTTCAAAATTTCTTTTTACATCATTTGTATATTTTTATTTATGAATAGGGTCAATGTTCATAAAGCAAGCTCTGGAAGGAGAGTACCCAAAGTTCCTCCGTTTATATTTGGATCTATGTAAGAGAGTTCAAACTCTTTTGGATACATCTGAACAAGAAACTATGTTAATGAGGAGTGCTGTAAACCAAGCTAATAATACAGAAACATTCAAAATAAAGTAAGTTCATTTAAAGTGATTATTTAATGTGTGCATTAAAGGAACGGGAAAATCTTAGCTAGTTCAAACAAGTGATTATTCTTCCCAATCTGCAATTTTGCTGTCTCTTTTGTGTTGCCCATTAAACCATTGTTTAATGACCAATGGCCAATGAATTGACTGTTTCTTAAACTTTTCATTAAAATTTTTCAAATTCATCAATTGTTATTTTTTGGGCATAACTCTTAATATGAACTGTAGCTCCGCTATTGTACTTTTACATGTGCTAATGCTATATTTGTTAGCTGTCACATCATATAATGTCAGATGAGACTGCTGGTTGGTAAAGTGATACAGAAAATGTAAAAGTTGATCATTTTATGGTTATCACTTCCAGGGTTGGGAAAAAGAAATGGGTAACAATTTGTGTTTAATAAAGCATTGTGAATTTTTTTTATTTTACATTTACTAATACATTTATTGTTTTTAGTCGTGAGGTAGTGTCACAGTTTGAGAATGCATACCTGTCACGTTCTGTCTCCCGTCTCTTGGATCCTGTGCAGCTCATGTTTTCTGGAGATTCCATTCCACCAAATGAAGAGGTGGATTCCCTGATCAGAACTATTACAAGGTATCAAGCTATTTGTTGGTTTATAAGGTAAAAGTTGGCTAACTTTAGAAATTATTAACCTCTTGTTACTTCTGTTTCAAAAGGGCTGATAATTCTTTTTCTCATAATATATGCATAGTGGTTGTCCAGTTACCTAGAACAAACAATGAGCAAGTTGAATAAGCAGGACTTCTCTTTTTACTCATGGATTCTGAGAAATATCTCACAGTCAGAATTTAGAATGATTGAGTCAAATTTGCAACACTTACATCACTAATATTTAAAAAATGAAGACTAAGTTTCTCGAGCTGATTGCTCCCATCTTCAGTTTCAGATCTACAGCTTGCCTTGTTCTTTGTGGTGGTTTGGTTTGTCTCTGGCGGTGGTTGGATGAACTTCTGTATTAAGATGTTACTTGGTGGGATTTTAAAGTTGAAAACGTGATTTTTGTTCTTCCAGATATAAATGTTTTCCCAGACTGTAAGTTCTGTTTTTCTTGTAATATTTTTAAGTAGCTTGGAATTCCTGTTAATACTATGTTGTTCCTTCCAAAAATGCCATGTTACTGCTGATTTTTCTTTCTGTCTTTGATTTATGTTCCTTTGCTTGTGTATTTATGTTTTAGTGTTTCCAATATAAATTTTTTCACAATCTTTACAATTCATCTGATATATTCCTGATTTGCTCTCTTGTCGAATATCCTCTTTTAGTTTATAAATTTAGTATTTTTTATGGAGTAACTGTTTTTTGGTGCTAAAATAATGTTATGTTTTTTGAAAATCTTTTGGAATTTATAGATGGATGGTATGTGAATTTTTTATACATTCTATTTTCTTTCTTGTTAGGAATAAGTGTACTGATGTCTTTGATTCTTTTTTTGTTCCTTGCTCAGTTTACTTTCTTAAATACCACTTCTTGTTTGAAACCATTGTCTATAACTATATTTATTATATTGCTCAGTTCTTGATCATACTTTTCTTTGTAATGGGGATATTTACCAGAAGAAAATAGAATGTACAAAAAATTCACATTCGCATCAGCCGTCTATAAATTTCAAAAGATTTTCAAAAAACATAACATTAGTTACTCCATAAAAAGTACTAAATTTCTAAACTAAAGAGGATATTCCACAAGAGAGCAAATCAGGAATATATTAGATGAATTGTAGCGATTGTGAAAAAATTTATATTGGAAAGACTAAAACATAAAAACATAAGCAAAGGAACACATCAGGAACATAAATCAAAGACAGAAAGAAAAATCAGCAGTAGCATGGCATTTTTGGAAGGAACAACATAGTATTAACAGGAATTCCAAGCTGCTTAAAAATATTACAGGAAAAACAGAAATTACAGTCTGGGAAAACATTTATATCTGGAAGAACAAAAATCACATTTTCAAATGTCATCGCCAAATGTCATCTTAATACAGAAGTCATCCAACCACCACCATGGACAAACCAAACCACCACAAAGAACAAGGCGAGCTGTTGATCTGAAACTGAAGTTGGGAGCAATTAGCTCCAGAAACTTAGCCTTCCTTTTTTAAATATTAGTGATGTAAGTGTTGCAAATTCAACTCAATCATTTCAGTTCTTAGTGTTAAACATCACTGTTACAAAAGTTCACCATATTTAGCTAATCTCACAGTCAGTTAAATAAAACAAGCACTCACTAACTGATAACTGATACTTGAGATAAAGTTCGTTGTCTCTCATGTGTGTAGTTTTATCTTCAGTTTTAGTTGAATAAGAACAAGTATTAATCTCAATTTTATGCCAATGTGTCAGAAAAAAGACTAAAAATTACAAAGTATGTAGGGAATCCTTTTTCTGATTATAAAACTGTACCATTTTAAAAAGCAAAATACGGTTTGGTTAGAACATAATTTTCTGAGTAACTATAATGAAAAAGGAGATGTGCCCTTACCAATGAGCAGAAAATTAAGTATTTGTTGTTTTTAAGTTTCAAAGTGGTGTCACTGAAAATGTTTGTGGGAATAAACTTTTGGCAAGTTGTGGTTGCAGTAAAATCTAAAGCAATTTACTACTTCCTAAATGACAGATAACTTAGAACATGCTAAAACTGATTGACTGGAAAAACATACATTCCCTAATGCTGTTTGTGATTGACTGCACTCATGTGCTAACAAAACAAACCATACCAATGTGCAGATTAAGTGCATCAAAAGAAAAGGAGTTACCAGTATAAATGTCCAGGCTGCAAGCAACGACAAAGAAGTACACATAAGCATAGATGCTTTTTGTCTAGATCTGTTCATGATTGCAATGTTGGCTGTAGGATTACTTCCGAAAGTTTATTTTTACCAAAGCACCAGCTTCTTTTTTGCATCATCTCAAGTAACGAGATTTGGACAATGTCGTAAGTTGCTCTGAAGTATTTTAATGAACACTAATTTATTATCTGGACCTTTCTGATTCATTTTCCAGCATCAAGCTGACTTTTTTTAAAAATGTTATTATAATTTTTAAAATTGATATTCTGTATTGTCTGCATTACACAAATAGTGTATCAGGGTAGGTCCATAAATTTCCACCAATAAGGATTATTGCCTTCACAAAATCCTTATTTGGTGTCATACCGTATCTGTTAAGTAAATAATTGCAGCTGTAAGTTCCGCTCCGCTGTGTTCAGTTGTTCAGATATAGTTACATAAAGAAACCTATGTGTAGAAGATTGTGACATGTTCAAAAGAGTATCCTGCTGTTATTAAGTTCCTGACAAAAGAAGGACTTATTCCAAAAGAAATCAAACAGCAATTGGACGGTGTATATGGGGAAGCATCCTCCTCATATTCTACCATAAAAGAATTGGCCGAACTTTTTCGAATGGGTCAAGAAAGCATTGAAGACGAAGAGCATGCTGGTTGATCCTTGGAGGTACTCACTCCTGAAAGCATCACTCTTGTGGATGGAGAAACTATGGAAGACTAAGGGCTCAAAGCTACAGAAATAGCACCAAGGATGGGCCTTTAAAACAACTGTTCTTCGAATTATTCATGAACATTTAAACATGAATAAGGTTAGTTCAAGATGGGTGCCTAGACTTCTTTCTTCAGTCCAAAAGCAGCAACGAGTCACCTGTTGTCAGTCATTTTTGCAACTCTGCCAAGGCAATGAAACTTTGATCCCTTGTCCAAAAAAGAAGCAATGGAGTGGCGTAAACCTAGCAAAGTAATGCCTCTAAAGGCCAAGGTCACTCAGTTAATCAGCAAGATCATGGCCACAATCTTTTAGGACTGTGAAGGAGTATTCTTCATTAACTTTAAGCAGAGGAATACCACAGTAAATGTGGAGTAATATGCTGGCCTACTGCACAGACTACATGCTTCCATCAAAGAGAAAAGGCGGGGAAAGCATGGTAGTGGTGTAAGCCTTCTTCATGACAATTTGCCTGTGCACACAACTCTTGTTGCAAAGGAAACTGTGAAGAAATGTTACTTCAAGGAGATCAATTATCCACCTAACAAACCCATATCTAGCTCCCAGTGACGATTTCCTCTTCTTAAAAGCTCAAGAAGGACCTTCAAGGAAGGAAATTTATGTGTGACAAAGAAGTGATGGATGCTGTTTATGTCCATTTTGCAGACAAGACTTCTGACTATTTTTGGGGAGGATTGAGATGCTAACTCAAAGATGTGAGAAGTGTATTGTAATAAAGGGTAACTCTATTGAAAAATGAAATATAGTTTTTATCTTTATCATACCTAGAAAATAGTTAGGCCAGAAACTTATGAACATACCCTCGTAAATCAGCAGTTGCACATCACTTTTGAAGAAATAAACATGATATAGAAATGGAAATAAAATTACTGAAATTCACAAATAGATCTTTGGAACTGGAAATATGGAAAAATATTTTTATAAAAAAATATTAAGATAAATTTATGAACTTCGAGATCCCAACAGAAGACAAATTAATGTAAAAAGTTCATAAAATATGTCCACAAGAGTTACACTAAGTCCATCCAACAATCAACGAATCCAATAGTCGATTCACAGCTGATTATTAAATCAAATCACCAATTAATTTGTAAATATTAGTTACTTCACTGTATTAGTTCTAACACAAAATTAGTTTTAAATTCAACAAAATCAAGTTAACATTCTACCAAAGTTCTAGAAATTTTAAATTGTTAGTCTTCCAGATATGATTGCTTTAACTGTACACAGTTAACAGCAGCATAGCAAAACAAGTATTCTGTTTATCATACATAAATAGAAAACTATTCTATTTGTCATAGCTAGATTTCACTAATAATGATCAGTTAACTTGGACATGTTTCAAAGGCAGTTACCTAAATCCTTAGCATGATTCATTGTCATCTTTCCCGCGTAAATATAGCTCTGTAGATTTTTACAAATTTGAAGATGAGGTAATTAGGTTTTGCAAGATCAAAACTGTTCTTGTATATATATAAATAAATTTATTTGGACTTCTATTGGCTTTTGAATCTTTTAGAAGTTTTGGTTGTATTTGAAATTCGTGGTTTTTGGACCAAAAATGATGTGCTATTGCTATTTTTTCAGTGTGTTTATATTTGATGTTTCTCATGTGATCCTTGAAAAGTAATATTTCTTTTGATTTTACCCATGTATTTTTTGTTGCAGTCATTACAGCAGATTTCGTATATGCCTGCTTGTGTGCATGGGGGAGATTTTATTCTTTATGTTGGTTTTAGGAGGTTCTTTAGGTCACATTTGTTTACTGGGGCCAAAACAATATTTAAGTCTTTGAATATTTTTGGGAATTTCTGATTTTGTGTATGCAGCTAATATATGGCTAAATGAAAGCTTGAATCATGGATATAAAGCTATGCATAATGCAAATGGTTTTATTCAACTGAATGAGGAGATATGTATCACTTGCAGAATAATACCTCCATCAGTCGAAGGACTATGTTTCATGAGTAATATTTCCATTTTAATCAATTTGCCCAATATTTGTCCAGACAATCACACATTAGCTCTCTGTAGTAGAGAAATGTCATTGACACACATGACTTTTAATTCTTCTCTAATAAAGAATGCAAGCATAAAATATTCTTTAGACTTTCATGGCCTGTGTTGTTATTATTGAAATTAATCATTACTGGGCTATTTTACCATAATCGTAGGTTTAGTTTAATTTAAAAACCAGACTGAATGTGTTTGGAGAGGCAAAGACAGAGGCTGAGTTAGTGGCAGAGTCACAGAACCATTAGAAGTGGTAGGAGGGATGAGGTTGGTAGAGCTGTGGCAAAGACATTGTTTGGTGAACAGTAACAGATTGCAAGTATTGCTTACTTGAAAACTTCTGTCTTTATATTTTCCATGACATAGTCCAGTAAATATCAATTTCAATAATGCAAGTATACATTTATACGGAAGTCTATATGTCTAGTTTTAGGAACAGGAACTATAAATCCTGCAAATTAAAATGAATTGGACATGAAAGGCTAATTAGACAGGAGAAATTGAGAATCACATTAATCAAAATATACTTTTTATGTAATCATGCACTTTCCAATCTGATATCTACGAGTATATATCAGTAAGGGTTTGTTATAATAAATCTATTTGTAATAAATATATGGTTTTAAAGCTTATTGCATTTTATCCCAATCACTCTAACTTTAAATATATATTTCTTTAGTAGTTAAAGTAATTTTTTACCATGAAACAGAATAATTCATCATGTTTCTTTTATAATGAAAAGATTCAGTTTCTGTACCTTCTGTAATTTTTAACTTTTCACCTAGTATGAATTATTGCTTATTAATATGCATAAATAATCCTTAAATGGTTCTGCTATAAATTCTAATGATCTATGAATTCAGCTGAAAATAAAATACAGTATATTACTTATTCATCTCATTTGATTCTGTTACTGCTGTTCTTGGTATATTAAACTGATATCTTAATGCTGTGGTGAATTTTTTGTTTCTTTCTGACTCAATCTCAGCTCACAAAATTCAGTTCTGCTTTTTCTACAAGGCTTTCATTCTGTTGATGAATGCTATGCAATGTAAGCCCTTTATAAATATGCATATTTGTGTACAACAATATATGTATATAAATAAATTAAACATTTATAAATTTCTTTTCAGTGAGCTAAGTGTTTCTTTAGTAGATGTCTCGCTTAGTTGCACTGTGGCTCGCAACATCAGTAAAACAGTTAGGTTATTCTGCCTTAAGTGTGAACAAATGACTGTAACAGATGGAGAAGCAACTCAAGTAATAGGTAAGTTTCATTGGCTTAATAAACTTGAATGAAAGAAAATGTGCGAAGAAGTAGCCTTAGGAAACTTTTAGAATTTATGAGTATTTTCTTAGTTTTGAAATTTTAAAATATTGAATGTATATTATTTAACTGATTTTTAATTATTTACATGAGGCAATAGTAAAATGAATATTGCTATATGTACTACAAATTTGAAGTTTGAATAAAGAAGCAAGGGAGTTAAAGAAAATCATGAAATTTCCCTACAAATTATGTGGTTATCCAGGAATATGCAAATTTGCATGACAGGTAGAACTGTAATAGAGGAATTTCATGTACTACATACTTCAGATATATATTCCACAATATTTTTGATTTCCACAAATGACAAACACATTTGTTTACAAAAGAAAATGAATGTATTTATGAATGTTTTTTAAACTCCCTTTACAGCAAATATTAAAAACAGCCACCTCCATGTTCCAACACAAAACTGTTGCTTGGCACATAAATGCTACCCTTGTCATACTCTCACATACTTTTACTAGCATTGCTGATGTATTGGTTACAGTTCCTGCAAAAAGTTTACATATTAGGTCATTTCTTTTTGCAGACAATGCTGCATAAACTTGTTTTCACAATAGCTACATAAAAGTGTCCAAGGATTAATTGTACAATCTTGAATACACTGCTATGCAAATCGATCTATCTCCTGGAATATTTTCTATTGAGAATGCAATGAACCCTTAAAGAGGAGTGTCTGGATCATAGCCCAACTCATTGTCAGCAGTACATCATCTAGTAGGCCCTCCAGTTCATTATTAGAAACTTTGTATACATTAGAGAATGTAGGCTTTCACAGCTGGAGTCATAGATGTCAGTGCAATTTTCCGGGCTGTTATGCCGTGGTCTGCAGGAGATGAACTTTCCAGACGTTTCGTCCGCAACTATGGCAGACAGCTCCACTAAAACCAACTGTCTGGCTCCGCTATGTAGATGATACTTTTGTTATTTGGTCTCACGGGGAGTAAGCTCTACATGAGTTTCTCCTTCACCTCAATAACATCAATCCCTGCATTCAGTTCACCATGGAACAAGAAGTAGGTGGACAGTTGGCCTTCCTAGACGTTCTGGTTAGCAGAAAAGCCAACTTCACATTGGATCACACGGTCTACCATAAGCCCACTCATACTGATTGCTATCTAAATAAAAACTCCAATCATCATCCAAGGCAGAAACGTGCCATGATCAAAACTGTCGTAAATCATGCTTCACGGATTTGTGAGCCCCAGCTACTACCACAAGAACTGCATCACCTAGAACTAGCATTACAGTCCAATGGTTACTCAATTCAGGAAATCAAAAGAGCCAGTCTCCTGGCAAGACCGCAACCGTCTAGCCAAAAACCGAACCAATTTCATGTTAAGGGCAAATTTTTTCTTCCTTATTTCAAAAACGTCGCAGATCGTATTGAGCACATCCTAACACGCCATGGTATCAAGACCGTCTTCCAGCCTACCAAACATTCAAGAAACTTACTTTGCTCACTCAAAGATCCCTGGGACCCCTTTGTCGCCGTCTGGTGTCTACTGCATTTCCTGCTCCTGCAGTTCAGTCTACATCAGCACTACATAATGCAGCATCAACACCACACTCAAAGAACACAAAAGGAACTGCCGTCTAGCTCAGATAGATAAGTCCGTGGCAGAACACGCCATCAAAGCAGAGGGAGAACACGTCAAGTTTCAGGACGCTAACATTCTCTCATCCATGATACACTACCATGCTGGACTGCAACGTGAAGCCATCAAAATCCTCAAACATCGTAATAATTTCAACAGGAAAGAAGAGGCCCTGAAACTTAACAGCAACTGATTTCCAGCAATTAAAAACAAAGTACAATATCCAACACATAATAACATAGCGAGTCTATCACAAGAGAGCAACAGCACAGGATAGACCAGGCTCCTCCCACCAACCGATTGGCCGCCGCTCGTCCCGGACCAATTGGCGGAGAGCTCTGGTACTATAAATATAGCGACACAATGGTCCCTTACAGCAGTGATTAATCAACACAGTGGTGCTGTTACAATAGTTAATGCATCCATTGCTGCTGTTTATAACTTCTTAAAAATACATCATTGCACACATCATCAAACTTGAAAACCAAACTACACAAGACACTACATAGGTAAATTTCTGGCTATTTAAATAATATAATTTATAATGAAGATTATTCTGTGACTGAGTCTATCTACACACTCTTATTGGTTCCACTTGTTGTTTAAATGTAGAACTTGTTTTGCAGACCATCATGTGCATCCTAGCTTATCATTGACTGTTGAGTTCACAGTTAGCTGAAGATGCGAATGATGGTCTGCAAAACATGTTCTACATTTAAGCAAGTAAGTGAAACCAATAAAAGTGTGTAGTTTGACTCAATCATACAATAATCTTAAGTATATGATTAGCTTTATTGTACAAGTTCCAATCAGCATTTGAACATAATTTATGATCTGGGGTGGGGTACTCACTTGCTTAATGATTCATTGCATAAAGCATTGTGATTGGCATAGTCATCCAACAGCACTGAGTTGTGTGCCATTTGAACAGGTGCCAGTGCAGATTATGTTTACTAACTTTATGCACATTAATAATAGCTATCATAAATACAACTGTTTTATCTATAGTGATTATGAAATAATTTGAATGGGTTACTATGCATAGTGGTATGTTTCTGATAAATGCTGCAACATGCATGCATTCTTTTTTTACAGATTCCTGTACACCAGGTCAAACAATGAATGTGTCAATAGCAAATCTCCTGCATTATCTGAATAGCCAGATAGGAAGAGTTATGGCTAACATGAAATCTAGCTTGTCACAAGATGCTACCAACATCATACAAGAATCATTAAGTCATACAAATAAGCTGACACAGAATGTAATAAATCCTTTGTTGGCTTCTATATCTGATGCAATTGAGGCAATCATACTCACAATTCATAATGAAGACTACTCAATGTAAGCACAGAATATTCAACAAAATATATGTCCAATAAGCAGTCTTAAATGTAGAATACTAGCAAAGTTGTACGAGGATAGGTCCTTAAGTTTCTGGCCTTGCCAATAGGAATTATCACTTCATTTAAGAACTTTCAAAAAAATTATAAGAAATTTTTAAAAAATTCTGTTGGAACTGACACATTAAAGCTTGTTAAATGTAAATTCTATCTAATCTATCATCTAACACACTCTTATGCTTCACTTACTTTTAAACATGGTGGGACTGGTTTCGAAGAGACATCCTCTCCATCTTCAACAAACTCAGTCGGCAAGGTGTGTTTGCAGCCTTTGGACCATGGCCAACAAACCCGGAAACATCATTTAATTGGATTAATGCCGACCGTGAAAGCCTAAATAATTATATCAAATTTTACTGTTAGTTGTCTATGAACTGCGTCCTTGGTCTAGGGACCTGAGGAACCTAGGACCTGTCTAAAGTTTTTGCAGAGGGGGCTGAGGGGGCCCTCCCAATAATTCCAAAGACTGATGATAATATCAACATGTGTTTGCTTTTTAGTTTGGGAAGTTTATATTTTAAGATTGTGGAAAAAACACTAACAGAACATTAAGTAATAATAATGGCAGCAGAAATTCCATTCATCTTACAATTTTCCATACTTCTGATAGGAAGATGTAAACTTTTTTATTTCACTTGAAACATAGAGAGAAGAGTAAGCCTATATGATGTATTGTCACAAGCTAGTTTAGTTCAGTATACTCAGGGTAGATTAAACAGCAGAATATTCTAACTCAAACATTACAAAAGTTCTTAATTAGTAGTGAGTCAATTTAATGCTCTTATGCTCCACTTACCATTGAATTATAAAGAACATGTTTCAAAGCTCTTGTCCACATCACCAGCTGTGAGTTGATTATTGGATTTGTTGTTGGTTGGATGGACATGGTGTAGCTCTCATGGACTTTTGGATTAATTTGTCTTCTGTTGGAATCTAGAAGTTTCAGAATCTTCATAATTTTTTGTAAAAACTTTTTCCCACATTCCCGGCTCCAAGGGTCTGACCATGAACTTCAATAATTTGACTTCCATTTCTATATCATGTTTATCTCTCCAAAAGTGATGTGCAACTGTTTCTCTAGTGTTCCTTTAGTCTAATTCCAATGCTTCTTTTCGTTTTGCCAATATATACGAGGTCTGTTCAAAAAGTATTGCAAATTTTGTGTTTTTTCAAAAAGTATTTATTTATTCATGAATATCTATTTTGTCCCCTTCAAAGTAATCCCCACCAGATATTATACACGTGCCAACGTTTTTTCCAATCTTCGAAGCACTGCAAAAAATAGTTTTTTGTGATCTTGTTCAGCTCCTCCTTCGTTGCCGTCTTTATCTCCTCAATCGTGGCGTAGCGTCGTCCTTTCATGGGCCTCTTCAGTTTTGGGAACAAAAAAAATAAGTCACAGGGGGCCAGGTCTGGGGAGTACGGTGGCTGCGGCATCATAAGTGTGTTGTTTTTGCCCAAAAATTCGCGCACAAGCAGCGAGTTGTGAGCAGGGGCGTTATTATGGTGCAAAAGCCAATTTTTGTTCTTCCACAAATCCGGGCGTTTCTGGCGGATTGCTTCGCGCAAATTGCGCATAACTTGCAGGTAATATTCCTTATTGACCGTTCTACCCTGTGGCAAGAACTCATGATGCACACGCCCCTGCAATCGAAGAAAACTGTAAGCAAAACCTTCACATTCGACCGAACTTGGCGCGCTTTTTTCGGTCTCGGCTCGTGTGGCAGCAACCATTGGGATGATTCAGCTTTAGTTTCCACGTCATAACCATAAACCCATGATTCGTCACCAGTTATGACCCTCTGGAGCAAATTTTGGTGGTCGCGGACAGAGTTCAACTGTTCCTTAGCAACGTTAATGCAATGGTGTTTTTGGTCGAAATTGAGCAACTTTGGTACGGATTTTGCGGTTACCCGTCTCATGCCCAAATCATCGGTAAAAATCGAATGGCACGACCCAATCGATATGTTTAGGTCCTCAGCCACTTCTCTAACGGTGATTCGACGATTGGCCAATACTATTTTCTTCACTTCTTCAATGTTTTCGTCTGTTGTTGGCGAGCTCGGGCATCGGGGACGCTCTCCGTCATTCACATCTTCTCGACCCTCTGATAACATTTTGTACTACCGATAAATACCTTTGGTCCAAGCTTCACCATATGCCACAGTCAACATTTGGAATGCATCCGCGTACTTAATTTTGTTTTTCACACAAAATTTGATACAGATTCTTTGTTCCATTTTTTGGAATAGGCAAAAATCGAGGACGAGCCAAAACACGTCCAAGCAAAATAGCTGTCAACAATTAACTGAACATTCAAAATGGCCGAGCTTGTCAACATAAGTGAGGGACATGAGTACCAACATAACGCCACAAAACAATCGAAAATCGTAGCACGCGGAAATTCAAAATTCGCGATACTTTTTGAAGACACCTCGTGCTTTGTTGCATTCCGAAAGTTGATTTTTCTATATTCCTGGCTTTTTATCATCAGGTATTCTATCATTATCGCTGGAGTTGAGCAGATTATTTGGGCTTTTTAAATTATTTTAAATTTATTACAAAAGTTACCGGGTTGATTAACGAGAAAGCACATGGAGTTATTTCTCCGTTCCAAAATCAAGAATGTTGTTCCCTTTACCCTTGAAGATGCTGCTAATGCCATAGTCTTAAGGTTCCTTACTTTGTAGAGCTTTGCTGTGCTACCTCTGTCTCTGGGTCTTGACTCTTTTTTTTTTTTTTTTTTTTAGTAGTGTTTAACGCCCGTTTTTACTACTGAGGCACCACAGGCGGTGGACACTGATGATACATGAAATGAAATGATAAATTGGGAAAGGATTTTTTTTTTAAGGAAGGAAGCGTTCAGGCCTAAGTTTAGGTACCTCCCTGGCATTTGCCAGTTATGAAGACTGAGGAAAACCTGGAAAAAACCCCATTCAGGGAGGACGGTCCTGGCGGGATTCGAACCGCAGACCTCCCGCTCACGAGTCCGTGTCTTAACGACCTCGGCCACCCGTGGCGGTGTCTTGACTCTTGACTCCCTACTCTTGACTATGACTATCTACCGTATTGATAACATTTAAACATTTCCTCAAAAGGAACAGGTTGATATTAGCTATATCTCTATATCAACACTATTATATTTCCAAAGTAGTACTGATGTCATCATGCAAAATATATGTCATGAGAATATTCTTCATTATCTATCTTCATACTTAATAGACTAATTATCTAACACAATGTCTTATGTTCCATTCTTTATGCATGTCAGCCAGGAAACATTAGTTGGCTTTAATACTGGCTAAAATTTTCTGTTTGATTGAAATTGTTTGGCATACTAGAACAATTTCAGAGTGAAATTAAGCCTAATTAAAACAGAAGTTTTACTTATTGTAGAAATTTCCAATTTTTGCAACCTTTGGCTCTGGCAAATGACAGTATAATAGTAGCAATCCTTTCAGACACCAATTCTAAGCAAAGTAGGCTTCAGGAATCATTGTAGTGGATGCTGAATCAAAGGTTGTTTATTGGCAGTACTGCCATTTGAGATGATTATGAACAAATCTCAGCTGGGCCCTTGTTCTGAAGTGTCAAACGAGGAGCTTGAAAGCAGATTCTAGATCTCAATTTTGTATTTCTCAATCTGTTTCTTACAGTCTGATCAGAAATCATTACTCCAATTGTTGTTTGTACATGATTTTGTACATTTCTGGCTTTAGATTTGCATTTGTGCAAAGTTGATAGAACAAGATATTATCCTGTACCTCAGTTGTCTTCTTCTTAAATCCTTGTTGGGGCCGCCTCTTGTATCCACATGTCTCTATATATTGCCTCCAAACCCCATGGATGACAGAAAGGCTGAGAGGAAGAATCCTGGAGACAACCATCATCACAAGTGTTTGATATCTGAGGTTGCCTTTTGATATTAGTAAGAGGAAACATGTTTATGCTTTCTTTCCTCATAGCTCTTGCAGATTTTAAATACTTATGATAAGCTGTTTTTTATTGATATATTCACTTACCTATTGGATTATACACTTAAGATTTATGTCCTAGTACTAGTGCTTATATTTCCACATTTTACCTTAGGTACACGTCACTATTTCGTTTGTTGATGTGGATGGCACTACGTTACCTAAATTACCAAGTTTTGGTTATTTAATGATCTTCTTTATTTCCATCAACAAGCCCCTATGAATCTAATTCTAGTCCTTTGTTTGAAGGAATAGATGCTCTGTAAACGGTTTTTCCTTAGGTGTCAGATTATTCTAGTGCAACTGCAGCTTGACATTGCCATTGTGTGCCAGAGATGTGATGCAATAGAATGGGAGGAACATTTGTTGTGTCTTATCACCAACAGTACATATCCATTTGATTGCATATCCCTCTCCCATTTAGCAATCATTGGTCAGTTGGTTTAAAATATCTTAGTGATTGTGTCATTGCAGTATTGTGAGTCATTAAGGTACAGTCTCATTACTGTACAGTGTAAAGCAATGTACTTTACTTTGTGTATAACATGGACCTGTTATCATTATTTATATTCACTTACAGTCATGATGTTCATTTTTCTTGGTAGAAATGTTGTACAAAGGATATCTTCATTAGAGCATGTCTTTCTCCTACCCGGGCAATAATGCACAGCTATAGTATGTGAACTTTGAATATGTGAAGGTGCAAACAGAAATGTTTGTTTCCTTATGATATTGGAATAGTGGAGTTAATGGTCATTTGGTCAATTTATAACTAACGAAAAATAGTAGGATTGCTACTTTTATACTGTCATTTGCCAGAGACAAAGCGAATGGAATCCCATCTTCAATCTATGAAACTGCTCATGAACTTATGTTTCATTCAGATGTCTCATTGCTCTGTATTAGCCTCAGAGAACACAAAATTAAAATTTCCTACCACAGATTGCTGTTAAAACTGGTTTCAAAAAAATAAATCAAAGAGCGCTCACTTTGGTTTCAACAGTTCTTGAAATTTCATTAATTAATAGAGAAAAATTAACAAATCCCAGAAGATCTTTATTCTAGTTTTAAACAATATTTCGAAACGTAACATCTGACTTAAAAATTACATTGTATCAGTATTTATTTTGGGGCTTTGATTTAAACATGTGTTCCTCTAATTTTTTTGAGCAGTGTATAAACATTAACTCTCTTTTAATTTTTCCTTGTTGCACTTTACTAGAGCACAGCTTAACAAAACATGTTTTCCTGTTTAAAACAAATGAAATGCACTTGGAGAGTAAATCCTTTCACTTGCTTTGAACAATCAAATTTACAAAATACAACACTTAAAAAAACATGGTACAAATTCAGAAATGAATTCCATATTTGTAGACAATAAAAATAGTTTTTAATGTCTCTCTATGACACTGGGCTCTTCACAATACCTTAAGGTAAAAGTTAAATATTATAACCTCATTCCTGTTCAGTCTTACACAGCCCTGTGAAGCAATCTCTGCAGAAACTTCTTTAAAAAAAATAAATCTATGGTTTTTACTAAGATTTGAATGATAATTTGTTCAGAAGCACACTTCCAGCAAGATGTCACATTTCAATACTCATATCAGCAGATGGTTGAACCAAATGTTCTTTGATCAGTGAATAGTAGAGGAGGACCACTTGCATGGTCCCCATTCTTATTTGACTTAAGCCAACAGTTTTTATACTTGAATTATTTGTCTTTGGTGGATGATGCAAAAACTTGAGTTTTGGCAGGTTGTCAGGCAATCCACATATGAATATAGGTACTTTGTCTACATCTCAGCAGGCCATGAATTTTGGATCTTTGGGGGAAATAAGATGTAGAAAAGGTACCTGTATGATATATGAGGTGGATATTTTAAACATTTACTGGGTTAATGTGAAGAAAGAATCAGGCAAACCATAAAAACATATGAGTAACTCATTGCTGAAGTTATGCCACGTATTTTTTAAACATTCTGTATACTTAATTAAAGTAATGAGATCTTGAAATGTTGAAAATCACACTCTCTTCCCGAGAGTTGTGTTGTGTTTCAAGTAAAATTGTCAACTGTTTTTGGTAGAATTTAAAAGTCATGAATTAGATGTATGGTGGTATCTTTAAGGTATCTGCAGTATGCACATGCCTCACTATATCACATTAATTGTTGAAATGAAAAATAGAAAAATTAAAAAATCTTATTATTTATGTAATTCTTCCTGCAAGAAGAGTTTCAAGAGTGAGTACATAGTAATTTTTCAAAATATGCATCATCATTGTTTTAGCTTTAATCATATTATCTCCTGTATTATAATATCTTTGTCTTTCGCATTTCTTACACTTAGTAGATAAATTCATTTTCAACTTCAGTCAACTATTGAGATTTGGAACTATCTTCATTGAATTTGAAAACATATTTTACTGCAAATTTTGAATCTGGTGACATTGGTTCCTTTTTACAATCACCAGGTCATTAAAAATGATAGTAATAAATTTAGGCTTTTTACCCACATAGCTTTAAAATGGAAGTTTAATGCTTCAAATGCAAAGTAATTCTTAGTAAGAAGAAATGTTTGTCATCTTATATTGAAAATGCATACTGGTAATTGGAAAGTGTTTAGTATAATTTCACCTATGTTAAAGAATAAATGAAGTGGTTGCATTATAGAATTCTTGTTATTTTCATGCTATACTCATAGAGTAATAGAGTCACATTGCTTGTTACTGGAATAAATGAATTATCTTTGGATCTAATCTTAAGTAGCTGAATAATGTAGTGAAATAATTTAAATTCATTAAATACTAACATTGTTTTAGTACAATAAACAATTTTGTGGTACACAGATATTCCATTTGAAGAATATAATTACAGTATTTTTTTTAAATTGTTTGCCTGCAGGGGAACATTAGCAGAGGATAGCGTCACTGTAACTACAAGAAAAAGTGATACTTCTCAATGCTCATTATATATGAAAGAACTGCATGGATTCATTGGAAGAGCTGTCAGCAGTTACTTGTCTCCTTTCCATGACCAGGAAACTGTAGTGAAATGGTAATATGCATAATTATATATAAGGGATGTCATTCCAGTAATTATATAAAAAGTAGTAAATAAAAGAAACTTGTTTTAAATTATTGAACCATTAAGTGACTCTTTTTTCCCTCCTCTTCTTCTTTAAAATGTACTCAGGTCAAACAGTATGTTTTTTCAATACTATGAAGGCTATTATGATCTTTATAATAAGCTATATATATAGGATGTCCCTTGTATCTTGTTCACCCAAAATAACTTTTTTTCTGAGCATCAAATGAAAAATTGTTTGAAACAAACATTTTTTTAACATCATAATGTATTTTGGGTGAGCAAGATAAATGGGACCACCTGTAAATGGGGGTTATTTCATAAATGTATAGTTGGCATTACTTGAACTGGATGATGCAACACTAGTGAAAATTACAACAGTTGTTAAACCCTTATATTCATTTCATTCATAGCTTATTTCCTGTGTAGATAACAAGAACTAGAATGGAGCATGCAGGTATGTCAAGTATTGTGACTTTGAAGATCAAAACTTTACATGGTAAAAATCAGCTCACATTGGATCAAAGTACAGTTTCTCCTTGGGCTAATTATTTTTGTGTTGGTTGTGTCAGTGATCCAAGACCAGGAAGGCTAAAGGCATCAACACATGAACAAGGTGTGAAACTTGTAACACCTACTCTTCAAGAAGATCATCACTGCCATGGTTAGCTAAGATTGTTAAGACACAGACTCTTGAATGGGAGGTCTGGGTTTCAATTCCACTAACATCCTTCTGGACTGAGAGTTTTTCCAGGTTTTCTTCAGTCCTCATAAATAGCAAATGCTGGAGAGATACTCTAAACCTAGGATGGAATATGTTCCTTTCTTTAAAACAAATCCTTTCCCAATTTATCATTTCATCTCACATATCATCAGTGTCCATTGCCTGTGATACCTCCCTCAGCAGCAAAAATGGGTATAAAACACTATAAAAATAATCATATGACATGTGAGTAACTTTCAGAAGCCATGGGAATTCCACCAACTTCAGTATTCCATATCTAAACAAATTTATTTGCAAAAGAGAAAAATGGGCATGATGGGCCCCTTCTTATGCTTAACAGAAGCAAAAATGCAAGGACATTGCAAACTTACTGAAATAAAGGCTCACCATTGAAGGTCGAGCATTCTTGTGTCAAATTGTCACTATTGATAAAACATGGATTAGAGATTTTAAGCCAGATTTTAAATCACAGTTCAGTGAGTGGAGAATTTTATCTTCCTCATGACCAAAAAAATGTCAATGAGTACAATCACAGATCAAGCAAATGATTATCAAAGTTGAAATAACTCATGCATGGAGAGTGTTTTTCTTCTCTGAAGGAGCTTTCTGCTACTGTTACCCGAGCCATTTAACAGATGAGCAGAAATGACGTGCTTTGAAAGGAATGTTCGGATTTCATCATTGAGAAGTAGAGAGACTATATTGAAGAAATGTAAACAAATACAATCAAAAAAAATATTTTGCATCATTTATGAAATTACCCTCATATTTTCAAAATAATTTATTATAATATTAAAGCTTTTTCTACCTAGTGCCTTAAGTCTTAAAAGAACAATGTAATGAGCTTATCCTCCATACACTTGATAGTTTCCCATAAACAATTGCAAAAGTAAAACAAAATAATGGAACATTATGTAAATGTATTATCTGATTAAATTTTAATCACGCAGTTATTTCATTATTAAAGCTTCTAGGAAAATTTCTCTTGTAAATTATTTCCTTCATTCCTTCTGTTGTTGTAAGAACTTTTTAACTTTTATGGGGGAAAGGGAGATATTTCCGGTATTTTTATATGTAAAACTTATATTTAGAATTTAATATGAATTTTAGCTCCATTCCTGTGGCAAGCCGCTGTGTGGAGCTTTTCCTCCATCATGCATGCTTAGTGCGTCCTTTAGGTGACGGAGGCCGTATCAAACTTGCAGCAGATTACAACCAGGTAAAACAACAAAATGAAATAAAAATTACGTAATGAAGTGGAATAGGTATAAAGAAACAAACTTTTATTACCATTGGCAAGAACAGTCTTTAAAAGCATGATTTTCCTTGTCACCTAAATTAAATCCTGAAAGCTGGAAATATAATCATGATGATGCTGACTTGATATAAAGTAACTTTTCTTCAGCTTTCTGTCTTTCAGTTCATTGTTGTTCAAATTAATGTTAGAAATGAAATATGTAAGCTCAGATTTGTTTTAAATGACATGAAAGCTAAATAGCACGTGCAGTTTTATTCTTAGACTTTTTCATAGAACACACTGAAAATCTTTTCTTCCTGCCTCCTGAATATGGCTTTACCAGCAAAATTTTCTTGCAGCTCTTATAAAGCATTAGGTTTTTATTTTTAGCACTATCTTTATGTTAGCTTCAAGGATAAAATAATCTTGCCACATAATTAAAGGAATTCAGTGTAATACTTGTTATTTGTTATCAAATGCTTTTGGTCCATTTGCTCTTTATGCAGCTATGGAGTCTTGGGAGGAGGAGGAGTTATCTATTTTTCAAATGCCCAATATGTATTAAATTCATGCAGAATAGCTGCTTTTAAAAAAATTGAACTGATATTCAGTTTATATTTAAACCATTCCAAATTTAATGAAGTAGGTAGGACTCATTAATTTTCAGTGCTATTTTGTAGGCCAAAAAATATGCTTTATCTAATTAGGGATCAAACTTATTGAATAACCTTAAAAATTGTTAACAATACTACTCTCTTCATGGTGCCATAAACATTTAAGGAATGATTTTTATTTTATTTGTATTCATTTTCAATAATCATATTATGTACAAACAGATTATTTATTGTATTTATTTTTTACTAAGTATCTGTAGGAGCTCATGTGATAACCCCAGTGCATCCAAGACACTGTATGATTTTTCATTTATAACGACATTTGTAATTCTTTTTTCATTGATTCTATAGCACAAAAGTTGTTAATGCACCTTCAATTTGATTTCTTAGCATCTTCATTTTTGGAAAATTAATTAAAATCTTTCTTTAAAACTTCTTGCATATGTATCTTATATGAAAACTAGACAAATAACAAGATGAAGCAAGCACATATATGTCAAATAACATTTTATAAGTGATGAGTTAAATAATGGTTGGTTTGAAATTAAGTACTGCTGAACAGAAGATCAAATAGCTGACATACTGACATAACTACTTCTAAGACCAATACTTGATGGACTTAAAACAAAACTAATGAATGACCGACTTCTAATGATGATATTACTAATAATCTTTGTTTTACAACTACAACTAAATAATTAAATGTTAATGCAAATCACTACACCAAACTATTTCTTGTAGTTAAAAGCATTTGAAATATGATAAATGTCTAGAGCTCATTAGTTCAATTGTTAAACCTTTGACAGGGCATAGTAATCCATTAATGCATATATATTTGTCTGAATACATTTAATTATTTTATTTAAGTGAGTGTGTTATAAATAAAACAATATTTGTAAAGTTGGTACTTGTTAGTATGTAAATAAAGCTTGTTTGCACCTTATTCAGTTGTTAACAAAGCAGAAACTTGTGTTGACCATTACAATTTAAAATCCTGATCCAATAATACTAAAATACACAAGTAATAACAAGGGTTAAATTATAACACAAAGTGCCCTAGAGTGTTTGGCATTATCTGTATGCATTCATACCCTTCTTTATCAATTACTTAATAACGGCACAATGTTCCAAGTTTGCAATTCTTCCCACATACATACATCAGCACTGCATCAATCAGCTATAGCTACTACAATTCTTGACCTATCCATGTATTATTGCACAAATGTTTCTATGGAAGATGCAGGTTTTGGAAGCAAAATTACTTTTAAACTGCTACTGCAATCTGTGAATCATTTCAAGAAGTTTTCAAATGAACCTTGTATATTGTAAATTATGTTATATTTGCAAAGAATACTTTCTTTAAATAATTTTAACTATGTTGTGGTACCGAAGTCTGTTCTCTATTTCATCACGTGCCATATATATACTCATTTTTACAGATGGAGCTAGCAGTTGCACCACTTTGCAGACAAGCCTCAGAACTTGGCCACCATTATCGCATGCTGCGTTCTATGCGTCCACTGATATTTATGCCCCCAGAGGAAATTACAGAAAGTCCTGCACTTGGAGATGTGATACCATACAGTCTTGTTTTGCTTTCCCTGTTTTCACATGGACCTCCAGAGCTTCTTTCACCACATCAGGTAGAGAAAAAAAAAGAACTACGGTAACTTTAGTCACTGAATAATCTTTTCTGAAGTAATTAAAATCATTGTATATCAAACTACACGCTCTTACTGACTCCACTTATTTATTTAAATGTCGTAATTGGAACCTGTATAGTGACGCTAATCATATAATTAAGATCACTGTATGATTGAGTCAAACTATATACTCTTATTGGCTCCATTTGTTTATGTGAGTTAACTGGAACTTGTACAGTGAAACTAATCATATAATTAAGGTTATTGTATGATGCTCTTATTGGCTCCACTTGTTTAAATGTAGACTGGAATTTGTAAAGTGAAGCTAATCATATAATTAAGATCAGTTAATGATTGAGTCCAGCTATACTCTCTTATTGGCTCCACTTTCATTACTTACTTTACATTTAAACAAGTGGAGCCAATAAGAGTGCAGTTGTTTGAATGATATTAACTAATTAATTAATTATCTTAATTATATGACTGGCTTCATTGCACAAGTTCCCACTAGCATTTCAAGTTTCCTGAAGTATTTTAAATATACATGTAAAATAAAATAAAATTAAAAACATATATATTTAGGTGAAATTTTAAGTAAATTAATTACTACAATAATGTAATTTGAAACTTGCAAAAGTGTTATATTCCTCATTTTAAAGTTAATTATAAAACTCTTTTTATTTTAAGTTCTAAAAGCAGTCAAATGAAATCTGCAGTTTATGAGATAGTCCATGAATCCTGATGGGTAATAGCCTGCTGTTCAAGGGTTGGTGGCTTCATTAATCTCCTGTGATGAGGCAATCCATGAAAGATGTTGTCTAATATTTTATCCTATTTTACATTGACTGAATTAATATAGGAATTCTCTGGATTCATATATACCAATTCCTTTATTTGGAACTGTATTTTTGCATAGAGGCCAGAAAAAGATGTACAATAATCCAAAATATGAATTTTTTTTTCATAAGTCAATAAATATCTACAATTTCTGCAAAAAATGTAGAAATATGTAAATTAATATTGGTGTTAATGCTATATTTTTCATGAAAGTAAGTCCTGAAAAATGAAGTATTTGTTAACTAAGAATTTCAGCTCAAAACATTATTCCAACTTAGAAAAACACAGTAAGTGAAGTGTGTAAATAAGTTACCCATAGTGTGTCATTTTAAATAATAATACCTTCACTGTAAATAGCTTCAAAAATTATACATATCAGTTACTTTCATTGTGCTCTAGATCATAATTTTTTATAAGAATATTTTTTATATATTTGTTTTATTTTTTACTGGTTTACTTTTCTTGCTTTCACAATTACGGTTGGTAAACCATCTGAAAAGGGAAACATGTTATTAAGTATTTCAGGAAATCTCATGGTTAGCCCGTAATTCTAAAATGAAAATGACTGAATTATTTTTTTAGTATGAACATATGTAATAAGTACCTTAAGAGTTATATGAAACTATTGGATAAAAATAAGATCTTCAATGCTCCCAACTGGCTTCATGGCAACTGATGGACCAGCAGTCATAGCACTACTCCAAGTAAATTAGATATATTCCTGCAACTGATTCAAGCACATATCTTCATGTTAGAAATGTCAATATCCATCCAGATATCATTAAAGGAAATTTCATTGACACACAATAGTTCATGTGCAAAAATTGAGTAGATTTTCACCAGATATTTTCTTTCGTTCTTCTAATGCTTGGAAATTTGTTCTATACACCTTATTTTTCAAGTTACTCCATAGTATATGAGTATATAATATTTCATACAATTAGATCATGGTCAGAAGCACTTACTAATTATCCTATCTTAAAAATTTTCTGAATGAAATGTATTGATTCATCTGCTGTATGCACAGTGGCAAAGCTTGTCAATACCCAGATTGACATTCAGTGCCAGTTCATTGTTCAAAGAATGGTATAAGTAGCTATTGCTGTATTTCTGTGCATTCATCAACTGTAGTTTCCAAAAATATAAGCTCTAAAATTCTGTATGCATTTACTGTGCACTATACCTGAATCCTCTCAACTTGCAGGGAAGTTTACTATATAAAATTAGGTTTATATTTGCTCCAATACCTGTTATTCTGTGCCAAAACAAGAAATGAAACCATCTTCTTCAGAGAAGAAAACTAAGCATGGATCAGTTACTCCATTATTTTTTCAGAATACTATTACAGAAATTTCCCAAATCTATGGATTACGTGGAAGCAATCCGTGACAACACTGACCTTGTATGCTTTTAATTTGAAGAGCTTGCAGCTCCCCACATTAACTTATCAACATTTTGTCCTGTGTAAGCCATCTGAGGGATTTTTTGTGGAGAATGTTCTAATATTTCTCCAGTTTTATCTAGTTACTTTTCAGTAAGCTTATACAAAACTTCCCTGCAAGATGAGAGGTTTCAGGTATAGTGCACAGTAAATGCATGCAGAATTTTAGAGCTTATATTTTTGGAAACTACAGTTGATGAATGCACAGAGATACAGCAATGGCTACTTATACCATTCTTTGAACAATGAACTGGCATTGAATGTCAATCTGGGTATTGACAAGCTCTGCCACTGTGCATACAGCTGATGAATCAATACATTTCATTCCAGACATTAAATTAATTTTGGGTGCAGGTAGGGTCTTCTTCATAGTATCCCTTGTGGAGGAGTGTTAAAAGTTATAAATCAAAACAGTATCCCATTAAATTTCTTTTTTAATGGCGTTTAACACCCGTTTTTACTACTGAGGTACCATAGGCTGGACACTGATGATAGATGATATGAAATGATAAATTGGGAAAGGATACTTTTAAGGAAGGAAATGTTCCAACCCTAAATTTTGCCATTTATGAGGACTGAGGAAAATCTGGAAAAAACCTCAGTCAGGGAAAGCGATCCTGGCAGAATTTGAACCCCAGGCCTCTCACTCATAAGTCTGCACCTTAACCACCCATGGCAATTCTGATTAAATGATATGTTCTTGAAATGTTTGGCCCTTATTAACCATAATTATTGATTTACTGTATGTATTTCAGAGTGCAAATTGGTCTGTAAGTCGATTTTCTCAGTGGTTGGATAGTCATCCCTCAGAACGAGATAGATTGGAACTTATGGGTGGAGCACTGCAGCGTTATCAACAAACAGTTCGTCAGCAAGGAGGAACTACATTTCACAGCATTTATCCTATAATGATTAATTTGCTAGAAAGAGGCATGACTTATATTGGAAGACAGTGATTATTTTGATTGTACACTTTGTAAGAATAATAATAAATGAAAATGTTAATCTAAAAATATTTCACTAGCAGCACATTTCTTTTATATTTACAATTCACAGCTATAGCAATTCACACTTTGTAATTTGGAAACTTTCCAATTTAACCGAAATCACTGCAAACTGAAATACAATGTTAGTGAAAAATATCTTCAGGGTTTTAAAAAGTCGGTGCATATTAAGCTCATTATGTCAACTTGCACAGTGAGAGGAAGAAACTCTGGAAATTTTGTTTTAATTTTCAGCAGTAAAGCTAGTATGATATTTTTGTCACATGTGACAGTATAAAAAATAATAGCCATAGCAGGGGAGAAGATATTTTTTATGCTTGAATTCCATGCTAGCTATGTTTGATTTAAGGACTCTGGCTGCTTATATAAGAGGAAATTAACACACTTGATCCAAGAAGAAAGAGAAATCAAAAGAGGGTAGTGGGTATGAAGAACAAAAAACGTAAAGGAGCATTAAGAAAGAAGCAAAAGAGTAACAAAAAAAAAAATAAAGAAGCAAAAGGAGGTAACAAATATGCCAAGGACTTATGGAATACTAAATTATTTAGAAAAAACTAACTCCTGCTTGTTAGCTAAATATTGCATTGAGGAATAGAGCACAAATTTATAATAAAGAACAGGAGACAAAATAAAGAATGTTAGTTTTCAATGCTTGCAAAACTGTATGTATCCAAAGATAGCTATGGTCCCCACATCTCATATTTCTCACCCATAAAAGGACTGTGATATAAAGTTGCCGAAGAAAGGTGTAATATTAGTCTATGAAGCTTCTGTGTGCTCTACACAGAGTTAAAAAAGATCTCTGAAGTGTTAAAATATCACTAAATGCATATTATTGAACCTGCCAGAACATAATTAGTACCATAATGTACAGTAAGTTTTTCTGGGTTCTACAGATGTTTAATATGTGCACCAAGGGCAACTTGCCAGATGTCAATGTGATTTATAGTTCCTCCCATACTTATTATAGCATGAATTGATGACATGCTTCTTCAGATTGTTCACATCAGAAAGAAGGGGTACAAAGGTATCCTCATAAGAAGTTGCTAGGAATCACATCTTTGACTGCTGAGGGTAACCCAGAATTGTGGCAGTTCCTTCAATAGCTGAAAACTTGGAATGAAAGTTTGGAGGTTTTTCATTTTTTTTGAATATGCTGAGGCATCAACTATGGTGTCATCATTCCTGGTATGATATTTTGATTAGAGTTTTTCAGCAAGTGATCGATAAATCATGTTACACATTGATTTGCATATGCATGCATGTTTTCACTTTACCACCCTCTTATCAGTATGGTGATAATGTAAAAGGTTTACTCGTTAGAGAAAACCAACACAGTAGCAAAATCTTTATCTGCCAGCAATGCCTGCACATCATGGCAGAAACAATGCCACCAATCATGATTCACAGGTGTGAAAACTTGAAGAAGCAACAATGTGTTGATTATGGCTTTAGGGGGGAGACCAGCCTAGTAAACTTGTCAAACTCCAAGCTTTCAGCCATCCTTACTTTATGAACTTCCTCAGGGTACTACCACAAACAATCTGAAGAAGCATGTCACCTATCAGTGCTGAGAAAAATTCAAAACTTTAACAATCTGTTTGGTTTCTGCAGCAAACACTTTAGAAGAATAAATTAAATGTTTGTCAAATACATACTCAGGTAGTATACCATTTCTTACCCCTCCCCCCCACGCAAAAAAAAACAACATCCTTTTATCATTTATTGGCAAAATTTTTTCATGAACCCATTGTCCATTTTCTTGGCTGCTAGTCAATAGGTAGTTAATTTGAATTGAGTCTTGCAATGCTTACAGCTGACTTCTGGCAGAGGGTACATTTTTTTATAATGAATCTGTTATAGAATTTTGAAATTGATCAATCTATCTTCATTTTTCTTTATGCAGATCTTTTCTCATAAGCTAACTCTAATGATACGTATGTTGATTTCAACAATTTTGGTTTCACAATTTCCCCCAAAAAGTTGACAACAGCTGATTTAATCTGTTTATATATGATATTCCTGAAATGTTTTTCCAGTTTGTCAATTATATTATCCATACAGGTTATTTACAGCATCCCAAATTTGCTGCCATGATTGATGAATTGTTTTGGGGCTACTTTGCTTGCCAAGGTGGACGAGTGACTTTGTTTTCTTCTTATACAAGCAGCCAGAGTGTATACCATACATAGGTTGACTTACCTACTGGTGGACCTCTTATACTTTTAAAGTAATTTTTTATATCCGGGATTTTCACAGTGAAATATAGTATATGACAAATTGTTACGAAATCACTCAAATCAGTATGGGAAAATATATTTATAAACAAAAACAAAGAATTTTTGGTTAACTTTGATCTCCCAAACAACAGCTACCTCATCAATAAGTTCATTAAAGCCACAGAGCAACATCTTAATAGCACACTGGGAAGCGGCCAGTGGGACCAAGCTGAAGATGGAGGCAATCGCCTTTGAAACATGTCCGAGTAAGTAGAACAAAATTAGTGAAATTTGAGTGATTTTGTAACACTAATTTGT
This sequence comes from Metallyticus violacea, assembly GCA_030762175.1. Lineage (NCBI taxonomy): Eukaryota > Metazoa > Arthropoda > Insecta > Mantodea > Metallyticidae > Metallyticus > Metallyticus violacea. The sequence goes on along the minus strand of CM060831.1, from coordinate 76,520,899 downwards.
CATACCCTTATACTATGCTTGGAAGTGATGTTAGCTAGTTTCCATAACATTTTTCAACAATTAAAATGACTAACTAGAGACCATACTTAAAACCAGAAAGTGATAACCAGAGGAAAGAGGTGCACAAGTATATATTGTACCTACTTCTATTTTTAAATTTTCATAGTTTATACTTCAAAACATGGAAAAAAAAGCAATTATACCTTATATGCCCCTTCAATGTTAAATTGATGCAGAGAAGGGCAGTGCTTATGGAACTGCAACTCTACATCTTTATTGCTAGTAATGCGATACTTTTTTATAGAATGCAAATTAAGGAAAGAATTTATCATGAGCTAGTTAGCCTTGATGATTAACTATTAAGTTACTACTAGTGTAAGAGATATAACCAATTCAAAACTTTTCATGTAGAAGAAAATTCTCACAGTGTGTGGGAAATTTCCAGTCAGCTAGGCAACACATTTTTGATGAAGAGAAATTCTAAGAAATTTCTTTAATCATTAACTTTCATTAATACAAAATTTAGATTGTCTAGGAATAGTTTCCTCTAGCTTGAGAAAGATTTATATCACCAGAACAACCAGTAATATCACAGTATATGCAGCATTTGTTGAAAAGCAATATTAATTTTTACTTTATGGGCTTTAGTAATAAACATTAAGTTACCAGAACCAGAATCCTAGAAAGTTATATGAGAAGTTACTACATTCTGTAAAGTCACAATATGGATAGTATGGCTTGAGGTTGACATGTTTCTGGGGCCATTTTTTAAAACTTAAAAAAAAAAATGTTTAGTATACTTTCAGTTCCTAAGAATGCAGAGATGGATTGATGCTTAAATTCCTCAATACTTGAGACCCTTACCTATTTTAAAACTTTTAACTACTACCACTACAACTCTAAATTTAAAAACATGAAAATAAAGCAAAATAAATGAGATATATATATATAAAAACATCAGAAATGCTGAAAGCTTCATTAAAAAAAATTTACTAATTATGTTTATGAACATGGTCAAAAAAGTTAGTAAACAGAATTTTTTTGTTAACCAACATTCAAGCTATGTTGATTAGCAGAATTTATTAACAATATTAACAAAAACATGAGAATTATTGAAATGTGGAAGGAAAAAAAAACATTTTCAATAATGCTTATACAATATTCTAAACTTACATTCATACTTAACATTAGGTATTTGCTTTTATTACAATAAAGCTTTCTGATCAGAAAAACAAGCATTCTCGTTCTTTCTGGATCCATTATTTTTCCCTGCACATCAGCTCAGCTGCACTAAAAATTCATCTTTCTTTCCTAGTAAGCAGATGTGTTAGCATTAGAGGGATGTATGTCCTGTGTAGATATAAATTTAATTCCAATTTTGCTAATTGAATTTTATTCCCAAAACTTGATGTGTTACTGTCATGCTATATAACATTCGAAATAAGGGGTAATTTCAGGAGTTTGCCAGCTGATGCCTAAAATTAAAATACAATTTTGAACAACAGATTTTATTTCTTTTGGAGTGAAAAATAATGCATAATTTGAGCTATTTATGTTAAATATTTTTGTACACTTTAAAGACATCTAGTATGGTTCCCCCCTACAGTTTTAAGTCTTAAATCTACTTCATTTGGTTTTGAGGGTTCAGAATCATTTATAATACAATGGCAGGATTACGACTGGTGTTGCCTGATTGAACATCTTTAGAATCTTACTGAGCCCCAAGATGCATTTGAAAGTTGAATTGAGAACTATTGTTCATTGAGAGCAAATACAGTAACCTTCTGCTCTTTAGGTACAGTCCTCTAGTTTTCAGCACAAAGCAATAATGTGGTGAATGTTGTTCGCCCCCCCCAATCCCTCTTTCATTAGTTGAAAAAGTATATATTAACAAGATAGATATGGAAAATTATCTTAGGTCATTGTACTTACTATGGCCATAGTTATGAATTATGGTCATTAACATGTCCAGCAAACTCCAGGTTTTTTTAAGAAGCCTTGCAATGTGTGCCCGGAATAAATGACTTCTTCAAAAGAAATTCACTTTGATGCAGATGTGCTGAAGCTGCTTTTCTACATATCCTACAAATTGTACATTATCACTTTTTGGGTCTAATTAAAAATAACTTGAACTTCGCTAATACTACCAAAATTTACAAGTTACTGATTAGCTGTTAACTTATTTACTTCTAAACAAAATACTGCATTCTGTGATCTTTTAGTGTTAAAGAGTTTAAATACTTTAACAATAGTAGTTCAAACTGTTTGTGGCACTGAGTCATCAACATTTTACTTTCATACCTTAAGAAGTAGGTAAGGAATTTATTTAAGACAAACATTGCATCAGAACTAATACAACGAAGCAATTACATATTCTTAATTAGCTGGTGAATTATTTAATACTCTTGTGAACCACTTACTCATCATTTAAACATTTTTGTATGATTTAATGGCAAGTGGAGCATAAGATTATTAAATCGACTCGCCAATTAATAAGAATATATAGGTAAGGAATTCCTAGCACCTTAAAGTTTCTTTATTTTTTTGGGAGGTGGGGGATTTTTGGGCTAGTCAATTTTAATTAGACATCTGATGTACAATGTGTCTTATTTTTAGCAAATAGTGACAATACTAAATCTATAATTTGTCTCTTTTGCTATGCAGAAATTCCTCTGAGGACTAATGATTTTCCAACTGCATAAATGAGGTTATTCAAATGTCTGGCTCACGATGGTGGGCATTATTTTACTAATATAAAATATTTTTAAATAGCGTAAGAGATAAAACATTAAACAGGAAGAAAAAAAATTTTCTACCAAAACTAAATGCTTATCGCTCTCAATATTCTCAAGTATCAAGAACTCAACTCTATTAGGAAGCAAATACAAATCATAATATCAGCTGGTTCTTGATCATTCAATATTTATATTCATTATTTGTAGCTATTCAATAGCAATTTCACCATTAGGGCATTTACATGAGATGAGAAATAAAGAATAAGAGCATCAATGATTAAATATGATAGAAAGGTTCTAAAATAATTGGTATATGCATATAAAAGCATGAATGAAAAAACAGTATAGGAATGTATATTTTGTATAACCAAAATGTTGACTACATTATCTGCAGATGTAATAGGTAGCTTTCCATGTTTTACTGTAAAATATAGTTCTCTGTGACTCCCATTGTTTAATGTCATATTATTGCTGTTGGGAGTAGAACAAAGATGGATTAAACACACCATTACCAGTAATAAGATGAATGGTTTTTCCAATTGTTAACTTATTCTCAACTGAGTTATGTGCATGCACTTACTAAGCCTATAATGTAATTAAATGGAATTTAGTTTAGTGGCAATAAACTAATGAAGGGAACTTAACAGAACATCAATGGGTAGACTTAAAGTCATGATTTCAAATGGCCCTTGGCAAAGATTTTCTCTGAAACATGCAAATAGGTACAGGCCATTGGCCATTATATGTTCACTTACATTTGTTCTCAAGCTAGTGATTTGTGAATGTGCATAACTCAAATGAGAATTACCAAATTGTGTTAAATGGATTTTTCATAAGTGTATGATGCACATTATGCAGTTCAAATCTGATACATATGGTCCCAAAATATGAACTAACACACATTTGGCAAGAGCACACCCCAAATAAGTTCATTTTTGCAATTAAAACTATCATAAATAGAACAATTATTTAATCTTATTTCAGTACAGCCTGAGAGTTACCAGTCAGAAACTATAAGGCATTATGAAATTAAAAAAAAAAAGTGCAACATCTAACAAAGCCAGATCAAAAGCTTAATTATGTATAAAACTGGTAACATAATACTCTCTGCTTAGAACTGTAAGATTAAAAATTATATCAATTAAAAATATTTAATAATTTCATGATAATATATAATGCAAATTTTTGTGAAAAAGATAGTAAAGTCCTCTATGGCACATTTTAGGCTAAGCTTTTTTATATCTGAATAACTTATGTGGGTCACTAGATATGTTTTGACATAACAATCAGATCATAGGCATGCCATTAACTAATATACCAATTAAAAGCTCCCTTCTTCCATCCCAAAGGAATAGTGGTTGAGAGAATTTTAAATTATTAGTACAGGGTTATAAAATTAAAAGATGATATAATTAATGTATGATTTTTAAACAAAAAATGTTGTATACTGATAGTTGTTGAAAAGGTTAAAAGTACTGGAAAGGAACAATGTTGAGGATTTGTGACAGCTGGAATAAAAATATCAGGAGGGAACTTGGGAGAAGGTTAGAAGATGCAGAAAGGCAAGAAATATGTGCGAGTTCTGAGAATAAAAATTTCTTAAGACTACATAGAATAAAAAAAGAATGAGTTAGAGAGGAATATGTTGATAGCCATGATAAGCAAAGACAGGATGGATTTGCATGAATGTGGACAGGTAACAAGGAATAATCATTTATGGGGAAACATAAGGGACAATCCGCTGATTGATGCAGTTTAAGAATATAAAAAACTGGAGAGAGGCTATTTCGGATCCAAAATAGTGGATATTGTAGCAATTAAAATGTTAGCAATCACAAGATCTGACAATAGGAGCTGAGGATATGAATTAGAAGTTAGATTATTGGTATATTTAAATATTCTTAAACATGCTGACAATCTGAGAGTACTGAAATGGGTGACTGAGGTTATTAAAATGCGAACTTGTGAGTGGGAGGGTTGGGATTCAATTTCCACAGGACAAATTTCCCTGACTGAGGTTTATTCCAGGCTTTCCTCAGTCATAGATGGCAAATGCTAGGGAGATACTGTAAACTCAGATCTGGAATGCTCCCTTTAAAATAAATCCCAAAGTATCATTTCATTTAATGTATCATCAGTGTCTTATGATGTCTCAGCAGTAAAAATGGGTGTTTAAAAAAAAACTGTGTGTAATGGGCATGGCAGAGTTCATAACAAGAAATGCATCAGATGCTATATATTGTAAGAAATATATAAAGTTGGTTAAATGTTAAATTTACTGCAGTGGAAAAGGAAGTAAATACTATAAATGTTAAAAATAATACAAAAGAAAAAATTAAATATGTGAAAATTATATTGTTTTTGTGGATAATGTCAATTATGGCAGAATTTGGTATAAATACACAGGGAATGAGGGCAAGTGGGGAGGCTTCTCTCTTCTGTAAATCCAAAGAGCGGGCTCTGTCATTTGCAATAACATTTATAGGAATGGGGTTAGGACCTTCTGGACCCATCTCAGTGGAGTTAATTTTTTAGTGTTCATTTGAAATTAATTTAATAAAATGTCTTATTGTATAATTTATATATTAGCTGAAACAGTAATTAACTATAAAAGTCCACATAACTGCAGATTCACTTCAGTCAGCTCTGAGCAGGGTGTAGAAACTATCTGAATATTTGAAATCGGTGAGTGTAAAACGGTGCTTGAGAGCAATTATTTTGTATTTTAAATGCAACTTAAATGAGTTGCAGTTGTATGACACAGGTGATTAGAAACATTTCTCGTAAATGAGGAAAGAATAGGTGATCAATGGGGGTGGCTGAAATATATATTTTCCTGCTGGAGACTTTGGTAAAAAAAAATATGCAAGGGTAATCTACAAGGTCGTAGAGGTTTTAAAATTTAGTTTATGTGTTTCTACCATCCTGCATCACATTTAAGAGTATGAAATTTTTCTTCTTAATGCATGCTGCTCAATTTCACACTAAAGCAACTGCAGATTAGGGGGAATGATGCAGGCAAAGCACATTTCCTACTCCCAAATGTGAAAAAGTGCATATATGGATACAATTTATCCAGCCTGTAAGAAGCTGTTGCCTTTGAAAAGGAGTTGAATGCTATGTCACAGAATAAGTGGCATGGCTGTTTCCAAAATGGGTTCCAACAGATGTTATGAAGTATAGAATGTGGTGATGAGTGCATTGAAAAAATGCAATAGATGGCCATTTTCTGATTGTTCGTTGTTGCATACTCCAAAATTTATCTTAGTGACCCTTATGAGTGTATAAATGCATTTAAATATCACTTCTTCTGCATCAATTTTTTGTCTTATTCCTATCTCATTCACTTAAAATACATTTGTTTAATAATGAAACATCCAAATTTTTTTTTTTTTTTTTTTTTTTTTTTTTTTTTTTTTTTTTTTGCTGCCAGACAATATTATATTAGTGACATATTTTTTACATATAAATTATTTCTATCTAAATGTTCTGTTTCCATGAAAAAACAATATGAAAATTTGGGGCTCTTAGATAACATTTAGCGGTCACTCACACAACTAGAAATATCTTTTCAAGCCATGACTATATTTTCCATATGAAGTTCACATTACATTATTATTCTTGAACTAAGGTTAAATATTTCACTTCAGTAACTGCAGGTTTTCCACATTCAGCTTTTTTAATTGTGCAAAGACATTAAGAGTTGTCAACACAGCTGAGTAATACAAAGGTGGGTAACTGTCAAAATAAGAGGTATTTTCAGTATGTTTACATCATCAAACTGGCAAAAGTGTGAAACTAAGACTTACTACAGTTAAGCACCAACAAAGGATGCAGAGGTTGCTAAAACATGGATTCATGAAGAGGTCTGCGGTTCCATTCCCTACTATTTGTGGGTTACTTTTTCACCTCGAACAGTCTTTCTGGAGGCATCTGCAACCAGATCTAAATGAAAATTACTATGGGAAAGACAACAGGCAAATAAGATCCATGCTCCACTCTTTAACAGCCTAAAATTTGTTTGAGGAGCATATGATTAACATATTTGAAGAATTGCAAAGAAACTACTGAAAATGATCATGTACTTGTCTTTAACTACACTGTGGACTGTGGAAGAGGGATGCAATGGGCCTCCTTTATACCTAAAACTGTTACATATGGCCTCTAGAAAACATTCCAAGAACAACCCTGATACAAGAGACACAGCATGAGATTAAATCTCTCTTGCTGGGCATACTACATCTGCTACTGTTTTGCAATTTAGCACCTTAAGAGCAAAGTTGCAGTAATTGCAAGGGATATCAGAAAATGGAATCTACATTCTTCCTTCAGAAGGGAAGTAAAGCCGTGGGTCCCATGTCATAGATTTACAGCATGTAAAAGAACCTGAAGCCTGAAAGAAGAGGCCTCTGAGCAAAATTTATCAGCCATTTCATGCCCTGAATTGAATGAGATGCTGATGTTCTGAGATGTTAAAGAGAATTTGTAAATAAACCAAATCAACAATGGAATCTACTTATTCATTCACCCCCCCCCCCAAAAAGAAAGAAAAAAGGAAAAAAAAAAAGAGGATAAAGCGCATTTGTAAATAACCCAAATCAATAATGGAATCTACTTATTCGTCCAACACACACACACGCACACAAAAACCAACCCTAAAGAAGAAAGAATATCTACAATCCCAAGTACAAAATTTCATGAATCTCATTGATGATCAAAATTATAACAGAGAAAGTAAGGCTTTCTTTACTCAATAAAGCTGGAAATGTCAAGTTGTCTTCTCTCTTGTGTTTGACATTTCCCTACAGGCCTTCACTGCTTAGTGTAACTTGGGGGGCCCTACTGTTCATTGATAGCATTATCCTTTTGTTGCAGCAGAAATTTCACTATCTTGCTAAGAACTAAATGAAGAGGTATTGGAATTTATTTTTGATTCTCATTTGTCAAAAGAAAATGAACAGCCTATCTTTGCTCTAAACAATGCATGTGGATTAAAGGAACTAAACAAACATTGTAAATATAATTTTTTTTTTTCGTCGAGTTGGTCGAGAATGGAGTGGATGTCACTCCGAAACCGGTCCCGTTGTTTTCAAAAATAGTGTGAAGCATAAGAGTGTTTAGACAACAAGTAGTTGATTATATATATTGTAAATATATCCTATTAGAATTTATTAAATATGTTTACACTAACTCCACTTACTTATATAACATTAGGGCATATTCTGGGGGCAATCGCTTTCTGTCGACTTTGCTTGATGTGGTGACTGGATCCTAAGGTGCTTCTGGCAATCTATAATGGTTCGAATAGGAACTTGCTGAGTTCAGTGGATGGTACATGAAAAATTCATTAAATTTTTCCTATTTTTCAGGATGATTACTGCCATGGGTGGCCAAGGTCATTAAGGCCTAGACTCTTGAGCTCTGGGGTTCGATTCCCACCAGGATCATCCTCCCTGACTGAGGTTTTTTCTAGGTTTTCCTCAATAATAAACGGCAAAGGCCAAAGGGTACCCTAAACTTGGGCCTGGAATGCTTCCTTTACAAAAAAAAAAATCACAATGTGCAGATTGTAATTAAAAATACATTGGAAAAACGAAGAGAAATTTAGAAATTCTGAGAAAGGAACACTTTAGGAATATTCATTTTAAACAAATTGATACATTAGCAGTGACAGCTCACTTTTGGACCCAAAATCATGAAATTAAACCAGAGTTGTTGAAAGAATTTCATAGCCCAATAGAGCTATCTATTTGCGAAACCACTTTCATCCTGAAAAATAGGACAAATTTAATGAATCTTGATGTGCCACCCATTGATGAACTCGAGTTCTTATTCAAACCATCAGAGACTGCCAGAACCACAGAAGCACCTTGGGATCCAGCCACCACATTAAGTACAAGTAGTTGGTCAAAAGCTGATGGTGGCAGCGATTGCCCCTGAAACATATCCTAATGCTGTTCAAATAAGTGGGGTTGGTGAGAACATTCTTATTAAATTCTAATTAAGATATATTACCACTCCATTGTCTACAGCTTTATAAGTACAAACATTGTAAAGTATTATTTTACTAGTTCAATATACTTTGCCTGAGTAACTTTGTTATAATCTGTATATTTTACTAATGTTTTAAGACTAATTTTATGATTTTCCACCGGAACAAGAGATCAATATGAGTATAATATGCATGGCAGAGAGATTGTTAAAGGCTTGGGACATAAATAACCATGCCAAGAGAGGTTTGGCTCTTGTACAGATTTACAACAAAACAATTGTGAAGACATAGGTTTCCATGGCCAGTGTCCATGGTCTTCTGGATGCTGCTCATCCTGGGGATGTAAACACAAGCTCTGCTGCTAACCTGAAGTCTCTTGAGGAGGACTACTTGCTCTGATGCCTCTTCATTATTGCTGTTCCACTCTTGCTAGCAAGACCATATTGTCAAAAATAATGTGCAGTCTGGTGGTAATGGAGTGCTCTGCCAGGGCTGACTTGTTTAACTGGTGAACATATGAACAAATGTTTCAGCAACATCTGGAAGCCATTGTTGCAGAAATACTCCATTGGCTGAACAACAGCCAATCAGAAAGAAGGAGAAGGTACAATCCACAATCTATGTGTATATAAGGAACACAGCATCAAGATTTGACGGCAGCAGTCCTCAAGCATAAACAAAGCATAACTAAGTCTCTACAAAATGTAGCAGCAAAACTTGTGTTTACACCAACAGGATTTGCAGCATCTGGAAGCCTAGTATCTTAATATAAGACACAAAAAAAGGAGATTCACCCATTAATACTATGTTCCTATATAAAGGCAACAGATGGTACTAAACTAAGAAGTATTTCAAATATTCTGTCCACAAAATAATTCAATTGCATCACTAAAAGGCTGCAAAATACTTACATAACCAAACTTACTTGATTCTTTATGGAAAAATAAAGCGGGTCCATTTTATTATACATAGCTAGTAGCTTAGTTACAACAGCCATAATCATAATAAAGTATTCAATAATTATATGTTTATAGAGTTCTCTTATAACTATGAAGTCAAAGACTTCTGTAGCCAGCATTTACCTTACATTGTTTTACATTAAAGTTGAGTGACCTCTAAGTGTTTTCATGTATTGTTGAGCAAAATTTAGCTTAATTTTATTTTTTCTAAAAAAAGTAACTTTTATGCATAGTGAGTAATAAAACATTATGTTATATATAGCCACCCCAAACCACACCACATAAAAAAATTAATTTAAAGTCTATTTTACATGATACAAGACTTGCCTGGATCTCTAGATCCATGGTTTGCCATGTACAAAGACAATAATTGTTCAACATTTTCAAGCTTTAAAAATTCCTGTGATTTAAAATATATTAACCACAATATATACATTATTTACTATTTTTTTTTTTGTGACTGCACCTCCATTTTATAATCTATTTCACAAAAATTCAAAAAGAATAGTTGAGAAATAATAAAGCACTATTAACAATTTTCATTGCTATATGCCATTGATTAAAAGCTACTGAACAGAAATTAATTTACATACAGCAGCAAGCTTATAAAATAAAAAAACTAAGATGATACCATCTTTTTTTTCTATGTTGTAACAGCATCATGACGACAATGTAATTTTTTTCCCTTGATATTTCACTTTCACATTAGTATTAAAAAACTACTGCTGACCAACATATTTAAAAACAATGTCTTTGTAAAATAAATGTTTATAATAGTTCTAGCAGTCTCACACCAAACAACTGCAAATGACATGTTTGCTAACAAATAAGATTGTTTACCACTCTTTCACTGTGATGCTTTTATGCTGGAGATGTTCAGTTCACTTGCTTTCACCTCTCTTCAGCTTAAGACAGATCATCCATTACTCTTATCTGTATTTTGTGTCAGGTTCTTTCCCATAAGGAACTGCTCATATGCTGCTTCAATTTCTTCATCCATTTCATCATCTGCTTCCCATAAGCTTTCATCTCTGTTAAATGATATTAATTATTTTAGCAAGGGTAACAAGAGTAAAATGATATACACATGCACAACAGATAAAGCTGAACAAAATTTGCTAGTTTTCAATCCTTTTAGCAGTTAATTTATCATTACAGTATGGTTTTGTTGTGAATTTTAATGAAGGGATGAAATTAAATATCAGTAGAGAAGGTGAATTCAAAAGACCAAGAAGTTTCAAAACAAAGAGGGTTATGGGGTTTCGTTGAAACTGTCAGCATCAGAAAGAGCATGCCTTATTGTGAAGAACATGAAAATCCATCATGGAAAACAAAATAAAGCAAATAAACAAGTTGTGGAAAACAGTACATTAGGGAGAGCAAAAACTGAGATGATTGAGCAACATAGCATTTCCAACACTTGTTCAATTGGTGCTAGGGCAATATCCCATCCTGCTGACATTGTAAGTTATACACAGTGAATCCTCAATCCACCTGATCGTTTTTCCAGATCTACCATTCAATTTTACGTAGTCCGACACTTGCTTATAGGAATAAAACCTGCATTGATTGTTCTTCAGAGTACTGTTTTCCTGCATCACTCAAACTTTTTTTATATAAAACTTGTATCTTCGATTGATTCCTTTTTAATCATGAATCATTGATAAACTGTGAAAAGTACAGCATAATATTTTTAAAATATACTGTAACAAGGGCAACATTGTTTTCTCATATGCAAAGCGGCAAGGCATTGCTGAACACAGCATGCAAAGACAAAAGGTGTATCATATTGACAAGTGTTTGTGGTGGAAGGGAAGTGCAAATAGAAACATAGATGCATAAGATAGATACCAGACAAAGCCATGAATGAACTTACAACAAGGAAAAAGAATCTGATTTTCATTGTTTACTGCAAGCTTTTGCAATACACATGCAGCTTGAAAAGAAAGCTAAAGTTTTATTTTTATGGAAGTCATGGCACACTCTGTGAAACAGTGAGGACACATGATGAAAGACCTAACTATTTTAAATCATGGGTTTCCTCTCTATATCATGATCTTGAAATGCCCATGCTTTAGACTCCTTCCCTCGACTTATTGTTTCCTTTTTGAATACTCCACAGGAAACAATGGATCAAGTTTTACTGTATTTTATAAATATTAAATTTTGCTAATTCTTCTAAATTATTCAAATACAGTAATCTGTGACTTTACATAATTCAAATTCCAAGTTAAATTAAAACGTTTCCTTGTTACACCCTCATCTTTGTACTGATACAAGAGGTTGAGGTAACTAAAGCAAAAATTCATGAATAGGAGGTCTGCTGTTTGTATTCTGTTAGGATCATTCTCCTGACTAAGGGTTCTTTTAGATTTTCCTGTCATCAATGGCAAATGCCAGATGATATCCTAAAACTTATGCCTGGAATGTTTCTTTCCCAAAATTTCTTTTCCAGTTTATCATTTCATCTCATTGATCATCAGTGTCCACTGCCTGTGATGGCATAGTACTAAAAACAGATATAAACTTTATTTAAAAAAACTCATGTCACAATAGTAGAAGGAAAACATTCTGCTCTCAGAAGCTCTCATCTGATAAACAGAATGACCACAAAATCATAAAAAACCAAATAACTGACATTAAGAAAAAACAATGGGCAGATTTTGAGTCCTCTGAACATTCTCAGGAGTTTGCTCTTGAGAAACTGAGGTTACAGGCTTATAAATAGAATTTCAGTGTGAATCATACTCTTAAAAGATAAGGAATACTTAAAAAGCTGCTGCATGCTACTGGCAAAGACTAGTAGAGAGATTATGGACAATGAGAAACATGTGATTTAAGAAACTCAGCCATGGCAACCTACAAAAAAATGTTCTGTTATAATATTTTCCCACAACAACCATTTTGGATAATACAGGGGAAATGTATAACGACTTTCAAAATTCAATGCCTTGTGGGACATATTTTTGGAATCTCTAATAGAAAAAACAGAAGGATTAAACAGTATAAAAGATATTATCGCATATGCAGATGACTTACTAATAATAATAGAAGGAAATTGAAAAGAGATCAAATATAATAACTGATCATGTAAACAATTGGTGCATAAAAGCAAAATTGGAAATTGCTCCTCACAAATCATCATATATGTTTTTAAAAGGAAACTTAAACAGAAATCCGAGTATTAAAATTAACAATAAAAATATTAAGAGACAAGCAGTAAATAAATATCTAGGTATATATTTGGATGAAAAACTAAATTTTAAGAAACATGTAGAAAACACAAGAACTAGAGCAGAAAAAGTTATGTTCAAGTTAGCCAATATTGGACAAAGATATTTTAATATACATGCTAACGGAATAAAAATCTATCACAATAGCATCTTTGCAGCCATATTAAACTATGGAGGAGGAGTTTGGGGGGAAAAGGCATGCGAGGTTCATTTTATACGTACTTTAAGAAGCTCCCAAAGAAAAATTTTATTGAGATGTACAGGGGCATTTCCCACTTCTCCAACAATGGGTCTACTAGTAATATTGGGTATATGGCCAATTGATTATCTAGTTCGATTAAGAGCAGCCTCTTATTGGCTTAAAAAACAAAATAACTCAAAAATAATAGACATTGTTGGTAAAAAGTGTAGGAATAAAAAAGAAATCAAAGATTCTTTATTACAAATATGGCAACGAGAATGGGATGAAATAAAAGAAGGTAGAAGAGTGCATGAAATATTTCCATCCATAAAGGAAAGATTACTATTTAAGCACATTCATCCCAATAAGGGTTTAGTGCATTATGTAACAGGCCATAGTCCATATTGCTCATATTTGCAAAGATTTAAATTACAAACAAATAATATATGTACGGACTGTAACGTAATTGATACACCGGAACATGTCTCATTTGAATGCCCTAAATACCAGTCATTTGTAGCAGAGGAAAGACGACTACTTGCTGGGAAACACATCTGGAACATCATGAGAGACGAAGACGATTTTAGGGCATTGAACGAGCTAACAAATAAAATATCATGCAAAATGGCAGAAGAGTATAAAAAAGGCAAAAAACAAACAAGAGAAAAAATCCAAAGGCCAGAAATGGTATATTCCCCTAGAAGATCCGAGAGAATCAGGGAAAGGCAAGAAAGATATTTACAACTAGAATTAGTTGAAGAAAAAGATGATAAAGAAGATAACACCCAATTTGAATAAGAAGAAGAGAGCAGAACTGACAGAAGAAAGGAATAATGGCAGTTTTCGGGCGGAAACGAAGCAGTTTAGAGAAGAAGTAGACAGAGGTCAAGAGAAGGAGAGAAGCGAAGGAAACTACACTGTCAACACACCATGGTCCAGTATAGCTGTTGCTTGAGACCGGCAGCAACTCCACTGATGTCCAGGTTCCGTTGCCAGGAATTCCAGTGGGGAGCAGCCCGAATACCGAGCGTTAGCAGAAATGAAGACGCATAGAGTAAATTGGATAATAATTGTAAATTAATAAAGTTTAAATGTAACAATTGCTACTGGGTACCAGTTGCAATTGTAGATGTTATTATAAGTCATAGTAAATAGCCGTAGTGCTGGATTCCAGTACCGGTTTTGTTTTTGAAGTTTTAATTTTGTTTAGTCATAGTGTTAGTAGTGTAGATTTTAAAATCTGTAAAATTTAATTGTAATTTAAATTGTATTGAAAGATATAAGAGGAATAAATAAATGAAATCTGGAGTATTACGTCCTGATGTAGAACCAAGATATCAGGATTTAAGTATTGCAGAATTAAAATTAAAATAAAATTAAAAAATTCAATGCCTTGTCTGTATGCATTTTAGCATAGCTTGCAACAAGTGATAAAATGTTTTCAATTTTTCTTTCATGCCAAAGCAGCAGTAGATTGCTCTTCCACTTCCGTTATCATTTTATTACCCATATTCAAACAACTGTGTTCACTGCTGGCAAAGACCATTGTAAGCATAGTATTATAACAGTCAGGTATAATGCCTAGTAGTGAGTAATAAAGCAGACCTCAAAAACTGAATGAAGATGACAATTTTTCCATTGTAAATGGTAAAAGTTGTGACATTGACAAAGAAAAGGTTTATACAGCTAGCAATCAACTGCATGAATACAAAGGTGGAGTTATGCGTGGCCCAAGAAAATGGAAAGAAATTATATTTAAAGTTGCACCAAATTTTGATCAAGCACTTGAAAGCAAAATAATTTTATATGCATAGCAATTATGGCTTATTATGGTATGCTAAGTTTTTTTAAATTAAATATCTAATCTATCCATAGATATTGTCACATGATATTTTGTGAATAAGTTATGTATGGTTTGAGATCAGTCAATTATAGTTTTTCACAAGAGCTAACAGTTTCAATGAAGTTATATATTACATTATTGCTAATTAATTAAAATATGTTTTGTAGTTATTCATGCTTTGATAAAACTAGGAGTTCTTACATGTTCATATTTTTGTTTTTCATCCCTTTACATAATAATGCATCATGATTTTCCTGCATTCTCAATCTGGAAACCAAATTTAAGTATATATTTGCAAATCTTACCCATATTCATCATAATCTTCAGTATCTGGAATTTTTCCAGCACTTTCCTGCAAGAATTGGCTTTCTTCCGGAGTCATTATTTGACCATCTGGACCATAAAACACAGGACCATCCTGTTGCTATTACAATTAAAAACAAAAGCATTACTTACACCATTATAACAAAGATGATATCACTAGTTTGCTGTGAAGCTCTGCCCTAATGAGAAACATCTCTCAACCAGCAATGTCCTTAGGAAATCAACTATAATACTTGAGCTTACAATTTATACAGGCATAGATGTGCTCTTCATTTACAATAGAAAATGCTGAATTTAAACCAAGACACATAATTTTATATTACACATTTCATTTCAAATTCCAGCTATTTTAGAATTATATAATAATTCTAAAATAGCTGGCCTCTAAATAACAAGGGAAGGGTTGTTAATTCACATTAGCAAATTATTTTTCTTTCAGCTGTTTAAATTTGCATTGACAAAAATATTTCTGTTACCAGTTTTATGTTTTGAATTTTTTCAGGCCAGGGCAACAAATCATATGCTCCAATTAATGCATGCAATTATTTTTATCAAATATGACTATAAAACAGAATCTTTTACTTAATGCAAAATGCTTTTCAGGAAGCTTTCAAAACAAAGTCCTGTTGCTGCAGTATTTTTTATCACCTAGTCAGGCTTGAAAAATGAGAGTGAATGTTCAGTTGAATTTTAGATGAAGGCCAAAACTGTAAGGGTAGGTTTTCTTTTTGGATACATATATCTGGATATTTATTCATGGCAGTTGTGATGGATGTGGGACAGAGGGCAATAATGCACTATATTTTTAAGTAGTACACTTTATAGTGCATATGACAAGGGCAGTGTTATGAAGATGGGGCAGTTTGCAGAATAAATGTCATAGAAAATGGAGTATATGGGAAAACTTGCCCAACTCCTACTTTGTCTACTAATTTCACATCCATTGGATTATTTTAGTGGAAATGCCATAAATACTATTATAAGATTTTAATTAAAGCAATTCAACATAATTTAATATTTTTAATCTCTACTTTTAATATATTGTTCTCTCATGTATTCCAATGACCCTCTGTGCCTAAGAGAAATTTCTCCCTCCATTTGAAAATCTGCCATTGCAGACCCAAAGAACCACTTGAGACTCAATATTAGGTGCCTTTTCTTCCAAATCATACCCTCAAGCACTGACTAAAATTTGAAGTCCAGGAAGTTCTGGTCTAGATTCTAAAAGGTCAATCTTGAGTACTAATAAAATCTGGAACATTTCTCTAAAGTCAAGTCTATGGACATTGTCAGTGCTTAAGGGTATAGATTACAAGAAAAGACATCTAATATTGAGTTTCAAGTGGTACTTAAAGTCAGCAGTAGCAGATTTCCCAAAGGCATGCTGCTATAGATGAATGGCCGAAGAGACTTCAGTCATTTTTGAGAGCAAATGTGAGTCATTTTCAGAACTGATTTATGCTAAACATTTGGAACACACAAGAAAACAATATATCAAAAAGTAGATTAAGGAATATTAAAATGTTTTGAAGTTATTTAACAAAACCTTATAACATTATTAATGGAAAAACTAGGTGTATACATTTATTTACTAAAAATTAAAAATTGAGTAACTCATACAGAACAAATAGCTGAATGTGAACTGCAAGACTAATATCTGTACTATGGCTCTGGCAAATTTTCTATTATAAAAGTGATATAAGAAATGTAACAATCAGAATATTACATATAAAATGTGCATTGCAATAAAAGCTCTTAAAATGAACTTATAAGTTTCTGATGTGATCACTTGCTTATATTTTAAAATTTATGTCACATAATAACAATTTTGAATAATTGAGTCAAATTTGTAACACTTACATCACTAATAGTTTTTCAATCTTTGTCCACTTTGACTCAATTATTCAAAACTTATATTAAACATTACTGTTACAAACGTCCACCATATTTAACTAATAAAAACAATTATTTGTAAACATTTTATATAATTAATCTTTGGTATCTTACATATTCATTTTTCAGCATGAATTAAAATGGATAAGAATTGGCATGATATATTTAATGCCTCATAGTCTTTCTAAGATATGATGATAATGTTCTATTATTAGTAAATGTAAATAAAGATCCACTGCTATCATAATTTCACCATGGCTAGAGCTTCATATCAAACAATGTGGGGCAATTATTATCTACCATTTTGAAGCCTGTATTGCATTTTTTAGTATACCTGAAGTCTATTCACAATATTGTAATATGAGAACTGCATATTTATAACTTTTCACATTATCAATAAACAATTAATTTATGAAAGTAACCTCTGTTCAAAAAAAAAAAAAAAAAAACCCTGACAGATCTGGAGATCAAGAAAATTCTTCAATGTGGAAATTAACTGCACTCCAAAGATTGTCTTTTGGGTGTCATATAACAGCATACAATGCACTATTTCTCCATCTTGTTGAATGTAGACTGATGCTAGCTGAACAATGAGATTCTGTAGCTGTGGAAACTTATGTTCACATCAGTAATAGTACTCATTCAATATGGCAACACAGTAGTCTGACATAAGATTTAAGCTTTCTCAGCATTGATTATTTATAATACTGTATGGGATTGCAGCTAAGTGATGTTAGCATTAAAACCCAAGCCTTTTGGCAATTTTTGTTCCTTGGCCCTTTTTCAGAGTACTGTTGCAGACAAGCATTTGGATGAGCATTTACAGTAAACTAACACTTGTGATTGGCTCAGAACAATTAACCAATCATATTGTAATCTTAAAAGAAGTTAGGAACAGTGAAGTTGTTAAATATACAAATGAGTCAGTATTAGGTGACACTATTTATATTTAAAAAAAAAAAACATAGAGTTATGAATTTTGACATTCCACCAATGGACTTCCTGTTTCGTTATCTAATGGAACCACCAGAGGTCACTATGTCACCTGCCAGGGTTAATCGGTCCCCAGCTGAGGATGAGAGCAAATGCTCTTGAAACATGTTTTGAAGAATTAACCAATTAGTGAAGTTTTAGTGTCCCCTAATATGCATCAGATCGCAAAAGAGGAGCTGGATATTGGTCTAGAAAAGATAATTTTATCAAAGCATCTGAACTAATGGGATGCCAAATAGAGGATGAAATTGAGATAGAAAACAAATTAATGGAGGAGTGGCAAGACTCTTGGGATATAGGAACAACTGGGTGGAGAGTTTATAGCTTCTTTCCTTCAATAGAAGAACATTTTAAAATGAAATATCTCCAGCCATCCCGAGGTCTTGTTCACTACCTCACTGGACATGGGCCTTATTGAGAATACCTCCAACAAAGATTCGGCCTACAACTAAACAGCCTGTGTGACTGCGGAAAAGTAGATACCCCAGAACATGCATTATGGGAATGTGACCCGACTCAACATTTATGACAAGATAAACAAAAATTAATACAAAACCAACAACTTTATATCCTACTCAGGCATAGAAGATCCTGGAACTACCTAAACAAAGTGGCTAACTCCTTTTCGGGTTTCTGCCTGAAAAGTTATAGAGGCTAGCCACCACCAATTTATGGACTTATATGTGTGTGTCTGTTGATGTGCCCGGGAACCGTCATCTACTGGAGTACCAGAAGCCGCTTCTGAAGACCAATGAGGTGGAGGTCCCTGGGATATTCCAGCAGGCCACATAACTCACCGATTGTGACATATCTTGTATTTATTTATTAGTATACTATTGTTATCAATTATAATAAATTTACTAATATATGATAATTGTAGTACTAACCTATCTAGAATAACAGTAGTAGTCATAAAATTGTAGCAAAACTAAAGTTTGTATTGTAGTAATGTAATAATTAACAAATGTATTCAAGTAGTTAATTAATAGTAGAATTAACAATATAACAAATGTAGATCATCAATGTATTATTAATCTAAAATGTATAGTAGTATTGTAGTTTTTAGGTACAAATAATCACATGCACTTTTTCTAATAGATGTAGTATAAGTTATAAAATATAAATGTATAAATTGTAATTTGTAAAAGAAAATAAAGGGAAATTAGGACCTGGACTCATTCGTATATATAACCAATCATATGTTTGTATTACTTAACCTAATATGCTGTATTGTTATGGTGCATTGAAAGTAGAGGACTTATTTCCTTGGAGGTCTGTGCCAGACTATGTGTAGCTTGTGCTGTGCTGTCACTGTTTAACTTGGGTTAGTAGCCTCTTGGTTGTCAATCATTGGTTCCTAACTCTCATTATGATTTCTTCCGTTCTTGCATTTTAACAAATGGGCTGTCTACAGATCTAACAAGAAAATTAGGCAGGTATTATGGCTAATGAAGAATGACATCAGTCTAAAAAAACCCCAGAAGAGTATGAGATACCTTGCCAATGTGGAATGGTTTATGTTCGCTGATAGGCCGAATAGAAAATAGATATAAGTTGCTTAATTCTGACAAGTCTGCAGTAGCTGAACATTGTATACAATGGTAGCATAAGATTTTGTTTGATCATGTTACAGTGATAAATAAAAGTTCCCGTTACTGGGATTGCCTTATTCAGGAAGCTATTGAGACAAAGCTATGGGACAACACTTCAATCAAGACAACGGTCTGCAATTAAGTGAGGCTTGGAGACCAACAAGTGCTATTTTAAAATACAGGAGCTGAGTAAAGCATAAGAGTTGAGAATTGGTGACTGATGACTGAGAGGCTACTAACCCAAAGATTAGCAGTGATGGCGCAGCACAAGCTACACTCAGTCAGGCACAGACCTCCAAGGAAACAAGTCAGCCCTTTGTTTACTACGAGCCAATGACAAGACAGTATGTTTAGGTTAAGTAATACAGATGCATGATTAGTTCATTGTTCAACCCAATTACAAATTTACTATGAACAATCACCCAAATACTCATCTGCAACAGTACCCTGAAGAAGTCCACAAAGCAAAGATGGCCGAAAGCTTGGGTTTTAATGTAAACATCACTCGGTTGCACTCCGGTAAAGTTATTATAAATAGTAGTCTGATGTTATAGAAACTGTAGTGCCATTTTCATCTTTAAAAAAGTAGGAACCAATAATCCTGACTGAAAATCGGCACCAAATTGTTATCATTTGACTATAGAGAGGTTTCTTATGGAGTTCCTGAGGACTCGTATTACTCCAGTATTTCATGTTTTGTTTGCTAACATTGTCACATTAACTCAAAATTTGTTTCATCAAACATAACTACTCATTCAATAAGATTTGGCTAATGGTCATTTAATTTAAATGCAAATTTAAAATACCAGATATAAATGTTAAGTGGCTGGAAAAAATTTATAGTATGGTGGTCGAGCCAAAAATGTTGTATCGTATTGAAATATGGAGACTGGAAGGGGGATGGGAAATTGTGGATGTTTTGTAGAGAAATTTTAGTTGTACTGAGTACAACAGCAACGGAAGTTGCACAAATTGAAATGGGAAGAGTGGCAAGGAAAGGTGTGATTATGGAAAGAGCTCTCAAATATTGGTTCAGAATCCTAAACTTAGATGAAAGAAATTTGTTAAGGAAATGCTTAGAATTTCAGGAAAAGAGCCTACGGAGCAATGGGTGGAGTAATAGTCTTAGGATAATTCTTGAGAACAATGGAATGGGGGACATTTGGAGGAGGAGGAAGAACAATGAAAAGGGTTTTTGGAAAGTAATAAGAAAGAAATTGGAAGATATAGAAATACAAAAACTGTTTAGCGAGATAGAGGGCAAAAGATCTTTAGTATTTTATATAACGATGAAAAACAAATGGGAAAGAGAGAAGTATATTGATGAATCAAATAAAGAACAAAGAGAGGGCAATGCATGGTTAAGAGCAGGTGTATGGAGATTAAAAGGAATAAGGAAAGGGTTTCCTCATAATCAGTGCCCAATATGTGGGGAAAAGGAAGATATGGTACATTAGTGTTTGAGTGCAAAGGGACAGGAATCTGGAGCAAAAAGTTTATAAACAAGAAATGGTTTAAATTAGATAGAAAAATAGCCTTAATGAAAATCTTTAGTAAAGATAGCAGGAATGTAGGAGAATTCCTGAGCAAAGTTAAAAATAAATGGAATTGGGTACTAAGAAGGGAAGTAAATCAAATAACTTAAAGGGTTGCATTTGATTAACCATATTAGATTGTAGATAAAGGTGATTATGGTTGGGAGTGCGTTATAATTTAATAAATTCAAAATGTAGCATTTAGTATGCATTCAAGAAATAAAGTCATTATTAGTTTGTATAGGCTATAATGGTATAGATACAGCAATGAAAAATTTTTATTTAGGACCTTGGATTGGGTTGGAGCCTGGTCCCCCGGAATTCCAGTAGGCTGCTGCTGATGAACCGGGAACTGGGGACTGGTGCAATCATGGGGTAGAAATTTTGTATTGTTCATTATATTAGAATTTGGATAAAGGTGATAGAATAAAACTAATTATTAAATTTATATTTTTTGTAATTGTGAGGGGGCATATCCTAAAATGGCTTGGGCCAGATAGGTGGAGCCCCCCTGATAATTTGTATTTGTTCTTAGCATTATCAATAAATTTCAATTTCAACAAACATATAGCTGCAGCAGTGAGCTTTACAAGCAGACAATTTCTAATTAATGATAACAAACCTGAGTTAGAACCAGGTCATAATGTAATATTTGTGAACCTAGTGCTATTTAAATTAATGATGAAGTTTAAAGTTCTGTAGGGTTTTAAAAATTTTTTATTTATGGTGTAGACTTATATACAGCATTTATGTAATATGGACATTCTTGGTATGCAGCACAGATGAAACTTCAAACACCACTGGCAAGAAAGTTGGACGCATCAATGTTGCTATATTAGAATTGAAAAAGCTTTTGCCCAGATAGAGATGAAACTATTATGGCATAAGCTATCAGAGAAAGGAGTGAGTACAAATGGTCAATATTCTAAAAGGATTTTATAAAGAGAATACCTTTTGCATAAAATATGAAGAAAGGGCAATAACAAGGGAAGTACAGGAGGAAAAAGGATTAAAGCAAGGTTGCAAGCTAAGTCCAATGTTATTTAATTTGTTTATTGACGACATATTGAAGAATATAAGCAATAATAATCATCTTTTGCCGGGAATAAATAAATTGCAAATCCCTTGACTTCTCTTTGCAGATGATTTGGTAGCAGGCTCCATTACTGTAAATGGGTAAAACAGTCATTACAAGAGGTAGATAAATACTGCATAGAATGGAGTTTAAAGGTAAATAGAGAGAAAACCCAAATTCTAGCATTTAAGAAAGGCACTAAATTGAGTAAACATGAAAAGTGGAAGAAGGGAAATAAAGAATATAAATATAATTTAAGAGTGTGTAGTTCAACTGAATCATACAATGATATCAATTAAAGAATATAAAGTTGTGCGCAATTGTACATACCTGGGTATAAGAATAGATGCAGGGGGGAAATGGCAAAAACAAATGAAATCAGCACTAGCAAAAGGAAAATCAGCTGTGATGGCTGTAACGGGGTGCCTATATAAAATGCCTGAAATGGAGATGAAATGGGCAGAAAGGGTGTACAATTCGGTAGTTGAGGCCTGTATGCTCTATGATATTGAAATTTGGGGACTTGAGAAAGGTTGGGAGGTTGTAGATCACATTCATAGGATGTTTTGTAAGGAAGTTTTAGGGCTGCCAATAGCAACAGCAAACGAAGTTGCACAGATTGAAATGGGAAGAAGTACAAGAAATACTTTCCAATACTATAACATTTATATAAAGCAGTAATCAAATAATGTGAGCAAGTGCTAATTTGCAGCAAGTCTTAGAAAAATCAAACAATCCAAAAATCAAAATTTCAGATTAATCACAGACAAATTTAAATCCTCCCCAATATCTGCAATGCAAATATTAATCAGTACTCAACTGAACAAGAGTTGGAAAAACTGCTGTTATTCAGTGTGAAAATTAATTAAGATTCTCATTTATGATTAAGAAAATTTGTAATTCGTCTAAAATCTAAGGATAGTATTGTATATAAAGCTCATATTATTAAGAGAAAGACAAATCTTCTGCCTTGTAAAGAAAAAATTATTCATAATATTAACTTGACTGCCCCTGTTGTCTAATGGTAATGTTTGCAACTGCTAATCTGCAATTCCTAGGTTCGAATCCTGGTCAGGTTAAGATGTCTGGATAAGATTTTTTTCACAGTTTTTCCTTAACCCAAGAAGGTGAATGCCAGATAGCTTTGATATGCCAAGGACTCCAAGCTCATTTGTGCCATCATTAATTCATTTTATTCATTCCTACAGACTTATACCTATTCAGTCTACAATCTAAAGACATTGCTAGAAGACCAATGAAGTCAGTGTCAATGAATAAAACATTGGAAAATGAAAACATCAGATTGCTTTTTTTTTTAAACATCCAACTCAGAAGATTATCAGATTACCTATTGAAGCTTGGCTCCATATTTTTACTAATGGACACCTATTGCAACCATAAAGGAACACATGCTGGAGCTAAATGCTAGCATTTTTCATTTTATAAATACTTAGGTTATGGCATTTCAACTTTTGATAGAGAAACTACTGTCATCTGTACAATAATCTTTTATATCATCTTTGCTATTTACAACAAGCAGTTAATCTCTGATTGCTATCTCAGGCAATCTGTCACCTAAAAGTCAATGAATCTTACAATGCTGGAAAAGCGCACATCAGTAATTAAACTTAACAAAAGAATTGTTCTCAAGGTACCATTGCATTATGGTTTGGTTGCCAATGAGGCTGTTGATCATATTGCCAAAAAGGATACAGTGAAAAAATGAACATTTCATGCAGTTAAAAGATTAACTCCAAATTTTAAAATATAACTATATAAATCATTTTCATTGAACTTAAAAAAATAGAAGATAGAAATATATCTGCAGAAGACCAAATTTATTTCCTTTACTGATGACATTCTGATTAATTATGGGTCATAATTATTGATTAATGATTTTGGCAAATCATCTGAATAGAACTGCACTAATTTCACTGTCGGGGTCACTATGCAATCTTAAAGAAGAGATGGATTAAGATCACCTTAAGCAAAGTCCAGCATTTCTACTTAATCCTCCATTAATGAAAATGAAAACTAATGGAGAGCATGAGAGTCAATGACTTTATTTTAAAAAACTCAATAGTGTTACCACTGCCAGCTGCTATTTCAAATGATGTATTGCTTCACTGTAAACAATCATTAACTAAACATAATGACTGATAGTAACAATAAATAATGTAAATTTTCTAAATAGCCTTCTCAACAAAATACATGAAAATGCATAGGAATCTGTAATGTAGATGTTACTCATAAAATTGAAGGCTCTACATACACTATTATTTCATGAGAGTTTAAGTCAGTCCTGGTGGTCTAGTGGTAACTAAACTTGCCTCACAAAGATTGCAGGTTCAATCCCTGCCAAGGTCAATACCTTTTTTTGGACATAAAACTTGTAAGTATGGCTTCCTTCAGAGGGGAAGTAGAGCCATGGATTCTATATTGTAGATTTATGGCACATAAAACAACCTTAAGCCTGAAAGAAGAGGCCTCTGAGTAAAATTTATAGACTATCTTGTTGAATTAAAAGTAAAACTTTTTAAACTCTCTTGACATTTCACATTAAAACTTTTTTTATTAAAAAGTAAGTTGGGACTAGTTTCGTGAGTCACTTGCTCACATTGTCAACCAATTGACGGCTAATGGATTTCTTCAAGTAGCATGTATACTTGGCTGTGTGCACTATGGTGGTCTGTTGATGAACCTGTACAATATGTTGTCTGTTTCTGTATATTAAAATTCATAAGTCTATAATATGACAAATTATTATTATGAAATCATTCAAATAATGTTAATAGAGAAATTCAGAAAGAAAAAACAAATAAAGGACATCACCACACTAAAAGGCTACAAAGGATATCATATGTATAAAAAATTCACATTCCACTCATGGGCACACCAAAAATTCCAGAAGATTTTTAGAGAGGTAAACATCATTTTGGCCCCAGTAAATAAATTCAGTTTAAAAAACCACTTAAACACCAACCCAAAATTCCACCAGGAAAGCAATCAGGCATTTATGAAATCGGTTGCAAAGACTGTGACATGAAATACATAGGCAAAACAAAAAGAAATATATCCATACGTTTTAAGGAACACATGAGAAATGTTAAATATAAACATATAGAAAAATCAGCAGTTGCAAACCATTTTTGGCAAAAAAAAAAAAAAAAAAAAAAAAAAAAAAAAAAAAAAAAAATGAATTCCAAAAGGAACCAAAACTACTAAAAGCTCTTCAAAAATCCATAGAATTAACAGTATGGGAAAATATATTTATAAACAAAAACAAAGAATTTTTGGTTAACTTTGATCTCCTAAATAACAGTTACCTCATCAATAAGTTCATTAAAGTCACAAGAGTGACACCTTAATACCACACTGGGAAGCGGCCAGTGGGACCAAGCTGAAGATGGAGGCAATCGCCTTTGAAACATGTCCAAGTAAGGAACAAAATTAGTGAAATTTGAGTGATTTCGTAACAATAATTTGTCATATTATAATATATTTCACTGTGAAAATCCCTACTACTTAAAAAATGTCAGTTTATTTGGTGAATATTTGAGATTCCATTGAAAGCAGAACCATGTGGCAAAAATCATAAGTCTATGTTCTATTATTTTATATAAATCTTCTCCCATATACTAAGTTCCTATGGTATGTTATAGGTTGATTAATGTACCACTTAAAAAAGAAGAATATGAGAATGAATACTCACATATAATACACACAGCAAAAATTAATGGGTTTAGTAAACAAATGATAGACCGAAAAATAAAATGATTCAAAGGAAAAAAGAAAATAAAACAAATCACCACACTCAGCAATTTATATAAAGAAAAAACTTATGAAAAGTTCACGTACCACCCTTACATCAATCACAAATTTCAAAAAATATTCAAACAATACAACATCGCTTTGGCCCCCGTAAATAGATACAGTGTACGCAAATTACTGAATCTAAACAAAACTGAACCCAGATCAAAAGAAAATAGTTCAGGCATATATAGGATCAACTGTAGGGAGTGTGATAAAGTATATATAGGCAAGACCAAAAGAAGCTTGGGTATTAGATTGAAAGAGCACCTGAGAAACATCAGATACAAACAAATAGAAAAATCGGCAGTAGCAGCACATTTCTGGAATGAAAATCATGAAATAGAAAAAGATATAATAATACTAAGAGCAGCTCAACACCCAAAGGAACTTAGTATATGGGAAAAAATTTATATAAAAAAATATGAACATAGACTTATGAATTTTGATATACCAGAAGCAGACAACATATTGTACAGGTTCATCAACAGACCACCATAGTGCACACAGCCAAGTATACATTCTACTTGAAGAGATCCATTAGTCATCAATTGGTTGACAATGTGAGTAAATGACTCAAGAAACTAGTCCCAACTTACTTTTTAATAAAAAAAAGTTTTAATAAGAAACGTCAAGAGAGTTTAATATATTGACATGATTTTAGAAAGTTTTACTTTTAATTCAACAAGATTATGATACTTAAATGTAAATTGGAACTTGCACAGTGAAGCCAATCATATTAATTGATATCATTGTATGATTCAGTTGAACTACACTCTCTTAAAAAAAAAAAAGAAGAAGAAGAAGAAGAAGAAGAAGAAGAAGAAGAAGAAGAAGAAGAGGAAGAAGAGGAAGAAGAAGAAGAAGAGGAAGAAGAAGAAGAAGAAGAAGAAGAAGAAGAAGAAGAAGAAGAAGAAGAAGAAGAAGAAGAAGAAGAAGAAGAAGAAGAAGAAGAGTGAAGCTTTAAGAGTGTGTAGTTCAACTGAATCTTAATAAGATTATGATAGTTTCACTGTGTGGATACATTCATTTTAATTGAACTTATAGACCATCTTGAATTGAATGGGATGCTGATGATCTGAGATGTTAAAGAGCATCTGTAAATAAATTAAATAAAAAAATAATGAGAGTTTAAAAATCTTTTTTTCATATTAGAGCTCTTATCATGATGATTGAACTTCACAGCATATACCAAAGAATGTTATAAACAAATTATGACAAAAAAATAATTACCGGATATGCACTATATGGCTGGTTTGTGCTGGAGTTTGAATTCACATTAGATGCTTCACCCCATCTGCTCTGTCTCAGCTCTAAGACACTGGTAATGAGGCAACAACTACTTGGATCAACCACATTGTTGCCTGAGATATGCACTAGGGTTTGCATAATCTGATTCATGGTCAACTGTTCTTGAGCATCTAGTTGTGAACCTGTCAACTGCAATCCAATACAAAGTATAAATGATATGTTTGGTTAGTTTAGAACTACATATGTGGTTTCCTTACTGAATATTAACTGACTTATGTGCATATACATGCATACAATACTATTTCTATTAGCAGGATTTGTGTGAAGGTAATAAATTAAAGGTGTAGTTCTTTCAAGGGCGCACAGATGTATAGATAAGAAATGGTGACATGGCAAGTGAGAAAGTCATAGATTAGAGACAATCAAAGAAGCATAGATACTATTATTTGCAGACTTATATTTGATCTTAAGCTGGTATTCTGCATGTGCACACAACTCAAAAGAATCACTGTGGGATTTACATATCAAATGAAAAATGGTGGCATTTTTATAATGATTAAGGGAACATAACACATTGATAAAGCATTAATACTCATGGGTAAGAATTAAGACTATTTTCATTTCATCCAACAGAAAATATTTCAGTTGCATTTATGACTAATTATTAAGGAAACATAACACACTAATAAAGCATTGATACTAATGGGTAAGAATTAAGACAACATTCGTTTGACCAATAACAGTCCAACAGAAAATCTTTCAATATAAAGCAAAATCATTCAACACATATTAGTCAAAGAAATATATTCAACTGAAGAACTAATACATTCGAATAACAATTTTAAATGAATGTGCAAGGTATATTTCCTGATGTTTAATATTTATTTCTTGTATTACATGAAGAGATAATGTTGAATTCATATTTAAACCTCTTAAATCAAAGCAGGAAGGTTCACAAAAGTTTTGCTAAACATTATAAATATATATATATATATAATATTGTTTTTAAATACTGACTAAATTTCTTCATAGATTACTGCATTCAATAATGTTACACTTCAATTATCCACATTGTGTTTTGATATATAGCATTTTTAAATTTTGAACAAGTACAACTCGGTGAAACAATGTAGTGCTGACACTTATCTTTGGTGTGGAACTGCAACCAAAAAGCAATGTGCATTCTCAATATTATATTATTTTTATAGGAAATCATAGAGATACATTATTAGATACAATAGTCTTACATGACAAAATTCCAACTATGAATATTGTATGTTGAGTTACAGTACATAGAAAGATATGATGATGATGATGATGATGATGATGATGATGATGATGATGATGATGATGATGATAGCTACATTTTCACAGATAAAAGCTGATGTTATATAATGATTAAATAATATAGACTGGAAATTATATACATTACTATGCTATAAAAGGCTAAAGGATTATGTAGGAAGATAATTCTATTATTATACAAAATGCAAGTTAATTGTGGATTTTTTCATGAAGATTTTTTTACCTAAATATATACACACATTCATTTATGTGACATTGTGATAAAATTGACCAATGAAATGATTCAAAATTTTGAATTTTGACCAATCACAGCCTGATATTGCTGTGAAAGTATTGTAAAGTTTTACCAAATATACCCATTGTGATGATTCCTGAAACAGTCTGAAATGTAACAATATTTGCCTAACAACCATAAATTTTAATACACCTTTTTCAGAATGGTAAAACGTTATCTTTCTGTTCTTTATCTCAGTTGGTATTAGTAAATCAAATGGTAGCAATTATAATAAGACTTTATACAAATGTTAATATTCTGTACTTGAATTTCATTACTTTTATTCTTATTCTATTCATGAAATAGTCCTAAACCCTATTTGGCTCTTCTCTGTTGGCATTACTGGCAATCAGTCTGTTCCAAGATGGCCAGAAAAGGTTACGTATTTATAATTCAAATATATAATTATTATGTTTTGTAAGCAAAGTTTAGGGGAATTATATTTAAATTCTTATTTTATTTGTGAAATAGTCCTTATAAATATCACTCAAGGGTCTAAGCTTTCCAGATATGGGCAATCTCAGATCCTCATGATAATTTTACCCTCCTTATTTTTCAATAATTTTAAATAAGCAGACTACAAGTGCACATGAAAACTAGATATAGTCATAAGAGAAAATAGTTATTTTCCTGATATAGGAGTGAGTTACAATTACAAGTAGTTTTTCTGTCACACACCTTGGCTTTGCCTACAATGCTTTCAATATAAATAATAGCTGCTTTATCACCAAATATGACATACAATAGCAATATGTATGAAGGGTGATCAAAGTATACTATGTAAATTAGCAAATACTTTTGTATATAACCAATGTAATAAAATTTGTTCACACTAACTCTATTCACTTACATAAAAGGGGAGTGATCCCGCCCATCTTCAGCCTGTAGACAAACTCTTCCTAAGCTTCGCAAGTACATTTAATTAAAATACTTCTGTATTTTTAACATTCTGTGAGGGCATGTTCTGCAACTTCAGAATACTCTGGCCGATTTAAACGAGATGTCAGTGTTCTGATGAGTGTTTTTTAAGTTTTAAATTATGTTTTCTATAAAAAAATATGTTCATCTGGCTTTTGGGATCATAACTGATGTAGGACCTGAGGCTTTCTTGGCATATGTTACGTATAATGAGCTCTCAGGTGGTCAGCCAAGTGGTGTAGGTCAATTTCTTTGAGCATTTGATGTCATTAAGTTCTGCCATTATTTTCAGGGGAACTGAAGAATGTGAATATTATAGCGGCCACGGGCTTCAAGAGTCAATAAGGGCATGGGAGTGAGACTTTGTCTTCCTATTTGGACATTGCTCAATGCCTGTCTAATACTGGTCATAGCAGGTTTCCATGTGAACCTGAGTTGAAGTCCTGTATCTCTGTTGACAGTATGTGGTTCTAATTAAATACCATTCAATATTCTAATAGGGAGGAAAAGTCCCATCTCTCTGCTCTGATTGACTTGTAAAGTGTAGCTCCTATAGTGTATATACTAACCCTTCACCACTGAAGTCCCCTGAAGATGATGGTAGAGTCTAATGTCATCAAAAGTTTCAAGAAATTCACCTACACCACTCGGTTGATTGCCTGAGGATTCATTGTACATCATCAATTATTAGCTTGTTCTTATTTATGGCTTTGTAATGTCTAATTAAAAGAATATATTCAAATTCACCGAAATTAATAAGTGAACTTATTTACTGATCAATATTTCTAAAGTAGGTAAGTTACTTTTTAAAAATACAGCTATAGTTACTTGTTAGAAAAAGTAACAGTTACAGTTAGGGTTTTCAATGGACAGTTATTTTAAGTTATCTTTTTCTTTAATTGTATATGTGTTATGTCTTCCACACCCGTAGAATGTGTCTTATCTCAAAATAAATGGAAGGATGGCATGAACTAGGTGGAAAAAGAAACTAATATTAGTATGGTTTTAGTAACATGAATAATGATTTCCACATGTATAACATTCCAACTAGGATAAAAATAAAAACAACCCATTTCATGGATTCCCAAACAATTTATGGTAGTGCACTCTACAGCATACATTGGCCAAGACATATACTTGTCTGCTTCTTTCTCCATGTATGAAAGAAATTAAAGTGAATGAAATATCAGTGATTGGATCTCATGTTAGCTTGAGTCACATATCTCCATTATACTCATTGTTGCAAATTAAATTTTCAAATGGAAAAGATACAAATGGATTATAATGTGTAAGATGTTAAAGCAGTTTCATATGAATTATACTTTCTAAGTCAAATTTTAGGATATGTAAGATTGTTTAAATTAAATTTTTGTTGAGCAACTGACATAATTAAGAAAGATGCCAAACATTACAAGTGATCTGCAAGGGGTTGGGAGTAAGAGATGAGGCAGTGTTGCCACAATGAATCAAGTGAATATGAGATAGCATTAAGGAAGCGAGAGAAACTTAATAATGAACTCATTGTTGCTGAAATTTTTTGTTATTTTTAGAACTAAGGCTGGTATTACCCTGCTTGAGGTTCTTAAATAAAATTGTATTCCAAGCAACAAAAACAGTAACATATTTTTGTTACTTCACTACAGTTACAGTTACTTTTATAACAATAATGCCATTACCAAGCATTACTTTATAAAGTAACTTTTACTAGAAATGGCATTACCACCAAAGTCTGAATATTTCACCACTAATATGTGTTATTTATTGAAATGTAATATAACTACCAATTTGTACAATAGATCAAACTAATTTGGATGCAACATAGCCATTAGAGAAATCAAAACCAACTCAATCAATAACTATAATTACTGCAGTACCAAAACCTATACAGTAAACTGTGAATAGTTAAACTAGATTTGTTTTCATAGCTTTCAATTAGTATACATCACTATAAGCAGTAATTTATACTTGGTTCTTTTCTGTAATATTAATCTATATTAATCAGTGGCTCTAATTAAAACCAAGAGTAATCCAATGTTTCTCTTGAAGCTGTAAGCTGACAAATAAGAATTAATGATGCCTTAGTAAACACATAACTATTAATTGATATTATTGTATGATTTAGTTGAACTACACACTCTTAATGCATCACTTACTTGTCATAATATATAGAACCAGTTTCAAGAACATTTCATTCCCATCATCAGCTAGGCTAACATAACTATTAATCAATGCATATTTAAATAATAAAATATATCAACAGATTAATAAAAAATAGGACAAATTCTAAGAAAATCTCAAATAAATTTTATACTATACTGCACCATTTAGAATATTCTGAGAATGAAAACATTCATAAACATAAATCAACTAACCTTTAGGACTTGACAAGCGCATTTAATATTTTCAGCTAAAGGATAGGTGAGAAGTAAATTCAGAGCTTCTAGTAATGCACTTCCTAGAATTGCTATCCGTTGACCACAACCTTTTGTCACTTCAAGCTGCATGTATAACTCTGCCACAAACAGTACAAATCCATGTAACCGTTTGGGATCTGTATGAATATAACTTGGCATTCTATTATGTTCCTCATTACACCTGTTATGACAAGAAATGTATTTTAAATAGATTAGTATTGAAGTGTTATATATACATTACAGTTTGTTTCTACATTATAAGCCAATCAATTTCAATTAAATGTAACACAGGATGTTTAAAATAAACGTGTTGATAACTAAATTGCATTTTAACTGTGAGAATGCACTTCTCATACTCATTAGATGTAACAAGATAAGATCTTGGAAGCTGCTGCCATTACAGAAATGTTGCTTAGTTTTGCTATAAATTACTCAGTAAGACTGATCAATAAACAGTGCCAAACTTTGATATTTGTTTCCAAGAAATGTAAATTGTGAAGTTATTGCATTGCTGAATATACAATTTTTAGCAATACCTACCTCGATAGACTTCAATGAAGGAAGCTGGTTAAGTAGTTTTAATAGTTCTTTTATCATTCTAATGTATGTTTATGGTTGCTATGGAAATTTCTTTGTTAGATATTTTATATACATATACAGAGTTTTTCAAAAGTAGCGTATAATCACAAAGATAGAGGTTTTCAAATAAGCAAAACTTAGAATCCATTACTGGTTAACAAACAATGCCTGTGTCACAACTTTCCCAACACTCTATCCCCTCCCATTAGTAATTGTTCTGTCCCACTGCCTCTCCAGACACTTTCAGTCCCTTACGATGCTGATCATAGCATCAGTGAAAGTTCTGGTTGTTAAATTAATTTAAACCAATGACCATGACAAAATAGCCTTGTAATGCTCATTTTAATAATAATGCATAATTTGTTTTACAGGTGGATGTAAGATTTTAGAAAAAAATGCAAAGACATGTCAAATCATATTTCTTAAAAGGACAGAGGCTTATGTTACTATGTCAGCAATATTTTTGTTGTAGTAATATACATTTATTTATAAATTTGTTAGTCCTGGAGTTTGGAAAGCAGTTTAATTAA
This sequence comes from Metallyticus violacea, assembly GCA_030762175.1. Taxonomy (NCBI): domain Eukaryota; kingdom Metazoa; phylum Arthropoda; class Insecta; order Mantodea; family Metallyticidae; genus Metallyticus; species Metallyticus violacea. The sequence goes on along the minus strand of CM060831.1, from coordinate 76,487,463 downwards.
AAAAGTACCTGAAAGTTCTGTATAACACTAATGAATACGCAAAAGTGATAAAAACAAAGGCACTCTAGAAGAAAATGTGAAAAAATTCATAGTTTCTGATTTAAATTTTTCTTTGATTATGTAATAGCTCATGCAAAAATAATTATGGAAATATTTTGCATTAAATGTAATTTGAAATGTTTTCACATTTTTCCTAAAATCTTGCATCTACCTGTAAAACATATTGATTATTTTTGAAAAACATTGCATTCATTGATACATTTACATTTTGCCAAAAATCAGTTTTTTAAATACAAGTAAAACATTGATTTCGTGATTTCTTAATAAAATAAAAGCTATGTTCATTATAATGCATTTCAAAAAATCTCTAATATCACTTTTAACTATTACATCTCAACATGTAATCATCTGTTCGGTATATCAATTAGGGTCTGTCTGCTAAAAATGTTGTTATAAATACTTACAATCACAATGGTGAATAACAATTTTGATTCACATGCTAAACAGGTGTAAATTTCTAATTATTTATTTTTTCCTCCAAGGTGGTCATGACAGAATCTTCATCATTTCCTCTGTATTTTTGTTCCAGTATGTCAGCTAAAGAGTTAGTGGATGGTTTGTCATTGCTCCAAATTATATCTTTCTTATTGTTCCTGTACTTATGTTGAAACTATGTCTCTAGTCTTCAAAACTTTCCATGAATGATAGATCCTACTTGCAATATTTGTGATTTGATTTAAACACTATACCTGACTAGTGAGCTTCTAGGCTGAAAGCCAACGGGAGTAGATTATATTCCAGCAGTCTTATCACACTATAGTTTTTCTAAAACCACATACTTCACATCCACTAAACAAGGTACGACATATTCTCTCATGGGTAAGACCAATACCTTGGTTATTAGAAACTCCTTGTTACAAATATTTATTAGAGTCAAACCAAATGTGTTTTTGTTAGATTCCCAAAGATTTTATATGTTCAAAGTTCAGAATTACTTACTGGCTAACAAAGCATTAAAGCATACTTTGGATGATAAATTTAATTCTTTTTTCATATATATTAATATATTTGTCATGCACTTTTAAGTAATCGAAATTAGTTTTCTCTGCTCTTTTCAGCAGAAGTGCTACAATCTAATTATGAACATGCAAATGAAAATAAACTGCTACTACTTCTGAGCACATTTTCCTTTTGTTCTTTAGCATTGCTTTTAGCAGCACATGAGTGCATTATTTAGTTATAACTATTACTTCAGGTGATTGCATAAATATTACTTCTTACCTTGTTAGAAGACAGTTCCTGAAAGATGATCTCTGTTCATGTACAAATTCATTATTGAGGAAACTACAAAGTCTTGCTCCATTATATCGAAAATTTGGTTCATCAATTGACTGAAAAGATGACACATTAATAAAAGTAAATATGAATAAAGCATATGACAACATATAACTTACAATTCTATTTGTAGTTCAGTTAAATTAGAAATTTCAAGATGATTAAGTAGCAATACCTATTTATTATACCGGGTGTCTCACCTAAATCTGTGACCTTAAATATTTTCAAAATGAAATGAGAAAAATTAGTTGCACCAGAATGTATCCATGTCAGGGGCTTACACATTGGGAGGGTACGTACAATTCAGAAAATTAAAAAAATACCAACTCAAAATTACATTTTTTCAAATGAAATATGTTTTTTCTAGCAAACTGAAAACCAATTAGTGATAACAGAATTGGTTTCACTGTTCTAAACCTCATACCTTCTGAAATAAACTTTTAAAGGTAAACTTTTAAAGAGTGGCAATGTAGACACTGTTTCTGATATTAATGTAAAGAATGCAGTAAACAAACCGTTAACAGTCCAGCACACGCCCTATTGATTGTACTAGTGTCTCATGATCTGGTGGACTGAACTGCTGTTAGTATACAAAAGGGAAATAGGATGTACTGTAATACATTTTCTGGTTTCTGTTCTTAGTCAATATTACTTTCCATATTGATATTTAGATATGTTGTTCTCTTATTTCATCCAGTAGATATGCCAGCCTTCAGTAATGAAGAAAAATGAAACATTATTTTAATTTATGGCAAATGCCACAGAAATGAAGCCACAGCTCTGAAATTGTATATTGAATGCTACTCAGATTGATGATGCCCTTCACCTCATACTATTGCCACCAGCTGCATAAGTCTTGTACAAACAGGAAGCTGACTCCCAGAAAACATCAAAGTACAAACACAGCAACTAACACTGGAAATGAAATCACTGTTCTGCCTATCTCACAATCTGCAGGTGAGTGTACAACAGATTGAATGCAGTTCTTGAATGAACCACAGCAGTATGTGTGGAGAATTTTGCAAAGGCATAAGTTTCATCCATATCATGTCGCTCACCATGAACTGTATGGGAATAACTTTGAAGTACACATTGCATTGTCATTGTGCACTTCAGCAGTTGCAAGATAATAATGCATTCCTAAGCAATATTTTGTTTATGCATGATGCTTCATTCACAAATCATGATAATGTGAATTTGGATCATGCACTATTGGTCCATGGAAAATCCCCACCACTGGCTTCGCGAAGTTGCTCATTAACAACAGTGTAGTGTAAATGTTTGGTGCAGTATTATTAGCAAGTGCATTGTAGGCCCCTATTTTTATCAGGGAACATTAAACGAACAGTGATACACACAATTTCTGCAAGACACTACCCCTTCTCATGAAATATATGGAATTGGAAACACGTCATGGTTTCAGCATGATGGGTGTGTCGCATTTGTACATGCTTCTAGAGAAGTTGTAGATATATAGTTTCCAAATTGATGGATAGGACAGGTTGGTCCTGCAAGATGGCCAGCTTGGTTACCCCAACTTGATGCCATTAGACTACTTTCTCTGGGGCACAGTGAAAGATAGTGTGTATCAGCAGCTCTGAAGAGCAACAGAGAATATGAAACAGCATATTATTGCAGCATGTGCGGCTTTATCTGTGCAATGCTTGCTTGTTCACCATCTCCACAGTTGCACTGATGCAAATGGTGGTCAATTTGAACATCTAAAGTGACTCAATTTGATCAGATAAGATGTTACTGATTATTCAAGAGTGCATTTTCTGTGTTAGATATAATTTACAAATATGAAGCTTCTTTGAGCCATAGTCCACTATGATTTTGTTTAGGAAAGTAAAACCAATTCTGTTATCACTAATTTAACCTCTAGTTTTCATTTCACTACAAAAAACATATATGTTCCATTTAAAAAAATGTAACTTTAGAGTTATTAGCAATATTTGCTTAATTTTCTGAATTGTGCATACCCCTATTGTGTGAGGCCCTGACATGGGTACGTTCCTAAATAACTAGATTTTTCACATCTTGTTACATTTAGAAAATATTTGAGGTCTAGGAGTTAGGTGAGACACCTGGTATAGTTTATAGGGTTTTTTTATTTAATAGTTATCAAATGAAAAATATCATTTCTCAGATTTATTCATTATAATGATGTTATAATAAGATAAATTTTTAGTAAATTTATCTTATCACAAAAAAATTGGACCCAAAACATTTAATACAGAACTGTTACATTGCCCAAGTTACTCTCTTTGAATTTGATTAAACACATTTATTTTACAAGGCATGACCAACTGAAACACACCCAGTCCCCATTTTTGCTCAGTTTGACAAACTAATCAGCAGTGGCGGGGGTGGGGAAAGAGACAACTATATTGATGAGCATACTTCTGTAGGAGGTGCAGTTGGCTTGTGCTGTTTGGCTGAGTAGGCTTTGTACAAATATGGCGTAATTCTGAACCTGTAAAAAGGGATCAGTATGCTGTGATTCAATTTTTGACAGTTTTTTTTTATTTATTTATTTAAGGACCTCTTTAACACCTCAGGTCATCAACGTCCCATTCTATTTAGAGCGTGAAATTTTGCTCAGAGGCTTCTTCTTTCAGGCTTGAGGTTCTTTTTTGTGCCATAAATGTACGACATGGGACCCACGACTTTACTTCCCTTCTGAAGGAAGCCATACTTACGATTTTTACGCCCGAAAAAATCCATCGATCCTGGCCGGGTTCGAACCTGCAACCTTGGGATTAGAAGGCAAGTATGGTTACCACTACACCATCAGGACCGACTATTTTTGACAGTACAGGACTGTCAGCTCAATGAAATTGTCCCATGAATGTCCTGTTTGATAAGAAATGTTTACCAAACAACAGTAAAGGATTGGAAGTCCGCAAAAGGCTGACCCCATGCCCAGTGAATAAGAAGCTGTTGTTTTGAAAAATCTGATCATAATGCATTCTGTAAATCTTACTGAGATAATATACGGAACAACACAAGTTTGGTCTGCAACATCTGTGCCAGTACAAGGAAGATGATACTCTTGCACAATATGGCCCCAAAGCCCAGATCTATCACATTGTGACCTTCATTTATTTGCACCCCTCAAGAAATTTCTCTTGGACAAACAGTTCCACAATGATGATAAAATCAAGGCTGAATGTGGTACTCAATCACTAGGAACCATGAATGGTATCCAATGCTTATCAAGCTGTAGAAAGTGTCTGAATGCCCTTTGCAAATACTCACTATTAAAATATTCTGAGAACATTAAATTGACAACGCGTCAGTTGGATTCAGCATACTAACAAATTCTTTAACAGCAATGAAATTATCTGAATAGAAGAGAGCAGTTTCAATCCATGTACTCCAATGGGTTAAGTATTGGCTGTGGGGGTTATAGGAGGTCTGAAAAATTTTCATTGTAAGCACTAACTCTGGATGGACTTTAACAAATATGATCTTAGTGCAGACTATTAAATTGTTCACATCAGAAAACTTTCCCTTGTGGCTTCTGCTACTCTGTGAAGAGCATGCACAATACATGTAACATGAATGATTTGGGGGGGGGGGGATGCTTTAATTGCTGAAGCAGCTTTTAACATGTAAATTGAGCATCTGAAGCAGAACCCAAAATTTGTGTTCATTGTCTCCATCTGACCAAAGTAATTTCAAAGTGTTATTCATGAAGTGAGCAATAGTAGAATGATTGTTTTTTCTAAAATCCTACAAGCAAGGGGGGGGGGGGGAGAATGCTTTAATTGCTGAAGCAGCTTTTAACATGTAAATTGAGCATCTGAAGCAGAACCCAAAATTTGTGTTCATTGTCTCCATCTGGCCAAAGTAATTTCAGAGTGTTATTCATGAAGTGAGCAATAGTAGAATGATTGTTTTTTCTAAAATCCTACAAGCAATCAAGTACAGTTTTCTGGCTCATCTTTACATAATTTCCTTACAGAAATAATTGCCACATGATGGCCACAGGCATCAGTAGTTTAATCTTACTACCCCATAAATGAGTGAGTCCTTTAAATGGTCCAGAATTTCTAAAATTGCTGTGCAGTAACAGCTGTCTAGATAATGTTTTCTCAGGGTAGATTTGTCAGGAATGGCATTATTACAACAACATTTTTACCAGAAACTGAGGAATTGATGAATTCCACAGTGTGTTTGTGGCTATAAGAGATTCACATAAATCACTGCAAAATTAATTTTTTCGTGAAGTTAAAGGAACTTGTGTCAGCAGTGTTTGTGGGAATGTATTTTTTCTGTTTGTTTGCAATGTGCTGGTTGGTTGATATGTGTTAAGTTAACTGAAATTCTTTATTGCAACTTGTTTATTGTACAAGACATAGTTAATAACTTTATTGTCGATAATGAAATCCAACTCTCCACATTCTTTAAACTACTGCTTTAAAAGTGAACTTGTAGACGATTTTTCTATTGGCATGACCTTAACCCCATGGAACACCGAACATCAGATCAGCAGGCCAGATTTACCTGTATTGTGACACAATATAGATAAGGAAGATGAAATGAGGAATCCCCTAGTAATGTGTGATTTTGTTGCAATTGCAATGGAGAGGCCCTTATGGGCCTCTCCATGGTAAGGTCTTTATTAATTTGTCACTAATGTGTTCAAATATTAATTTTAAAATTTAAAAATATGTGTATTAAATGCTCAATGCATGAAAAAATGATGGCAGTGATCAAGTAGCTGGACTTTGTGTTTTTTCCCATCTGCATTTTGTTGGTGAAAAATAAGTGTAGTCAAATTACCTACAATGTTACCACAAACTGTATTCCATACTTTTTTTTACAGTTTAATATCTCTGCAACTAATTGGAATTAGACTTAATCTGATTTTTCACAATGTGAAACTGCTCACAGAAAATCGCTGATCGCCAATAACTCATTGGCTCAATTTAGTTACACATAGTGTTCAAGAAATATGAAAGTAATAAAGCTGTTTATTACTAGATTCACAACTTTTTTCTCTTCATCTAAACATAGTAACATATTGTGCTCAGTATGCATTAAGCATATAGCTACAGTTTAAATAATACATTGAAATTTAAATCATAATTTGAAAAAAATACTATAGTTGCTCAATGTGCAGTTAGCACAAATCTATAGTTTAAGTAATAAAGTGAAATTTTCAATCGTAAATCGTAAAATAATGCTGAAGGACATAAGATGAAGGTACAGAATGTCTTGAGAAGAAAGAACAGGAAGAAGACTGGGATGATGTAACATTGAGGGAAGACTTTGGCTTATAATATTGTTTAACGGCCTAGAATTTTTTTCCTTTATACAATTTTTATCCACAACATATTGCTTTGTTGGCTTTTGTACAGTTTGATTTAGATGCAATATGCTGATTCAGAAATGATGTCCATTGCTTTACAACATTTTGGGTCAAAGCCCACTTTTAGAAAACAGTATGAACAAGATCTGAATGTAAATCTGGCCACAAATGGCAAAATATATGTGATTTATTTCCAAACTAAAAAAATGCTTCAGATATTTGGTAGTTTTTGCAATAATTTGCCCAAAGAAATATTGCATCTTTCTCAACCAGCTTCCCAGCTAGCTTAATTAGAGTTTTTTTTCAATTGTTTCCAAGGAAATTTATAAGTGAACCTTCCATAATCTCTCTAAGTGATTGAGTGGTTCACTTTTTATTGCTCAGTATTACTTTGATTATTAATTTTCTAAAGTATGGAAAATGTTGGAAATAATATTAACCACTCCAGTTACAACACCTGAGACAGAATGATGTTTCAGTATGTGAAATAGATTAAAGATATTTCTTAAAAATGCCATGTTACAGGATAAATGAAATTTTCTGGCTGTTTGATGTATTTACATGGAAGAAATAACTGAAATTACAAACCTTAACAACTGAGTTAAGAAAAAGTTTGTCAGTGAGAACAACCAGTGTGCCCAGCTTTTGTAATAGTACTGATGTAAATTAATTAACATGTATACTTCAATTTTTTAATGCTTATTTGTTGATGAATGCTGATTTTTGTTGTAATCCTAATAATGGCTTTTTTCGATTGGGAATTTAATTTGATTTTTAGACTAACTTTCAGTTAATATTTTGTCTAAACAAGAACATAATTAAATATATATTTAATTTTGTGTCGAAACCAATACAGTGAAGCGACTATTATGTTCTTAATTATCTAGTCAGTCGATTTGATAATCTTATGCTCCACTTACTGTTGAGTTATGCAAAACTAGTTTCGCAGGCCTTTGCCTGCATCCTCAGTTGTGAGTCAACTGTCGGCTTCGTTGTTGGTTGACTGGACTTGGTGTAGCTCTCGTGGACATTTTGTGAACTTGTGGATTAATTTTTTCTTCTGTTGGGATCTCAAAGTTCATAACCTCATCCTCATATTTTTTAATATACATTTTTTCCCATATTCCCAGCTCAACGGATCGATCCACGAATTTAAATAATTTCACTCCCATTTCTATATCACGTTTATCTCTCCTAAAGTGATGTGCAACCGCTGATTTCTCAATCTGATTGTACCGGTATTCTATCATTACCACCAGAATTTAGCAGATTTTTAGGCTGACAGTGAACAATTTTAGCCTAAAAAATCTGCTCAATTCCAGTGATAATGATAGAATACAGGAGGAGAAGAAGCCAGGAATATACAAAATCAACTGTTCAGAATGTAACAAAGTATATGGAAAAACAAAAAGAAGCATTGGAATCAGGTTGAAGGAACACTGGAGAAACATAAGGTACAATCAGATAGAGAAATCAGTGGTTGCGCATCACTTTTGGAGAGATAAACATGATGTAGAAATGGTAGTGAAATTACTGAAATTTGTAGGTCAATCCGTTGAGCTGGGAATAAGGGAAAACATTTATATTAAAAAATATGAGGATAAGGTTATGAACTTTGAGATCCCAAAAGAAGACAAATTAATCCAGAAGTTCATTAAATTTCCACGAGAGCTACACCAAGTCCAGTCAACCAACAGCGAAGCCAACAGTCAACTTGCAAATGAGGATGCAGGCAAAGGCCTGCGAAACTAGTTTTGCATAATTCAACAGCAAGTGGAGCATAAGATTTCCAAACTGACTCACTAGATAATTAAGAACATAATATTATTTTTAATTGTAAAAAACGTAAGCCACCATTGTACAAAATATAAATTTTCATAGAATGGTTGACATCTTTCGGCAGACAGGTTGCTTAGCTAACGATTTGAATTAAAATATGAAATAAATGACAACTAATTGTTGTCAACCACAACTTAGATTGTGGTATTATATTCATTTTCAAAAAGAATAGCTTCATAACACCCCTTTTCCAGTCATTCTGTCATGTTAAGTTCTAATGAAAGCATTAAGCTTCCCTTGAAAATGAAATATTGCTCATAAGAAAATGCTTTTAAACAAAAAGAATTACAGTAGGAAGTGAACTATTTTCAGCCATTACAATAGACAGTAGAGAAAGTTCATATTTAATAAATTATTAAGATCTTATAAGTTTATATATAAATAATACTTTCTGCATAAAATTTGGGAAATAATTGATGACATTAAGTAAAATGATGGATTAAGGCAAGGATGCAAGTTAAGCTCATTATTATTTGATCTATGCATAGATGACATAAGAAACTTTAGGTATCATTATAAATAGTATAGAAATTCCAATATTACTCTTGTGATCTAACAATGGGATCAGTTTCAGAATGCAGGGGTTTTTTGGAAAGAAGTGAGAAGGCAATTTTAAGATAGAAATACAACTGCTGAAGTTTATCAGAAAAGAGTTTGTTAAATTTTTTATATTTCAGTAAAACAAAATTGGGGAAGAAAAAGGTGTATATCTACAAAGTTAATAAAGAGGAAAGAACAGATTAATATGGATTACAGTAAATGGTAGAAACTGAAAGACTAGGAATGGTTTTGAACAAGTCAGGATCTCTTATATTGTGAAAAAGAAGACATGGAATGCACAGGAACAAAAAGACTGGAATCATTGGAAAGAGAAATTTATGGAATTAAATTGGAAAAAAATGAACAGAATAGCAGCTATAAAGTGGGTTTAATAAAAAAAAAGACTTAGAAGTCAAGACAACTTTTATATTGAGTGGAAATAAATAATGAAGAGAGTATGGAGACTGGAGCCATTGCCCAAACGATTATCTCTTATTGGTAACATATAGCAATTATAAAACTTTTATTTTATGTTGTGAACTTGTGCAGAAATATATTCATTTGCTCCCTCGTGCACTCACTCACTATTAGTTGTAAATGGTTTAATTATGGCATTATTACATCATGGATATAATAAAACCATGGAGTTGATACAAATTAAACCTAATGAGCTTGTTGATGTTTTAACAAAACTTAAGTTGAATCTGTATCACTATGTCAGAGACATGATTTAATAGATTATTTGGGAATTCTGTTCATATGTGTATGTGTGGTGGGAAGTAGCCCTTGAAAACTGTGATTACCAAGTTATAGTAAATGGAGTAATAAATTTGGTATTGTTGCACAGTGCTGCAATAATGTAAACCAAAAGAGTTCTTTGGTATGCAATTTTAGTATACAAGGTATTCAGGGCTTGAGTGTGCAAATTATAATTGTGAATATCTTACGTTACAGTGAACCTAAAAATCTAGTAGTGTTTCCAGCTGTGACCTGTGGTTGTAAATATAAAATAAATTTCTTCATTTCATTGCCAATATTTTGTTCTTTCTTCTTTTCTGAAATGATATTTGTATTTGTGGTTGGGTAGATCTTAAGTTATAAGGTTTTGTTAAAATGTTTAACTTCAGGATTTCTGAGGAAGTAGATTCCAGAGCTGACACATGTCAACCTAACAATTTGTACAATTGGCTCTGAGGTGTGAATGAGTAAGAGGATAGAACTATCTGGAACTATCTGAAGTGCAACATTCCACCCCAAAGTCAGTAAATGTTTTGTTTAGTACAGCACATACTCATTTATTCCTACTTTTTGCAAACCTACCTCCCATAATCTCACAAAAAGTGCTGACTGCACACTCAATCCTTATAAATACCCAAACTCTGGCAGCTTCTGTCTATATATCAAAAGTCTTTGAAAGGTATTTGATATGAAACAGAATATCTAGAATCATGGCATTAGTTTAAATCAAAGAGTATCTTGATGTGTTGCTTATGTATGGCAAAGCCGATTGTAATTTGCATGAAGCATAACTTTGTATAGGGATAAGTTTCCCATTAGGAGAGTTCCAAATCCAAGATCATTTACTGTGGTAACTCAGCAAGCACACAAGGTAGGAAATGTGTTTACACTCCTAGAAAACCATGGACCTCAGTGATAGAAATAAGTGCTTGAGGTAGAGGAACTGGATTTGCAACTAGTGGAACAAAATCCCTGTACAGTGTGACAAGGTGACTTCCAATAGCAGTTTTGGACCAGTATATTTGCCTGCAAGATCAGCAAATCTCGGTGCTTAGAATTTAAATGTCTGGGGACATTTGAAGAATTAAGTGTACCATGATGAGATTGGTATAATTGAAGATCTTCATATATGTGTATTTTAAGCAGCTACAGAGGTTGTAGAAGAATCATTCCATGAAAAACAACGCTTCCAAAATACAAATCTGACCTTTGCCATTTCAGATTTATTTAAACATTTGGTTTACATGTTCTATCCTTTGTTAGGTAATATCACCTCAATTAATTTCTCTTTCTTGTTTTTAGTATGCATGATACAGGATGAGAAAATTTTAAGTGCAAAATTTGCTTAGTGATACCATCCTTTTTTAAATATCTATTCAAAGTAAAAGAATAAACGAACATGGCCAATTGATAACAGATATGTGTAATTAATGAATTCAATAAGAATTAACATTTGGAAACAGAGAAAGAGCTTAAAATAGAGAAAAAATGAGGAAAATAAATAAGGAAAGGATACTGAATGAGATTCCTCTGGTGTCATGAAAAAGCTATTTGAAGTGGTAGCTGTATCTCTGTCTTTTGGAATTCCAGTAAGGGACTACTGAAGAACCAAAGATAGAGTACAGAATAGTAGATGTTAGTCAGAGGGTACACTATTTTATTTTATTTTGTTTTGTTTGGAGAACTGAATATGAATAATTATGATCATTTTATAATTTATTAAAGAAATTTATTGTAATGCATTCATTTTATTATATTAATGGGGATTTATACATAAGAATGACCAGGGAGATAGCTGGATGCCTCCTTGTACTTCTCTTAGCACTTCAATAACTATTCATATATTTGTACTTATATTACAGAAATTGTTTGTGCACACACACTGAAGATATGTACTGATGGCAGCAAAAGTGAGGCAGGTGTAGGGGCAGGAATAATAATGTGCATTAATAATATGCCAGTTCATCAACTACAGTATAAGCTGCCAAAAATGCTCAAATAATAAAGCCAATCAGTTCGCCATTTTGAGAGCCCTGGAACAGTTGGAAAATACAGACAATATAACCTTCAACAAACAAAAAGCAGCAATCCACACGGATAGTCTAATTACATTAGATTTAATTAACAACCATACAAAACATAGTAACCTCTGGGAAAGAATAAGGAAGAAGTTAAATCACTCCAACAAGAACACTGGGAAATACATTTTACTTGGGTTAAAGCACACATTGGCAATGAAGGGAATGAAATAGCAGACGGACTCGCGAAAGAAGCAGCAAAAGCAAGGACCTGCCAGTGGATTATCAACTCATCCCAAAATGTGAAGTGAGGAAGAGAAGAAAGTCAGAGACTATGGGAAACAGAGTGGCAAATGATAATGAACGGAGCGATTACAAAATCGTAGTTTCCAGCTGTAGCCAAAAGGCTAAAAACCAACATCCTTCTAAGCCCCAATATTACAGCGATTCTCTCAGGACATGAGAAATTTGAAGCCTACTTTCATTGCTTCAAAATAGCAGAGAACCCATCATGTATATGTCAGGAAGATATAAAACGTGGAACACATCTTGTGGAACTACAAAATCTTGAATAGCGAGAAATATTCTGGAAAGATGTAGCAAAAGTAACTAGGTGATGGCCAATAGACAATAGTGAACTTGTTTTAAAATATAATAAACAGTTTGACAGTTTTCAAATTAACACAAATTGACTAATAGGATAGAAAATGTGATGACTGAGAATGATAATGTAAAAGCATACATATATAACCAATTTCGGCAATCTGCTTCTTCTTCTCTCTCTCTCTCTCACACACACACAAAATATGATTACATTAGAATAAGAATGAAACAGTGTTCAAAAATAGTACACATGCACGCACATGCACACACACAAATTTGAAACTATATAAAATGTCCTTTAATTTTTTTACATGTTATTTATTGTTGCTTTGACCCCACTGGTCTTATTGTGATGGTGTATATTGGATGTTAATTATGTAGTTATAAGTAAAATGAAATGAATTAATGATAGTGCAAATAAGCTTATAGTTCTATTTTTTTACATGTTATTTACTGTTGCTTTGACTGCACTCGTCTTATCGAGATGGTGTATATTGGATGTTAATTAAGTAGTTATAAGTAAAATGAAATGAATTAATGATAGTGCAAATAAGCTTATAGTTCTTGGCAGCTTAAAACTTTTTGACACTCACCTTCTCAGGGTAAGGAAAAACTCTGAAAATATCTTACCCAGACAGCTTGACCTGATCAGGAATTGAACCCAGGACCTCTGAATTAGTACTCACAAATGCTACCATTAGATTACCAAGGCAGTACATTTGTAGAAAAAGTCTCAAATATTCTATTATTGTGGTAATATATGTTTGTATTTGAAACATTTCATATCTTTTTCTAAAATGTAGCATCTTTAATTTTAAATAAAATATAGTGAACTTTTGTAACAGTGATGTCAAATATTAACATTTAAAAAATGAATAAATAATAGATAAAAAGGAACATTACAAAATCAAAGTAGATAACCCTACAATACCAACAATCTATGGTCTCCCAAAAGTGCACAAACTGAGGAAAACAATGAGACCTATCATAAATAATATAGATGCTCCAACTTATAAACTAGCCAAATGGTTGACTTATAAATTTTCTACTTTTCCAAAATTTGTGTCTCTTAGTATAAAAAAACTGAATGGATCTTATTCAAAGAATTGAAGACATAAAAATAGATACCTTGGTCTCTTTCGATGTTATAGCACTTTTTCCAAGTATTCCTATACTGAATTTATACTCTCTTATAAAAAAATGGTTACAAAAAATAGGAATAACAAATGAGGATATTCAAGAGTACATTACACTAATAAACTTATGTTTAGAACAAAATTATTTTAGATTCAATTACAAATATTACAAACAAAATTTTGGTTTGACAATGGGTAGTCCACTGTCTCCAATTTTGGCAGATATTTTCAGAGTGCATTGGAAATTAGACTGGTAAAAAGTTTCCCTTGGCTTTTTAAAACCTGGTATCGCTACATTGATATTTCTGCAATAGTACCAGAAACACACTTGGATGATGCACTAAAGTTACTCAACCTACAGGAAAAAACAGTTAAATTCATTATGGAGAGAGAATGCAATAAACAGTTACCTTTCTTGAATTTTAAGATAATTAAAAAATAAAATCACCTAATTTTTGGCATATACAGGAAACCTACACACACGGATAATTACATTAAATATAATAGTTTTAATCCAGTTCCTCACAAGCATGCAGTTTTAAATAGTCTTGCATACAGACTGGTTAATGCCAACAACAATGAAATTAATAATATAGTGGATATAGCTATAGAAAATGGCTTCAAACAAGAGGTTGTACACAAGAAAATAGAGAGAGCAAAGAAAAAAAAAGAAAATTACAGACACTTCCTCCTTACACTTACTCCTATCAAAGAAAAAAATAAAATATACAAAAAATTCACATACCACCCATCAACCTTTCATAAATTTCAAAAGATTTTAAAAAAATATAGCATTATTTTGGCTCCAAAATAATTATTCCATTAAAAATATCCTCAACTAAAAACAAAAAGAAGATAACTTACAACAAAAATCAGGAATATATCAGAAGAACTGCAATGATTATGAAAAAGTTTATATTGGAAAGACCATAAGAAATATAAAAACAAGAGCTAAAGAACACATTAGGAATATAAACCAAAGACAAGAAGAAAAATCGGCAGTGGCCTGGCTTTTTTGGAAAGAACAACAAAGCATTAATAAAAACCCCAAACTGCTTAAAAATATTAAAGGGAAAACTGAACTTACAGTCTGGGAAAACATTTATATTCGGAAGAACAAGCAGAAAGTTTTTAATTTTGAGATCCTGCCAAGTTATATATTAATACAGAGGTTCATTAAACCTCCACTAGAGATGAATCAATCCACCACAAGGAGTGAAGCCAACTGTCAACCAGGAACTGATGATAGGAGCAATGGCTCCAGAAACTAGTCTTCCTTTTTATTACAATCTTAGTGATGTATATGTTACAATTCAACTCAACTTTTTTAAATGTTAATCTTTAATTTTGTTCAAATTTGGTAAAAGTGTTGTTTCCATACTTTTCTATTAATACACCAAAAATTATCATTGGACTTCCAATAATATTACTGTTATTGTAGAAATGCTATGTAAATTGCTGATCATCAGTTCTATTAAACTGTAAGTGCCTGCATTCCATGTCATAAGAGGCATTAATGTACAAAAATTGTAAAACTTTCTATAATCCTTTTATATGTCAATTTCAATTTAGGAGAAAGTTGGCAATATTAGGAAATATTATTTGAAGGTCTATAGTGATTAATTTATGGTGATTAATTTATCAACTGAATAATTACAGGATTGAAATTTAGGAAACACAAACTTCATATGTAAGAATGTGGCCATTTACATTAATAACAACTGCATTTTATTAAGTTTCAATAGCTGGTGTCCCTAAAATTTATAAACTGCCTATATTTGAGAAGAATAAATAAATAAAGAATTTAATTATATATTTTTTCAATTAGTCATATACATTTGTTTGCTTGTGGACTTACGGTATACAAATATAAACATTCAAATAATATAAATGTTACAGAAAACATTGTTTATATAATATATTATAGACTATTGTAAATCTTGGAATACAAAGTATAGAGTGATGCAAACTACAACATGTAATGAAATTAATAAAGCTAATATTCTGTTTTTGAAATAATGCAATAAGAATTCAAATAAATATATGTTTAATGAGTTAAAAAGAGGCAAATCTTAAGAAACATGTGAAATTAAATATTTGTAATACTGAATTGAATCTGTCGTCTTAACACTCTTCATGCTTCACTAACCTTAAATATATACAGAACCGGTTTCAAAGATGGAGATAACATATCTTTGAAACCGGTTCCGTATATATTTAAGGTTAGTGAAGCATGAAGAGTGTTGAGACGACAGATTCAATTCACATGAGCTTCACTGTGTTAGTTCCATATGAAAACTTTTTTAAAGATTTACAATTTTTAAAAAATTTTGATTTGTAATACTATTTTACCTGCAATTTTTCCATTTTTTATATGGTTTAAAGTATGTTCTTAGACATAGTGAACTGTAAACATTTCTATTTGAAAGATCTTGTTAAAATGCTATACTCCCTGAACACTGTTTTTTGAACATTAATTCCCGATTTTGCAGGGGAGTTCCAAATTTTTCCTGTAAAATTTGCTTTTGGAGACTTACATGGTTTACATGCTTTATGGAGATATCCATGAATTTGCATATCCCTAATTTATTCATTCAAATGTTTTTAAGTTACTCACAGCTTTCTATTACTCACTTCACCAAATAATAAAGAGTAAACACAATGAGCATTTTTATTTTGTTATTGTTAACCATAATTTTTTTATATCAGTGTTACAAAAACTTATTTTCTTCTACCTCTCTTCCTGTAAAGTGGCTGATAAGCTCATAATCATTTAATTTGAAGTATTTCTTCAAGTTTTACTGAATAAAGCAGCTGACTTTTAATAAGGAATCAGCTTTCTTCACTATAACAATAATACAATAATTCCTTTGCTACATTTTATGGTTTATTTTAACAATACTTATTTTAAAGAATTTAAGATAATATTTATATATAAAAATATTAACTTTACTTGCCACTTTATGATTTAGCATCATGAGAGTTTCCAACACAAGGACTATATGTTGTCAAACAGCAGGCAAGTTCAGAACGGTTCCTATTTGCTTGGATTTCTCGGTGATGTCTGGTATATGGTGATTATTGTTTAAAGGGTGCAAAATGCTAAGGTCATTAGTGCCGCATGTGTGGTGTAGGTGAATGATTTTACGAAGATATGACACATGGCTAATGAAAGATTAGTGCAAGAGTAGCTAAAATGACAGATTCTTTAATTCTTGTTTTATAACTCAGTCAGGAGTACTTTCAAGAACTAGTATTATAAAGACAAGAATCAAAACCAGTCTTCTAGAAACCAAACATAGGGCATGGCGCCTCCACAAAATGTCATGACCCATTAGTGAGTAGGAAAGGACATGGTTTGGAAGCTTAGCTCAAATGATAAAAGTAGTTAGGAAAGGGCAAGACAGAGCAACTATTAGATACAAAATGTAAAGCATTAAGTTTTAATAAAGACAACTGCAGTTCAAGAATACCCAATAGTGCAAAGTGAGATATCTAACAATAGTACAGAAGCTGAAGGATGGTGCCCAAAAGGCAAGTACCTGTAGGAGCACCAGTTACCTTATAAATACAGTAGTGAAGTGCATGGCAAAGCTCTAAGAGGAGCTAAGAGAGCAACTTATCACAAACAATCCTAACTTATATTATTGTGCCACACCTAAGGGGCCCATGTTTTTGAAATATTTTTCATTCGTTGCACCACTTCACTGTCACCCACATAATTACATGATGCACAGATTACTCTGCAATGTCATTCAACAGGAAACTACATTTTCACAAATATACTTACGATATCTTTATATAATTTTGAACTTTAATATACTTTTATTAATATTTATAAATCAGCTTCTGTATTTATTACAATAGATTGAATGGATGCACTGCTTGAATGGAAGGGGTGCTAAAACACATTTAATAGCAGAGTCTCTTGATTCAAGCCCCATGCTTAACTTAGGTTTTGCAAGTTTTTATTTTAAAAGGGGCTTTCATTTGTTTAATAAATGTTAGTATGCAAAGAATCTAGTACATACCAAAAGAGGATAAGATTTTTTATTATTCTAACAAAATGTTGAAGTTTAGCCCCTGTTGTTCCTAAGGGCTGGCCACCACTATTTTTGTACATTATAACTTTTTATTATTATTTAACTTTATAATCAACAATGCATTAAATTAAAGCTTTCAATTATGCAACTACTTATATTATTAATACGTAATCCATATTTCCTTCAGTTCTAATCAGAATCTGATCAAAACATGCATAAGTCTCTTGTAACAGCACATCCACGGAGCTAGTCAAGTTATATTCTTCTTTCAAAATACAATGGGATTCAGTTTGATAGCTACATCATCTTCCCATAATAGTACAATAAATGCATAATAATAATAATAATAATAATAATAATAATAATAATAATAATTTTATTATTATTACTATTATTCATTTGTTCTATTATTAAATAAATGCATAATAATATTAAAGTTATTATTATTATTATTATTATTATTATTATTATTATTATTATTATTATGCACTTAATGTTAATTATTTCTGTCTCCTTTGCATCAGGTTGATCAGCAATTTACTACATTCCATTCACAGCCTTTAAGGTACAGACACATAAGCAAATCAATTCAGTGTAAAAAATGGAATACCTAAGTTTAGGATAAATCAATTCATCCTTCAAGTCTCTTTGTAGAGCTCAAAATATAGTATATGCACTGCAGTAAACATAAAGAAATAATAACCTAGCTACAAAAAGCTACAATGTAACATAAACATATATGAGAAGTGTAAAATGTGATAAAATTTTCAACATAAAGATGAAGAGTCAGGACGTTGGTTCCCGAAACATGTCTTAACTCAGAATAGAAAGTGAATTGTGTAAGAAACCACCTGCATTGTTATTAATTAATATAATATCTTCATTATAAACAGCTTCAAAATAAACAAATATGTTATAAAGATGCAGTTCTTAAAATTGTAATTTACACAAATTAATGTTCTTAAAAAAGGGTAAGAACAAAAAACAAGTTGATTTACCTACCTGTTCTACGATAGCATTAACAATAAAGTTTATTTTGTCCTTATCTGCTAGCCAACCGCGGAAAGTATCTGTCATTGGGTTGATGAGTGCATCAAACCTGCCTGGATTTAACGTGAGGTGATGCATTACTTC
Source organism: Metallyticus violacea (assembly GCA_030762175.1). Classification (NCBI taxonomy): domain Eukaryota; kingdom Metazoa; phylum Arthropoda; class Insecta; order Mantodea; family Metallyticidae; genus Metallyticus; species Metallyticus violacea. Next base: position 76,468,757 of record CM060831.1, on the reverse strand, counting down.
AACTAAATGATTAATTGTAATACGATCATTAGTAGACTTTGTTGATGAATTCAAACTGCCAGTTTGGCCATCACCACCTTGCAGTTGATTCTACAAAACAGAGAGAGACACAAGTAGTTATAGTTAAATCAATATACATTTGTGATAATAAACATTTTTAATAGTTACCTATGATTGATTTTTGCTAGATATATTTCAAGAAACAATTTTTACTTAATTTAAAAAATAATAATTTCCTGTTGCTTCAGGAACTTTGCTACAGTAGATATGAAATGAAATAAATGTAGGTTGCAGGCATTTAATGCAAGGCCTGCATGCACTTTGACCACCAATGGACCTATTGTGCATCATTATTTGAGACTAAAGGTTGACAAAGTTGATGTAGACAAAGTTTTGGAATTTTGGAAAAATGGTTTACCTATGACTAGTTAAACAATTATAGGTAATGCTAAAGAAATGGCTAGATTCCATAACATACAGGTCAAAATCCAGTTGGACATAACTACACCATTACAAAGAAAGGGGTGAAAGAAGTTCCCACAAAAAATTTTCAAAGTATGAAAAGCAGTTAGTAACAGCAATGTTGGCAATCAGCAATAGGGCAAACTTCCTCCTATCTCCTAAAACCTGTGACAATGAAAAGATTGTCCCTAACAATGTCATTGTTTAAAACCAAACAGAAGTGAATAGCTGAATCCTAAATGATGGACTGACTTTAAAGTATATGAGGAAGCTGCCCCCCCTCCCTTCTCAATCTGCTGCCATTGTTGTGTCTTGACCCATTTTGAGATCAACTGACTGATGGAGTGAAAAATAAACTATGCAGCCTGAACAGCAAACTCGCCATTCCAGGAGGGATGACTTCTGTTTTACAACTGACTGATGTTAGTGTGAGCAAATCCTTTAGGAGTACTGTTCAGGAGCAGCACAAGAAAGGCTGTGAGAGTCAAACAGAGAACTGCCACCTACAAGGAAAATCAAGTATGCTACTCCCTATGTTGTTGCATATGGTTTCTGCTGCTTGGAAAAGCATCATAGCTGAAAAATCATTCAAGAAATGCTGAATTTCAATGCACTCGATGGATAAAGACAATGTACTATGGAGCAATGTAATGGCAAGAACAGTACTGAACATAGACTGCACTTATGACAGCAGTAATGAATGATATTGCAGTTCACAATTTGTATATTTTTATTTATATCAAGAAACAAGTCTAACTGTAATAACTTAATTGATTTGCTTTAAAAAGAATAATATTTGTTGTAATAAAACATAAGTCAATTTTTGCATATATAGTATATTGAATTAAACTCAAAGCTATTGTATGAAAAAGTGTTACATTGAAATAAAATATAACCCTAATGTAGCATTAAACATGTTATGGTATTATAATATTAATTCAATTTGGAATTGAACACAGCGAAACACCCATTAATAATCTCTTCCGACTTGGATGTTTAAAACACTCTTTATGGTTATCTCAGATGGTAGCATTTTATGATATAGCTATGTATAAATCCATTTCTGACCTAGTGAGTTCTTGAGCTGATCATAATGAAAAGTTCAGTTTTACTCTAATGTTATCGGAATATTTCATGCTACAACATTTATTGTAAAATTACATTATCTTCAAGGAAAAGAGTGCTTATGTTTTCCAACATAGTTCACCAATCATGACACACTGTATCACATACAGAAGATACTTTCTTATAAGAAATGATAATAGATTAAATTACAAAACTTTTTTTCCAACAACCTTAAAAACAAAATATGAAAGAATAAATATTTTTTCATCAGACAAAAATGCAGCCTGATGATGACAATAAAACAATTAAATTTGTAACAATAATATTTATTTATTTTATGCTAAACTTACAATATAATACACAACAGTATGGCCTAGTTTCAACCTAGGATTTACTTTAGACCATATATAAATTATATTGTATTAAAATATTGATATATCATAAATGTTAAGAATACAATAAAACACATTAGGCTAGGAATTCTGATCATTGAGCAGTAAATAAAAAATTTTGATATAGCTAATAAAATGGAAACAATTTAATAAATGATACAACATGCATCTTATGCTTGTACTATAGTACACCTTTATTATGTTAAGCCTATATAAGTTGTTTTATTAAAATGTAATGTTCTTTTGTTTTGCTTAGATTGTCTTTAACAATGATTAACTTGTTATTATGGTGTGAACAGCTCAATATTACAAAGTTATACCAAATCAGAATAAATATATAAACAATTTTTTAAAAAGTAAATAAACAAATAATTCAATTAGATCCGTTTGTCCAGCCATAGTTTCAAGTAATGGCGGTTCAGTGAGCAACTGAAGATGGGAGAGATTCTCCCAAAACGCGTCTTACTTTTGTGTAAATGAATGGAGTTTAATGTAAAAAATGAATATCTAAGTTTAGGTTATATTGCCACTCCATTGTCAACAGCTTCGTAAGTACAATATTTAAATAAATAATAAATTAATAACTTTACAAAGAGTTATCAAGTCTTCATTCTGCTAGGATGTTAAGATTACTTTCAACATTAATATCAACTCACTATTAAATAGTAAAAATGTCAGGTTCATAACAGGGCAGATGAAGCTCCCTTCTTATAATTTTTGGTTATGCTTTTAATAAAATGTCAACTGCACTGAGCTACAATTGTGCGGATTTGTTACATCCTCCTATTTGGGATAATAATTTATTCTTTCAAAAAGGGAACTTTGTATAACATGAATGACAACTCTAGCTATAGTGTAGGGCTAACACACCTCAAGAAAAGAAATGGAAGAATAAATCTATTCTGACTGCTATACAACAAAAGCAGTGAGGTTATTTGCATTACAGGCCAGTATAGTACAGGTGCATGCTGAGAGAAGCTAGTCATCAAGGCTGTATAATGCATGTGCAGGTAGCATCTATTATTTTGATGGAGGCTTTGTCAGCAAGCGTGCTTTGTGCATTTGTGTGTAAATTATGTGCTAATGGCTTTTTATGTATGATACATATCTGAAAAAGGATTTTTGCAAAGGAGTGGTCAGGTGATTTGCAAAGAAAATACCCTGGTATTCATGTTCCAGGTAGAGAAACCATTTGCCAACTTATTAAAACATTATGAGAGACAGGGTATCTCAATGATAAGAAACATGTTTCAAACTGCCATGTTTTTATGGAAGAAAAGTTAGATGAAATACAGATTCCCTATGCATTTGCTGGCAATGTATTGTCACCGAGGGATACCATTTTCAGTACCTCTTATTACATAGGTTAATGTTGATTGCTATCAATTTTAAACATAGAATCATTTTATGATTTCAGTAAAAATATAAATAATAACTTAATGTAGAGCAACTCTTTATCTCCTTTTTCTGGTTGCAGCAGCTGCGCTTAGGTAGCCCAAAATAACCTCATTGTAGATGAGAACCAAGATGAACTTAGCACATCACAGTCAGGGGCTAGTTCGGCATGATTTACCACAATAACCCTTATTTACAATCACTTTTTAATAAAAGGACTGCACATATCTTTGCAGTGATCAATGTGAAAAATAACATATTCAACTTTGGGCTCCATAACTATATAAAATAACCCCTGCAGCAAAAATATTTAGGCAGTATTGCAGCAAAACCAATGCAGATGCACATTCAATTTATTATCATTATAACAATTGTATAAAAATATTTTTCTCATAAGAAAAGTTTGCTTCAAAGACCATATCATTACCTCTTCAAGCTGTGAAGAGTTACAGCAGTCTTGTTTCTGTGAAGCTTGTTGATATCCCTTAGGATAAAATTCTTTTGCATTGGCTGACAAATTGGAAGTCTTTGATATGTCCCCTTCTGCACCTTTATCTGAAGCAGTAGTTGTGTTTTTGGCTGCAACACCTGTCAAAAAAAATTTTACATTTAATTCATAGTTTTAACTGCAAATTAACAAACTGAAAACAGTTAAAATTTATATTAATTCATTCTCAGAACTTGCAATTTTATTGTGCTGCGTGGCTCTCTGATGCACAGAATTGAAAACAGTTACTGTGCTGAACTATAGTAACTAATACAATATTATAGGGGTCATTATTTAACTTTTGGATTTCAGGAAACTATGGGACATATTTGCTATTGAGGACACTGGAAAGTGCATGTTTGAAAGTGGAAGTTAGTGCATGGCACGCATTGTTGCAGCTACAGCTAAATAAGAATGGTGGTCATGTGGTTGCTGCCTGATGTTCTAAAATGGAGGTGACTTAAGAGCAATTTTGTATAATGATTTTTTTACAAGTGTAAATGCAACCTGAGTCAACAAGAATGTTGTTTGGAGTGCTTTTTCAGACTCTTCTCCTTTGCGAACAATAGTCTATAACTGATTTGCAGAACTTAGACAAGGAAGAACAGTCTTAAAAGATTAGGAGTAAATGAGGAATCCAGTTACAATAGTCTTAAATAAAAATATAATTTGTGCAGAAGTCAAAATGAAACAATCCATGAGTGACTTATAGGGAGATAGAGGAATTTCTTTGAGATTCGTTCATCACAGGTGTAGTCATTAGGTATTCCACAATGTCATAGAAAAACAAAAAACAGGATTGGAATGGGGCCAGAAAATGGTTTGTTGTTTAGACAATGGCAGCTTCCAGGTGCATTATATTTTCACAAGTGACAAAAGCTGGATTTACCAACATGATCCAACATCAAAGAGGCAGTCGGTGACCTGGGCCTTCTAAAATGACTAGAAAAACCAGCAGGTAAGAGGTTCTGAAATTGATGTTCCAGGACATGCCAAACAGTAGAAAAACAGGCTTGAAGTATGAGTGATGCCATCAGTGGTAGGTCTAATAGCCAATGTAAAACACTAAGTGATCAAAATTTTATAACTAAAGCCTACAGATATTGATATATTACAGCCCCATGCAAATTAACAGTAACAAGATAATTTTTTCACACGTTTGGCAACAGTGTGCTACACATTGCTTATTCTTAGATCCTGCATTTTCTATGCATTCTTTGCACTGTTATTCATTGTGAATCTATGTAACAATTGTATTATAATAAAAGGGTATTTATTTTGATGTATGTCATTTTTCAGGAATTTTGAGGTTTCCTTCATTAGGAAACCTCAAAATTAGTAATACCAATGTCTTCAACAGGTATGACTCCAAGGAAGAGCATTGTGATTATAGTATTATATCATGGCACAAGAGAGTTAGCTACTAAATTTGGTGTTGGTGTAGGCACTATAAATAGAATTATTCATGCACTATAAATAAAATTATTCAATAATTTGGGCTCAATTTCAATTCAGTGAAATTGAGCCAAACAGACTGGCTCAATTTCACCGAAGAAAAAGGGAAACTGTGGCAAGAAAAAGAAAATGATGCCAACTGAGGAACATTTTCTTCTCGGCAGAAGTAAATCAAATCCCAGGCTCACTGCTGTGAACTTGGCTCATGAGTTTGGGAAAGGGAAGTGATTCTGCACATTTCTAATGTTCATCGTAGACTTTTGGCAGTTGGAAGGAAAACTCAAACCTGTAAAGAAATACCTTCTAACAGGAGAAATGCAGAGAAAACATCTCTTGTGGACATCATCAGGATTGGGCAATGGAACATTGGAAGAAAGTTCTTTTCTCTGATGAGAAAAGTGGAGGGGGAAAAGATTCAATATGTGCACCGAGTGAATAATAAGGCAACAACTTCAGCACATTTACAACAGACCATAAAACACCCCTTAAAGAAGATATTTTGGGGGTGTTTCATGCATGAAGGACCAGGACATTAGTACCAATAGACAGGATGAAATCTGACCAGTACATGCAAATAATGAAAAGGAGAGTTGTAGAGTTGCAAAGAGGTTTCCAGGTGGTGACTGAATTTTTTTAGTGTTATTTGGTTCCTTGCCATACTTCAAAGAAGGTAAAGAAATTCTTCAGTGAGAGCAATATTTGTGTATTAGAGTGGCCAGGGAACTCCTTACATTAATCCAACTGAAAACTTGTGGGCTATTTGCAAAATGAGACTCACAAAACTAGATTGTTCCACAAAAATATGCATGATAGAGTCTCTAGTTAAGATGTGATTTCATGATGATGATCTTAAAAATAAAATACTCAAAGCTTGTGGAATCTACGACAAATACTGTAAAACAACTTGGTATGTATTAGGTGAATGCAAAAAAATATAAAACGTGTACATTATTGTCATGTTTTTATTGGCCTTGCTCTATTTAGGGTAGTAGACTCATACATAGCTGCTGTCACATTTTTCCAGTCTGAAGGGATTTCAGGACTGTAAAACATTAGCTCCTTTCATTAATTTTTTTTTTATTTCTGAAATGGAATATTATTTGGGAATTTTTTTGCTTTTAGACAAAACATTAAATTGGGGGGGAAAAAAATATATATATATATATATATCATATAATGGAAATAGTGTTAAAATTCAAAGTGAAGGTCGATAAACATGCTCAGATTAATTTTTATAAGCTCCTTGAATTACCTGTCCCTTCAGGCTGGAAAATGTATGCCTTTAAATGACTACAGCTATATATCTACTACATTGGGTTGGTCCCGGTGGTGTAGTGGTAACCATACTTGCCTTCTAAACCCAAGATCGTGGGTTCAAACCTGGGCAGGCCCAATGGATATAAAAATCCTAAGTATGGCTTCCTTCGGAAGGGAAGTAAAGCCGCGGGTCCCATGTCATACATTTACGGCACGAAAAAGAACCTCAAGTGTGAAAGAAGAGGCCTCTGAGCAAAATTAGTCAGCCGTTTTATGCCCTGAATAGAATGGGATGCTGATGACCTGAGATGTCAAAGAGCGTCCACAAATAAACCAAATAAAAAAAAAAAATACTACATTGATCACAAGGGCCATCAGTTTGACAGGCTATTAATAATTATGGCACTGCAGCTCTTGCTGCAGACATGACTACTATTTACACACCAATGCCATGCAGTGAAGTGATTACCCTCTAAATTAAGAAAATGAATGTAAACATATTAATGGTATCTATTTAGAATTTCAAAATATTTCACTTTCTACACAAGCAGGATTCTAATTACTACATTCAACCAATGAACAAAATATAAATTTAAGCCAAGAAATAAGACACAGCTTAAATATAAAATAAAACATTTTAAATGTTCATTGATTTTTAAATGGTATATCTTCTACCCAGAGCTTACATTTATCAGCAAAACTTACCTGAAATTAATGAGTCAAAAATTAAAAGTGCACTGTTTAAAAACCCAAATTATTTAATTAGAGTCACATTTAAAAATACTGGTATTTATACTTTAAACCAATTAAGACATTGGAACACCTTATATTTAATGGCAATAAATATTCACAAGTAATTACTAAATTTTTCACTCACAAAAAAAAAAAAATGTATATACAATATTGTGGCCATTATCAAAATATATGAATGTAAACAATTACATGGGTGTTATCACTAATATTTGATCTATTCTGAAAACTCAACCAGTTGGAATAATATGCACATTTTTACAAAGTGCATTAAAAACTGCACATAATATATGTGATAGTTTAACATAAAAGTATAATTATAATACCACACGTGAAAGTTGAGCAAATAGAAGTGGCTTCCTAGGAGATTCTTCGTTTCCATTATCTCCTAAAGTTTCAAAATTTAATTTTCCATAACTATTGCTTAATGCATTTTCATGCATAAAAAAACAATTGTGGAATATTTTGATCAGGGAATGAAAGAGGAGCTTCTGCCCATAAAAACCATTGTGTGCATGCACCATCTGAAATGTCATGTCTTGTTGCATATATTTATAATTCCCAGAAAGTTTGCCTCAAGTTTTACACAGAATGATTGCTGTTGTGTTACAAAGTCTAGTAAAATATTTTAAAACATGATTAGATATTATACTTAAAAGTATACCAATCGCTACATATATATATATATATAAAGAAAATTAAAATTAAAAAACTTCAAGTATTAATTTGAGTCACACTATGATTTCAAAACACAGGTCAGTCTCTTAATCAAAGTGTCATTGCCAGTAATACTAGAAGAATGCATTTTTGTTACATAGGTGCAATACTATATTTTTATTCCCTCGCTCTCTCTCTGTTTGTATTTTCAGTCATTCAAGTATTAGTATTAAATCTAATAATTAAGCTTCTAGAAGCTTGCAATCTATATTCAGCAGTAGTGATAGTGAACTTATGCACTCCAGATTTATGGTGCCATAACCACTGCTGTGAACAAGAATCAAGTGTTGAGACTTCTCATTAGAACATTAAAAGATCCATGTGTAATCAGTATATTGGTGCTTATTTACAATGCCAATATGATCATGGAAATACTACATCACAGTAGCTGGGAAAAAATGTAACCTAATAAACAAACTAAAAATATACAAAGAATTTCATAACAACATATATCGAGGAATTAAACCACAAACTTACCTATCCTATAGGGGCAACGCTTGTTATTTTCATTCTTGAATTCAATCCAGCATTGGTAAAATAAATAACATAATTTAGGAGAGCATGAAAGCATATTATTTGAAGCAATTACACAAAATAGATTGCTAACCCTGGTTACACATTTCTACTAATGAATCCATATAACTTGCGCAAAAGGAGCAGCTGCCTCAAGCCCACCTTTTTTCTTTTACAATCGTTAAAATACAAATCTTTATATGACTGTTGCATTAGGTTTCCCCTTGTGACTTACCAGTACAAGAGTGAGTGGGGCTTTTGTTACATCAATCTTAAGTTACAGATTCAGCTTGCAGCCATTAATGATGTAATGCAGTAATAATACAAGCAGGATTCTTGTATTTCTACATTTAAGAATATTTTTGTCAACATTTGTTAGAGCAAGGCATGTTTGTGATTCATAGTTCCTGATTTATAAGTTTTGAGGCAACATTATGATCCAAAAAGGATCACCTCCACTGCTGCTTGGAATCACCTAAAAAGAAGATGGGCCCAAATGGCTGAAAGGTGACAATCATTTAGAATGAACATTTTATAATGCATTGAACTCATGGATTATAGTTGCAGGATTGAAAAACAATATCCAGAATTGCTCAAGGACATTTCAGTTCAGATCATTCAACACAGACTAAAGAAAGACATAGGGTTACCAGTTCAGCATGTTGCCAAGAAGCCTCTTAGAATTGAACCTATGATAAAAGAAAGGTTACCTTTTTGCCAAGCATGTCAGCATTGGACAACAAAGGGTTGGAGAAAGGTACTTTTCAGATGAAAGATGCATGAAAATAAATCCAAAGTACAAAATCAAAATTTTATACGGTATATATAATGATAATCATGGGAGAGAGATTATATTTTCTCCTAAAGAATATCCCCATAAGGAGAAGCAACTATTTAGAGGTGTTGAAAGAACCTTTGCTGATTTTTGGCCTATTCATCCATGTTAGTACTTCATGCATGATTGTGCCCCTGCCTATAGGACAGATGTATTTCAGAAGCTGTTACCTGTCCTTTAATATCCAGGCAACTCAACCAATTTGAACCCTATAAAAATGCATGGGACCAAAAATGTTATGCGAAAAACTGAAAAGTAATATAAATAAACATACTTGATACCATGAGCAACCAAAAATAACATTTAAAAATTATTTACAGAAAGAAGAATTCAATAAAACTTCTTCAAATAAGTACCAAATCTAACATCTATGAGTTATATAGAAATTAATGTTAAATTTAACTTGGCAAACAAAACTAATAAAAAAGAAAGTGACCAGAAATAATAAAAACACATGCTTATAAATAAGAGTTATCTGAATCATGGTGTAGAATTTACACTACTGATTCTCTTAAAGAGGAGGAAGCAGGATTTGGAATTTATTGTAACTCATTATATACACATGGGACAATATACTAGTAATTTTGATGGTGATATACTAGACATTGAATCTGCTCTAGAAAACATTCCTTTTGGAACAAACATAAATAAGAATGCCGTAATATTATGAAACTCATAGACATTGCTTCAAAATATAATTAATATTACAAAAACAAATAAGAAAACAGCACATAGCCATTATCAGCAAGAAATAAATAAAAAATTTTATCAGTTTGTTTTACAATGGATACCATTTTTATTTATCTTTTAATATTTCCTCAGTAAACATCTTAAATAAATACTTCTATTTGTACATAATATCTTTCAATATAGAGATTTATGCTTTTGCTAATCAATTGAATCACCAGCTCAAGTTAAATGTGAATCAAATAATACCATAATATTGTATCAATTTTTTATATGTTCAGGGTAATAAAAAGATTACTTTTGGCACAGGATGCGTCAGAAAGTATATATGCAGCAAGAATAATAAACAGAAAATACTAATGTCTCCTTTTTCTCTTTTTAGAAGTAATTGAGCAGTGCTTATGGATCTATTTTTTCCACATATAGTTTATTGGTTGATCAATGGCATTGGGAATAGTTTATTTGCATTACTTTCTCTTTGGCTTACCAGTGTAGTTCCAGCAGTACTCAGGCTCTCACAATTCTGCAGATGGTTTTTATTTAACACTGCACCAGCAGTGTTGTATGTTGACTAAGACAGTGATGACCAGTTTTCATTCCAAAACGTATAAATAGGATTTATCATAGCATGGTTAAATGTCAAGTGTATGTTCATTTATTAGTACTGTGCTAGTCTATAAACAGTTTCATGGTATGAATTTGGATTTATTTAGTTTTTGCACAAGCATTCCTTCCCTACCAGCTAATTCACATTTTGCTCCCAGTTACCTATACATGCAGTTATTCATTGAGGAGTAACTTACTCATTGCTTTGATTGTATATTGTTGGTTGTTACAATATCATCTATTGCTACTTTGGAATATAAGAACTAAAATTTTCCATTTCATGTATAATCTATAAAGGGTCTTCTACGGTTAAATTTTGATTGCTTGTAATTCCTACAGAGATGAACTATTTGTTCTAAATCCAAAGATAAAATGAATAATGCACTATAGAAGTCTATATCTTTATCCAATGTAACAATGTATGAGAAGTTATTGTGATGTACCTATCCTTAACAAAAAGAAGAGAACCAGGTGCTGGGATATAGATAATACATTTATTTGTAAATGAAAACCATTTAAACACACTGAATACCAACTTTTCTTAAATTTTATGGCCATGTTTATAAGAACAGAAATCTTTTATTAATTTTAAGGCCTTTGTCAATAGGCAATATATTTAAGTATATAATATAAAATATATCATAATTACATAAATTCTGTAGCAACATGGCAAGAGTCGATATGCCACTTTTGTTTTGAAAATGAATTATTTATATTCTCTTTTCTACTAAATAAGATTTATAAGAGAGTAAAATATTATAAGTTAAATTCCTGGCTTAGTAAATTAATGACATTTCCTTATGTCATATTTGTTTAATTTTGAAGATGCTACAATTAGATATGTCAAAACAAATTTTTACTACCTTTAAAACTACTACTTTATGCCAATACAGGCTGTGGCAGAACTGCACATATACCTAGTCTAGCCATAGAGGCCTCTAACAAAAAGTTTAAAAATCAGTGCTAAAGTTTGTGTAGAAAGTGCCCTGGACCCTATTGTGATGTTATTAGACTAAATTATGTTTCACAATGAATCCTGGATCGATGAATTTTTTCAGGCGTAAAAATCCTAAGTATGGCTTCCTTCGGAAAGGAAGTAAAGCCCTGGATCCCGTGTTGTACATTTAGAGCATGAAAAAGAGCCTCAAGCCTGAAAGAAGAGGCCTCTGAGCAAAATTTGTTGGCCGTTTCACGCCCTGAATAGAACGGGATGCTGATGACCTGAGATGTTAAAGAGCGCCCATAAATAGACCAAAAAAAAAAATCCTCAGAGCTTGTTTAGTAAGAAACTATCGGAATCAGTACAGGAAAGCCTTAGTAGAAGGGGGGGGGGAGAAGCTAATCAAAGGCAAATAGAAAACTCAGATAATAAACGCAAAGCAGCATGGTCCATCATACATTCATAACAGGTAAAAAAATAGCAAAATTGGTATAGATGAAAGAAGAACTGCTAACAATTTCAATAATTTTTTATACATTCAGTTGAAGACATAACTTTTCAGGTAAATTCTTGTATAGACACAGCAATGAGTTTCATAAATGATGTGCAACAAGTGAATGATAACGAATGTTTTGTACTTAAAGAGGTAAAACATGTAGGGAAGTTGAACAAGTGATCAAAGCTTAAAAGCTCAAAAAGTAGGGATATCTATGACATTTTACATAATTTCATTAAAGAAATAATATTAACCTTTTGTATCAATAGATGTTTCAATGAAGGTGTTTTTCCAAAAGTTCTAAAATTTTCAAAAGCAATACCAATACACAAAAAGGGTGACATGGAAAATGTGAGTAGCTATAGACTCATTTCACTAATTCCTACAATATCAAAAATTATTGAATGCTTGCTAAAGAATCAATTACAAGATTTTTTGAAAAATATAATTTATTTTTTAATAATCAATTTGGATACCGGAGAGGGAAATCAACCATAGTGGCTGTTGATGCATTTGTAGAAAAAAATCTATTGAGCTTTTGAGGAAGGTAATTGGGCCCAGGGAACTATTTGTGATCTAAGTAAAGCTTTTGATTGTGTGCAACATGATATTTTATTCAAGAAACTAGAATTCTACAGGATAAAGGAACAAAGTTTAAATATATTTAAATCTTATTTAGATGATCGCAAACAGTTAGTATCATATGGAGTAAAGTACTCTCATTTTATTCATTGAAAACTGGTGTTCCACAGGGCTCAGTGCTGGGGCCACTACTTTTTTTGATAATGATAAATGATATCTCAAAATGCTATTCCTGTCATACAGTTGTTTATGCAGATGACACATCTTTCCTTAATATAAATAAAGACTTCAAATTACTGTCACAATCTGTAAATGAAACCATGCAAAAAGATCAGCTTTGGTTTAGAAGCAATGGTTTTTTATGAATGCAAAAAAATCACAAAATATAATTTTCAGCCTAAAAATATAGACACATACTGTGACAATGTGAAACTTCTTGGCATGATAATTGACAAGCATCTATTCTAGAATCCTCACATAGATCCTATATGCAGTAAGTTATCATGCACTGTATTCCTACTGGCAAACCTATAAAAGGCTGTCCCTAAAGATTTTGCATGTACGGCTTACTTTTCGTTTTTTCAAAGCATTTTTAGGTAAGGCTTAGTGTTATGGAGAGTAATCCAAGGATAGCAGAAGTGCTAAAAATTCAAAAAAAAGTAATTAGAATATTAACAAACTCTAAGAAAACTGAACATTAGAAGCCAATATTTGTATAAATTCTTATAGTTATTAATTCATATATTTATGACATTTTGGTACATATTAAAGAGAATTTGCAAATTTATAATGTAAGGGGTGAAATACACACATATAACACACGTGACAGGAACAGAGTAGATATGCCATATCATAGGATGCAGAACCTCTAGATATTACAAAATAACAGGAATAAAACTTTTTGATTTATTTCCTTTAGAAATAAGTGCTGTAAATATTCAGCTATTCAAAGAGAGAGTATATAAATGGTTAATTAAACATCCTTTCTACAGCATATAAGAATTTGAAGTAGAAAATAATAGTAATATGAAATAACAGAAGTTACAATATTTATAATTTAAATAAGCTATTACTCTTCATCCATAGACTTTAAGCCTCTTTCTCTTTTTTTCTTTTGACAAAGCCTATTGTAATTACCAAATGGTGCATAAACTATTATTATTATTATTATTATTATTATTATTATTATTATACTCTAGCTCTCAAGGCAAGGATGATTTTTTTAATGGTGTTTAATGCCCGTTTTTACTAGGCACAGGTGGTGGGCACTGGTGACACATGAAATGAAATGATATATTGGCTGAGGATATTTTAAGGAAGGAAATGTTCCAGGCCTAAGTTTAGGGTACCTCCCCAGCATTTGCCAGTTATGAGGACTGAGGAAAACCTGGAAAAAATCTCAGTCAGGGAGGACGGTCCTGGCAGGATTTGCACCCCAGGCCTCCCGCTCACGGGTCTGCGCCTTAACGACCTTGGCAACCCATGGCGGTGCGAGGATGATGCAAAGTGGCTGGAGGCCAATGTATATTACCATATTACATCTCCACTGTTTATTGGCCGTCTACTAGCTCTAATTTCAATCCCCTGGACTACAAACTGACAGTGCTAGAGAGGATTATCTGCAAGAAGAGTCATCTTATAATTGAAAAAGTACTCCGTGATGGCAGCAGTGGTAAATTTATCAGTCTGTACTGTAGTAAGTATTTGCTCATAAAAGCATATGCCTTGTGAAGGCAAAAGGTGGACATTTTTAAATCTAATGGGTGCATATTGTGTAACATATGTAACTGTAATATAGTTAAAAGAAATTTAAAAATATCATACCATATTTAACTTACACAAAAAATAGCGTGTAACAGTATTTAGAGTTAGGCAAAGTATATATTTAGTTTTGATATCACATGATCTAGTTATCTATAACAGAAATTTAAAAAATTAGTTGGTAGCTTGTGACTATTAGGGATACTGATAGTTTTTTTTTTCTCGCTTTCCAATAAAAGCTTCCAAATAATATATTTAAAAAGTGGAAGAAAGTAATTTATACAACATTATGGTCTGGGATACATTTTTAAGTTAGGTGTTCAATAAAATTGTAAATACAAGAAACTGTTAATATTCCATCATTTAAAGTTGATGGTTATTCTTGTAGATTAGATTATATAGAGGTATGATGAGTGGTTTGATTGTTTAATAAGATTTATTCGGAAAATATTAATAAGGTGGCTGGTGATAAGTGTAGTATTAAAGCTTCCAAGTGCTAATGAACATCAATTGAAAACATATTTGTGGTAGCAACAAAGGAATCACAGATAGAAATTATGTTTGAACAAGTTTTTTTGACACTCAAATAAGTGTGAAGAGAGGTAAGTTTAAAAAAAAATAATTAACATATTCTAATTATCTTGAAAATTTTGAAAACAAGAATGTTTTTTGGAATGTTTTTTAAATAAATTTAGTTTAAAAAACCACTTAAACAAGACAAAAGACAAAATTCCATCAGGAAAGCAATCAGACATTTATGAAATCGGTTGCAAAGACTGTGACATGAAATACATAGGCGAAACAAAGAAATATTACCATACGTTTTAAGGAACACATAAGAAATGTAAAATATAAACACACAGAAAAATCAGCAGTGGCAGACCATTTTTGACCCCCCCCCCAAAAAAAAATCCAAAAGGAACCAAAACTACTAAAAGCTCTTCAAAAACCCATAGAATTAACAGTATGGGAAAATATATTTATAAACAAAAACAAAGATTTTTTTGGTTAACTTTGATCTCCCAAACAACAGTTACCTCAACAATAAGCTTGTTAAAACCACAGAGTGACATCTTAATACCACACTGGGAAGCAGCCAGTGACATTTCTGGAACTACGATAGAAGATTGCAAAAATAGTAAAGTGTAAGGATGCTGAAAAATTCTTTATGCCTGAAAATACATTGAAAAAACGGAATAAAGGGCATAGGAAGGGGAAGAAAACAAAAAGAGAATGAGCTGCCATATGTGCAGATTTTTTTTTTTTTTGGCTTATTTACACCTCTCTTTAACCCATGTGTAAAGAGAAAAGGGATGTTGATGCCTAGTAAAATATTTGAGTCAGTCAACTGATGTTATCAAATAAAATGTTTTTAAAAATTTAAGATAAATGCCCAAGTCCACATTTTTAAAAATTTTATTAAAAGATCAAAAGAAGTCAAAAATAACTACAATGTTAGTGGAACTACAAGGATCATTTAAAAAGTTCTTGGAATTACCCACAGATTGCAGCAGCAGTTCCAAAGCAGTTTTGTTATCAAAAACCATCATCTTTCATGGAAACATTTGAGCTATAATACATGAATTGGTGAAGTATTGCAGTAGCTATATCTGTTTGCTCAATGCAGACATTTACATAAGGTGAAAAATGGCAAATATCGAACATTGTCGTTTACTAAGTACTTTGTAAAGGAATGGCATGAATGCAACAGATATTCATACAGATATGACAAACAGTCTAGGGGTCTCTTTACCATAATTTTCAACGAGTTCCAAATGGTTCACAGAGTTTAAATGCAACCATGAAAGTTTGGAAGATGACCAAATACATCACGAAATTGAGAAGGTGTACAACATGCTTCTGGTGAATTGCTGATTAAAGGTATGTGAAATTGTTGAAGCTCCGGGCATTTCAGAAGAATGCATATTCCACATCTTGAGGGCATAATTGTGCTTGAAAAAATTATAGGCAAGATGGGTGCCACAACTGCTGACTCAGGATCAAAAGTGAATCAGAGTGCAATCTCTCAGCAAAGTTTGGCTTGTTTTCAGACACATTGTACCCCCTTTATGCATAATTTATGAGCATAATGAAACATAGATGCACCTCTACACCTGAAAGAAAACAGCAGTTAAACAATGAAAGCATAACAATTTTCCATAGCCAATGAAGGCCAAGTATGTGAAATCGAATGGAAAGATCATGGCATTGGTTTACTGGGATGCCAAGAGTGTACTACTGATTTTCTTTCCCACTAGAACATGTATCACTGGAGCATATTGCTAACCTTTTGGACCAATTGAAGACAAAAATACACGAGAAAAGGCCAGGTTTATCAAAGAAGTCATCTTGCATCAAGACAATGCTAGCCCTCACCCATTGTTAGTTTCAATGGCGAAAATCAATAAATTGGGGTACAATTTGCTGTCACACCTGCTTTATTCCCCTGAGTTGGCTCCAGCATACTTTCAATTATTCCCTAAACTAAGAAAATTCCTTGGTGGAAAGAAATGTTGGTCAGATGAAGAGCTTAAATCATCAGATGAGGTATATTTTTCAGACCTGGAGGAATCTACTTTCGTGATGGGATAAAGGGCTTCGTAACATCACTGGACAAAGTGCATTAGTGTTAGGTAGACTGTGCTGAAAAATTAGAATTATTTCAGATAGTTATGCCATCATCTTGTACTTCATTCCAAGAACTTTTAAAATGGCTCTCATACAATATTTAAGAAAAAGGTTGGGAAAAAAAGATAAGAGGAAAGGAAGAGGATATAATATATCTATTACAGTTTCAAATTACCTCGATATAGAAACTTAAAAAAAAAGTGTGAAAAAATGATCGCACATGAAGTGACAAAAGAAAAATTAGACATCCAAGTGCAAAAATGTTGTATTTTCTTCATTAGTTCTGCTAAACCTGATGAAAAGAAAAAGTACATCCCTCAGTCCAAATTAGTTGATGAAACTAAACCATAAGGGGCATTATTCATGCAGACACACTTCAGAAAAGATATTTCTTCTCAGTCACCACCTGAATGTTAAATTGTTATATGGAAATAAATAAATAAATAATAATAATAATAAAACAATGGGAAAGATACAATATGCTTGCTATGGTGTTTTTGGGAATGTATTTATACAAATTCAAAGAGCCTTACATATATACAGTAAAAATAAACTCTACCAACAAACTTTCAGAGGATATTTCATGGATGTTTGCTAAGTTTTGACATAAGGAACCCATGGTATCTGGTAGCTCATATAGAGTAATTTTATATTGATGTGCCAAACATGTAATGTCTCATGGGCTGTAACAGATGTAAATCAATCAACTATTCATTACCTTCTGACGACTGTAATATCTCAAAATGATACAGCTAAAGATAAGGTTATAATTTGTGTATTTTTTTAAGTCAAGATAGGAAAGAGCCAAAGGATGTTTTTTTCTTATTATGTTTACAGAAACAGATAATTAAAACTTACAAAAAAATTATAATAATGTAAATGAGTAATTCAACAACCACCAAGCTAACCAAGTACACTTTTTTACATGACTGTTCAACTGTTCTGTTACTACAACTGCACAATACAGATCTGTTTTTTACAGTAGTTGTTCAAAACATCAACTGCCATGATCAATACAAGTTGTACAGCGACGCTAGCATCCCATAAGCATGGCATACTTCTACAGTGGCTGCAACAACTCTAGAAGTCAGGTTCATCGGTATGTCTACTGGAGTTTAATAAATTGCACCCTTCACATTACCTAAGAAGAAGTCATTCACATATCTGCTGACAATGGAACAGGAGCGTAGTTTACGAGACTCTAGCCAACACTCCCATTTTTTTTTAAGTAGTGTTTAACGCCCGTTTTTACTACTGAGGCACCACAGGTGGTGGACACTGATGATACATGAGATGAAATGATAAATTGGGAAAGTACATTTTTATAGGAAGGAAACATTCCAGGCCTAAGTTTAGGGTACCTACCCAGATTTGCCAGTTATGTGGACTGAGGAAAACCCGGGAGGAAAAAAAAAAAAACAGTCAGGAAAGACAGTTCTGGCAGGATTTGAACCCCATACCTCCAGCTCACGAGCCTGCGCCTAAACGACCTCAGCCACCAGTGGCAGTAACACTCCCATGAACCTGGTTTATAGGATTTAAAGAAGCTGCTGCAGAAGTATGTTAACTCCTGGGATGCTAGAGCATGTGGATAGTCTATGATGTGAGGCCGTACCAACTTAAAACTTGTCATGATCATGATGGTCAACATTTTGAACAACTACTGTAAAGAAACTTGTGTATATAGCATATGCAGTCCTAGAACAGTTGAACAGTCATGTAAAAAAAGTGTACATGTGTTGCCTGAGGGATGTTGCATTACTCATTTACAGTACTATAATTTGTTTTGTAAGTTTTGGTATGATATGTAAACATGATGTGGTATTACAGTTGTCAGAAGGTATGAGAAGTTGACTGATTTACATCCATTACAGTCCAGGAGAAATTATATGTATAACACATCAACGTAAAATTACTCCATACCAGCTACTGGAGACTATGGGTTCCTTATATCAAAAAAACTCGGCAAACATCCATGAAAAATCTCTGAAAGTTTGTCAGGAGAGTTCATATTCACCTGTATAGCTGCAAAAAGTGTGATGTACATAAAATCTTTAAGACTAAGCAATATTATTCTATTACATAATTTTCAATTTCTTGAAGCTGAGGAAGGACATCAAAGTAAAAGACCAGAAAAACTGTCAATGAGAGAAAGTTCTTATTTTTGATCTGCTGCAGATTCTGGTTAATTGATTAGTTGCTTGTGGCCATTGGGGATGCTGATATTTATCATTTATTCCCTAGCTTCCCAATAAAGAGCTTCCAAATTATTTTTCATTTGTTTGTACGGCTGCATTTCAGTAGACAATCTTTATTTAGGATAGTATTCACATTCTTATACAATGGACAATGATTGCCCTTGACTAATTTCATCCTGAAAGATGTTCTGACATCAATCATGTCAATCAATTTAGTGGAATTGGGCAACTCCAATTTTTATTGGTTTCAATAAAAAATGTTTGAAAATCTTTAGATCTTCATACGGTTTCCTCTAAGTTTTTCATAGACATTTTGTTGTTCAGTTATTAATCTTTTTATGAGTTTCAATTTAGAAGGTAGTTCTAATTCAAAAAATAGTTTTAATTAAATGGCGGCTCCTTTTTTTGCCAAAGTATCAGCTATCTCATTTCCCTTATGCCCACATGGCTTGGGATCCATCGTAAAACTATATCTGTATTTTTGATGTGTTGTATGATAGTTTTATCATTTCATTTATAGTGTATGTTGGTGGGTAACTGTAATTTGTTAAACTTTGCTTTAGAGTCACTTAAGATAACAGTTCTTTTATTTATGTTAGGTCTATACAGTAGATTTTCTAATGTTGCTTTAATGGCTTTATTTTGCCATTAAAATTGTCCCAAAGGTGTATACTGACAGAATTCTTCACAGTATATTCCAAAGCATGCTTCTCCATTTTTAAGACATTCATCTGTGTATATATACTCTACATCAGGGATTCTCAACCAATGGTATACCTACAATTGATAGTACATGAGCTACTGCTGGGTGGTACATAAAATTTTTAGCAAATAAGATAAATTAACATTTGATTTTACAAACCGCAAATATTTGACTGTTATACTATAATTAAATGAAAACAACAGATTTTACATGATCATAAATACAGTTTACATGATACTGTACAAAAATAATATGGAAGTTGAATTTTAATCCTATGAAGGTATGACAATAACAGAGCTCAATTTGAAATATTTGATCAGACAACAATAGAATACATTTTGTTGTTTATTTAGCTACAAGCATTTACAATGAAGAAAGCAATGAAACTACATTATTGTTGATGAATGCGAGATTTTATTTGTAAAATCGTCAGATTTATATGCAGTTTGTGCCAGATTCAGAAGAAGTAAATCAGAACATGGATAAGTGGTTAATTAAAGGACTCTGCTGGAAAAGTCCAAAGGGAGATTGAGTGTAAGTTGAGTATTTAATTCCTCATTGTTGCTTTTGGACTGAGGAAAAAAGTTTAGGCACCCATTTTGTACTAACCTTATTCATGTTTAAATGCTCATGAATAATTTGAAGTACTGTTATTTTAGAAAGGCCCAACCTTGCTGCTATTTCTGTAGCTTTGAGCCACCGGTCTTCCATAATTTCTCCTTCCACAAGAATGATGTTTTCAGGAGTGAGCACCCCTATGGGTGGCCGAGGTCGTTATGGCACAGACTCATGAGCGGAGGTATGGGGTTCAAATCTCGCCAGGACTGTCCTCCCTGACTGAGGTTTTTTCCAAGTTTTCCTTAGTCCTCATAGATGGCAAATGCCGGGGAGGTACCTTAAAACTTAGGCCTGGAATGCTTCCTTCCTATAAAAAAAAAAAAAAAAAAAAAAAAAAAAAAAAAAAAAAAACCTTTCTCAATATATCATTACATCTCATGTATCATCAGTGTGCACGTCCTGTGGTGCCTCAGCAATTAAAAATGGGCATTAAACACTAATCAAAAAAACAAAAAGTGAGTGAGCACTCCAGGGAATTACCTGCATGTTCGTCTTCAATGCTTTCTCGACCCATTTGAAAAAGTTTTGTCCATTCTTTTATGAAGATGTGAGGGGGATGCTTCCCCATATACACCATCCAATCGCTGTTTAATTTCATTTGGAGTAATTCTTTCTTTTGTGAAGAACTTAATAACAGCTGGATACACCATTTTGAACATGTCATAATCTTCTACATAGCCTTCTTTATGCAACTATATCTGAACAACTGAACATAACGGAGCAGAAGTTACAGCTGCAATTATTTACTTAACAGATAAGGTATGACACCAGATAAGGGCTTAGTGAAGGCAATAATCCTTATTGGCTAGGCCGGAAACTTATGGACCCACCCTTGTATATATTGTAAAGGATCGGTTGGTATAATGGCAGGTTTAATGCTTATTTTTAAAATTTTGTCTAAACCTTCTTTCTGTACATAATTTTTTGAAGTCTGTTGCGCATCAGATTTTTTCAACCCTATTTAATTAAACTAACAGAGGTTATTGCAAAGATACCTTTCTACCTACAGTTTTACTATATGAGAGACTGCTCCTCTAGTGAGTCCACATGGTGCTATATGTGTCATGTGGCTATTATTTCTGTGTCTTCAAGAAAATATGGAATTTTTCCCTGAATGTGAAACATGTTAATACATATTTTTTTTGTTTATTTATGGACGCTCTTTAACAGCTCAGGTCATCAGCGTGTTAATACATATGTTACCATAGCAGTCATGTTAAGTTTTGCTATTATCAAAAAACCATCACAGAGATAACTGATCAAAATATTTACTCCCAGACCACACATTCAGGTTAACAATAGCATTCCTATAGACTTGTTCCAGTTTGTACAAACTAAGAGAACGTTAGAGATTTCAATTTATAGAAATGCAGCAGACTATTTTCTTATGTTCTCTCAGTTTTTGAATAAAATTTTGGTGAAAAAAAAAATTATTGATATACAAGGGAGAAAATGCAGTGATTAAACAATAAATGACGAATATTATTTATTTGGTTTAAGACACTCTTTAACATCTCAAATCATTAGTGTTCTATTTAATTTAAAGCTTGAAACGATCAATAAATTTTGCTCAGAAATCTCAATTTTTCAGGCTTGAGGTTCTTTTATATGCTGTAAATCTATGACATGGGACCCACAGTTTACTTCCTTTCATACTTAGGATTTTTATGTAAAAAAAAAAAAAAAATCTATTGACCCTGTCCAGGTTTCAACCTGTGATCTCTAGACAAATAAATAAGGTACCCCCACTCATTAGCAGTAATTTATTTTAAGTATAGCCTGGATACTTAATCACCTTTCAAACAGGTAAAGGAAGGTCAGTGAATTCTCATACCAATACAACCCCTTTACCTTAGCAAGACCTTTGAGGATCAAAAAGATATATAAAGAAAGATCCATAGTTCATTTTCAGCCTTCTAGATGAAGATTTTCATAATTTCTAAAGACCTTATTAACCAGCAATTATAGAACGGATTTTGATGAACTGGAGAGCGGGAAATCAGATGACCATTAGAAAAAATATTTTTGGAAACTATCTCTAATTAAATTTAAGTAATTTACGTTACTAGAATAGTATGTTGTTTATATACAAATAAGTTGTGTCATCTATTCCATCTATATGATAGTAGGCACAAATATATACTGTGTCCTAGAATTTAACCCACAAATTGTAAGGATTGTGGAAGGGTCCTAGATGAACATTTTGAGGTTGAGACTTATGGTCTTTGATTTCTAAATTTTATCCAATAGCATAAAATCATTGCCACTAATTAAATCTACACAGGAATTGAGGAAAAAGACAAGCCGCTCCACTTGCTTAAGGTACGGTTCCTGAATAGCGCCTCTATGTACAGGGCATTAATTATTGTGATGGAGAAGGTTCAAACCTATATGTATTTTAACTATATGTATTTTTTTTTCCCCATGGTGCAGTTACCATGTTATTTGTTTTGTTGTTCAGAATTGCTCGTTCACTGTAATGAATTAAGCAAAATAAATTATTGTGTTTAACGAATAATAAAGTAACTCTAAACTTGCAAGGGTAAAGTCATTACCCGCCTTGAACTGTGGTTTACAGTAGCATTGTACGTGCAGGTATGTTTCAAAATTTAGAAGATGTTTCCTTGGCTCTAGACATAATAAGTAATTAAAAGGAAAAATAAATGGCTTTCTTCAGAGTGAAGGAAAAATGTACCTAAATGAAACCAAATACCTAAGAAAAATCAACTGAATTGCATTCTAGCTCATAACCCTTGCATGAAAAACAAATAAAATAAAATTGGAGGATTAAGAAAAAAGGTTATTTATATGCAAAAAAATAAAACAGACATCACCAAAGATATTGATCAATGTGACGGCCTGCAACATCCTGCAGAGTTCACCTGCTAAGAAATGATCCTTGTACCCTTTCAAAAAGATCTGGAGTGTTACGAACCTCATCACAAGCAGCCAAGATCCATACTAATAACTGCTCATCAGTATCAGCTGATGATGGGTCTTCAGTATCAACTGATGATGCATACACAAGGCTCTTACAATGTCTCCATAAAAAAAATCTAGGGGTTGAGGTCCAGAGAGTGCAGTGGCCAATTTACAGGACCACTTCTTCCAATCAACTGCCTAGGAAGCACACTATTAAAATAGTCTTGTGAAATGGGGTGGAGCTCCATTGTGATATAACCACATCTGACATCAGCTGTTCGGATGGACATCTTCAAAAACGCAGGCAAAACTTGGTGAGGAACTGAAGGTACACATGCCCATTTAACCATGTAGGAAGTAGATATGGCCCAATTATCTGATTGGACACAATGCCTGCCCACATGTTCATGCTGAATCTGCATTGATAACCAGCCTCCAGCACTGCATGTGTCTACTCACACTCCCACAAGTGACTGTTCCTAGGGTTAAGAATTGGCCCACCTCTTGTGAAAATGGACTCATCGGTGAAGAGAACAGAGGAGAAGCTGGTTGTTCATTCTGCCACTCCAAGGCCCCATTGCAGAACTCTAGTCTGGGACCGAAGTTCACAGCTACAATGCTTGCACCGAAGAGTTGTTCTTTGTGCAGGATCCGATACATGCCGAACTTATTCATATTCATGATCCTGGTAATTCCTCGGGTGCTGGTAAGCATCCATTCTAAAAAGGCTGGTGGAGTACGAAGCCTTCCGTTTGCACCGAGATCGGACCTATGCACCATTATAGATCCAGTTTCCCGCAAATGCCGTTAGACATTTTGGAAGTTCGAGACATAAAGATGATGCCTATCTTGAAATCTATCCCTGTACAGTTGTGCAACTACAGATGCACGTCTTCTTACTTCCCCATAAATCAAATGCATAGCAATCTCGACAAAACGCCCGTGGCGCCTCAATAGTAAGAAAGTAAGAACAGTAAAGAAAAAAAATTGGCAAATGAAAATTCGTTAGCCATGTTTCTGACCAACTATAAAACAGTCTACTGCAGGCCCATTAACCAATCTGATGACTTTACCTTACACGGCCGCAGTCTCGAACGGTAGAGAAGAAAGCCGATTTGGTTACGATTTTGGTAGTTTTTTTTTTTTTTTTTTTTTTTTTTTTTTTTAATTCATGAACGCTCTTTAACATCGCAGGTCATCAGCGTCCCATTCAACTCAGGGCGTGAAACGGCCGACAAATTTTGCTCAGAGGCCTCTCTTTCAGGCTTGAGGTTCTTTTTCATGCCGTACATGTAGGACACGGGACCCACGGCTTTACTTCCCTTCCGAAGGAAGCCATACTTAGGATTTTTACGCCCGAAAAAAATCCATCGCTCCTGGCCGGGTTCAAACCCGCGATCTTGGGTTTAGAAGGCAAGTATGGTAACCACTACAGCACCAGGACCGACAATTTTAGTAGTAGGGATTACTTTAGGCGGATCGTTTCCTTGATGAGCATGCAGACCAGTTAGCTCAATTCGTTAGAGTGTCATGCCAATAATACGAAAGTCGTGGGGTTGTACAATTTACGTGTTAAGATTTTTTTTCCTCACTTGTGATCTTTTTAATAGAATAAATTTTACTTTTTCATAAGATAGGTTAGATTAATTTAAACAAACAAAATAATAATAATAATAATAATAATAATAATAATAATAATAATAACAGAACTCCACACTAACACCTTTTAATTTAACTGTCGTATGGGTGGAATTCGGGTTACCATTTGGGATTTTGGCCGCAGGATAGAGCCGGTTTGTAACGTCAAGTCTTAGCTGCAACATGCAGGTACTTCGCGCATGCGCAATTAACTTCGTATTACTGAATTATCATTGGAATGCATTCCTTGCAGAACGAACAATTTTACCGAAGTAGCAAAGTCAATAATTTTCAACTTCCAGTGTATTGTGTATTAACACTACCTTTTAACGACTACTTGGGCAAGATGTGAGCATTCTGAATGAAAATTATTTCACACACTTGCATATTACGAGTATCAGCTAGGATATCCGGTTTTGAAAAAGCGTCATAACTTTGAAAGTTTATAAAAGGGATCATAAGTTCCCTTTCTCAAAATGCTCATCTAGAGCTCCTTCACAATCCTTGCAATTTGTGTGGTTGAATTCTGGGACACTGTGTGTGTGTGTGTGTGTGTGTGTGTGTGTGTGTATAATATATATGAGCTAGGTCCATAAGTTTCCGGCCACGCCGATAAGGATTATCGCCTTCACAATATCCTTATCTGGTACCTTATCTGTTAAGTAAATAATTGCAGCTGTAACTTTTGCTCCACTCTAATATTAGATATAGTTGCATAAAGAAGGCTATGTATAGAAGATTATGACATGTTCAAAATGGAGTATTCAGCTGTTATTAAGTTCTTCATAAATGAAGAAGTTACTCCAAACGAATTAAACAGCAATTAGATGGTGTATATTGGGAAACATCCCTCTTATATTCTATCATAAAAGAATGGACAAAACTTTTTCGAATGGGTTGAGAAAGCATTGAAGACGAAGAGCGTGCAGTTCGGTCCTTGGAAGTGCTCACTTCTGAAAACATTGCTCTTGTGAAAGATGAAATTATGGAAGACCAGCAGCTCAAAGTTACACAAATAGCAGCAAGGTTGGGCCTTTCTAAAATAACAGTTTCTAATTATTCACGAACATTTAAACACGAATAAGGTTAGTACAAGATGGGTGCTTGACTTCTTTCTTTAGTCTAAAAGCAGCAAAGAGTCATCTGTTGTCAGGCATTTTTGGAGTTCTACCGTGGCAACGAGAGAGAAGTTCTGCAAAGTATTGTTACAGGAGCTGAAACTATGGTCCTCTTCTATGATTCTTGTCCAAAAGAGAATCCATGGAATGGCATAAACCTGGTGACGCAATGCCTCTAAGGTCCACGGTCACTAAGTCAAACAAGAAGATCATGTCCACAATCTTTTGGGACTGTGAAGGAGTACTCCATTGACTTCAAGAAGCAGAATGCCACAGCAAATGGGCAGTACTATGCTGGCATACTGTCAGGCTATGTGCTTCCGTCAAACAGGAAAGGCGAGGAAAACAGAGTCAAGACAAAGTCCCTGAGCAGACTGTTCTTGTTGCAAAGGAAGCTGTGAAGAAATGTGGCTTCAAGGAGATTGACCATCCACCCTACAGCCCAGATCTAGCTCCCAGTGACTATCACCTCTTCTCAAAACTCAAGAAGGTTCTTCAAGGAAGGAAATTTAAGTGGGATGATGTTGTTTATGCCCATTTTGCAGACAAGACTTCTGACTATTTTTGGGGGGGATTGAAATGTTAAATCAAAGATAAGAGAAGTGCATTGCAATAAAGGGTAGCTATATTGAAAAATGAAACATAGTTTTTGTCTTTATCAACTAGAAAATGGTTAGGCTGGAAACTTATGGAGAGAGAGAGAGAGAGAGAGAGAGAGAGAGAGACAGATGAGCGCGCGCACACACACATGTTAACAGTAATTATAATAGTAAAAGACAAGTCCTCTTGCCATAGGACTCCACGAGTTCAAAATATAGCGATCTCAAGTGTGACTTTTTCTTAGTATTTTATCCTTTTCTATTATTATAATTACTGTTAATTTGTTACATTGTTAATAGTGTTACTTTATTTTTCTTTTTCTTTTATAATATATATCCCCCCCCCATTTTCTTTGCTGGACTCAAAGGTGCCACGTGGTTATCATCACTTTTTGGAGATGTTAGTAATACACATACATGAAAAAACATGCACACCCACACACATACACCGATCCATCTCTACACAGAAATTTCTTATGCTGAACCTGGGACCCTAAGCACAGCAGGCAGGTGTGCTATGAACACAGTCCAAAAAATTATATATCAGAAAGTGCTGAAAATTATAATCATTAACTTAATTACAACCAATGTATAATGATTTAGTAATACAGTTTTAATAAATTTTGAAATTGAAATCATTTGCAATGAT
Source organism: Metallyticus violacea (assembly GCA_030762175.1). Lineage (NCBI taxonomy): Eukaryota > Metazoa > Arthropoda > Insecta > Mantodea > Metallyticidae > Metallyticus > Metallyticus violacea. Next base: position 76,441,284 of record CM060831.1, on the reverse strand, counting down.
TTAGTGATATATTTTAAATTAATATCCAAATAAACTAGAATTGTTTTGAAAAAAAATTGATTTTTAATAAGACTTTAAACATTAAAATTGCTGTCCTGTAAAACTGAAAAAGTGCACATGCCAGTTTTTGCTAGTGTGCTACATTAATTAATTTTAGATATTAGATATATAATAAGATATTGGATAAAAAAATAATACACAGGTTGAGACATTTAAAACTACCCCTCAAATATCTTCTATACTATTATTAATATTAAAAAGCTGTTTATGCTAGATTGAAGGGCACATACAGGCTCACAAAATTAGCCCATATAAAAGTATTATTATTATTATTATTATTATTATTATTATTATTATTATTATTATTAGTGTTTTCACCCCTATGTTATATTTTTTAAATCGAACAATATCCATAACAATAGCCAAAATTAAACTAAATGAAATGAATAATAATGGTGTTTACTACATGTTTCTAATGCAAGCAGTTTACAAGTAATTGATTTTTGAAGTTTTATCCATTAAAAGCAAGTGAACAGTAATATGGTAACTAAATAAAGATTTTCAGCTGTTCTCAGTCTCTTGTGTTCTCTCAAATGAATTTTTTGAAGGTATCTTACCCTGTTATCATAAGTATTGAAAATATATCTAGGTTATAGATGTTCAAAAAGGAGATAATATGCTGCAAACAATATGCTAAATAACATGCAACAGGGGTGTTTAAACTACTTGCATTAGAAATGTTCAGTAAATTGCATTTTTCTAATTTCTCTATGGGCTAGTTTTTAGAACCCTTATGTGCTCTTTTATCTAGTGAAAAATGCTCATAGAGATCAATAATAATACATGAGATAATCTCTTCTAAGTAGAATATTTCGAACACTCTTTATGGTTTGACTTACATGAGATTTACTCAGGACTATGCTTCAAGGAACTTTTGTTCACATCAGTTGTTCAACCACTGTTGGATCATTTGTAAAATGTCATAATTCATAAGGTTATGCTCATGTATTTTTGTATAAATCCTTTTCCATATATTTAGTTCTTTTGCTTGTTGAACAGTTTTTAATAGCTTGATGCTTTTTTCAATTTCATGGTTTTCATTCTAAAAATGTGCTGCCACAGCTGAGTTATCCATTTGTTTGTAATGGATGTTTCTCCAATGTTCCTTTAACCTAATTCCCTATATTTCTCTTTTTCTTCCCTATTGTAGATTTTTTCGCGATCCTATTAATTTATCTGGTTAATATCAGATTTTTTTCTCTTTTGGACTGGAATCTGTTTTGTTTAATTTCAATAAATTTTTTACACTGTGTTGGTTTTGAGGTAATAACATGATATTGTACTGCTTGAAAATTTTTTTTAATGTCTTATTGGCTGATGGGTGGTAAGTGAACTTTTAAAATGTGTTATCCCCTGATAAATCCCTCAAGGTTGTTATTTGTTTAATTCTTTTTTGTTTCTGGAATCTTTTAATGTTTTGCTTAATCATCTATTTGTTGAATCCAATGGATTTAGCTGCTTCTATTATGTGTATTCTTGTATTCTTCTTTACTCAGTGGTATATTTATTAGTCTGTATATCATGCTGTTGAGTGCTGCTTCCTTAAGTGCTCTTGGATTGAAACCATGGGCTTTGATATAGTTGTCTGTATGTGTGTCATTTCTATAGATGCCAAATTCAAGTTTATTATTACATTTTATTATCTTCAGATCTAAAAATGGCAACATATTATTACTTTCCATTTCGACAGGCTCTTAAAAGTTTTAGATGCTTTTTGTTTATAATAGCAAATATATCGTCAGTACAATATCATCTTATTACCTCAAAACCAACACAGTGTAAAAAATTTATTGAAATTAAATAAAACAGATTCCAGGCCAAAAGAGAAAAAAAATCTGGTATTAACCAGATAAATTAATAGGATTGCGAAAAAATCTACAATAGGAAAGAAAAAGAGAAATATAGGGAATTAGATTGAAGGAACATTGGAGAAACATCCGTTACAAACAAATGGATAACTCAGCTGTGGCAGCACATTTTTAGAATGAAAACCATGAAATTGAAAAAAGCATCAAGCTATTAAAAACTGTTCAACAAGCAAAAGAACTAAATATAAGGAAAAGGATTTATACAAAAACACATGAGCATAACCTTATGAATTATGACATTTTACAAATGATCCAACAGTGGTTTAACAGCTGATGTGGACAAAAGTTCCACGAAACATATATCCTGAGTAAATCTCATGTAAGTCAAACCATAAAGAGTGTTCTAAATATCCTATTAAGAAGAGATTATTAATAGGTGTTTCACTGTGTTCGATTCAAAATTTAATTATATTTAAAATACAAGAGATATTTGATGTGGCAGTGCTGCTCCCTGTATAATTTAAAATCTTCATATTAATTTAGCACAAAGGTAATAGTCTTCTTAAAATTTTCTACATTTTATTTAAGGAAAAATGTAATAAAATTTAAATTAAGCATAAGAGGCTGGTGCTATTAAAACAAAACAATTACCTAATTGCATAGTTAAAATGTAGTTACCAGAGTAAACAAGAATATAAGTTCTGTACCAGAACATTCTTGGAATTCATTAACTATATAGAAAGCCTTTTGGTAATCCAAAGACATTATTTTAAATATGCTTAGTGATACAAGTATACAATTTTGGGGAGCTTACTTAATGATGGCCTTCCCCTTATGTCTGTCATGTATTTTTCTCAATCAAGAATATAGCAAATAAACTTTATTAGTATTTCTGGTGTTATGACAGCAAATATCAGATCTAAGCGAAAAAATAATAAAGTATAAATAATTATGTATGAGGAACAGAAATATCACCAATTTATTTCAAAAAACATTTTATGCATTGTTAAAGTCATCCTGCATAAAGAAAGGAATAATGCAGAATATATATTACTCTTTTAATTCAACTTAATATCTCCTGTAGACACCAATGAGCAGAATGCCTTATAGTGCCCATTTTATGATCATGAAGCATTTGCAACCCAGTGTATAAGTACATATAAGTCACATACCTTTAAAAAAAAAATGTTAGTCTTATTAAAATGAGATATCAAGGAAATCAATATGTCACTTTATATATAAAATAGTAAGATATGTTCTATCAATTAAACAATTATTTACATTTTACAGTTACATTTTAAGATAACTGTGGGCTCACAAGAAAAATCTTAAAATATAACCACTAGGTTAGGTTTACATTTTATGAGGATCCCTATAATAACTAATAGCTGCTTATGTTAGATAAGGTAGGTGTTCGCTAAGTTTCTATAATAAAACTGGCTTATATCCTATACTTCAGAGGAATCAGACATACAGTCTAGTTCATTTCTTGCTATTGGCAATGACAGTTGTAATACCATCTCCATATTCATTCGCTATTTGTCCATTCTGCTCTACCAAAATCTGCCATAATTTTAACTGTTTTTCTAAGTTTATGCAGATGGGTTAATAGCTTGCGATCAGCACACATCTTCTCCTGATGACTTCTGCTTCAATTTTGTGTATGTTTTGCCATGTTTCAACCACTGGGTGGTGTAAGTTGTTTTACTCATTCTATTGATACTGTCTTGGTCATTGATAAAGATATATATTAAAATCAGATTAAATTAAGTTTACGAGATTGCCACCAGTGATTACAAGACCTGAACATATGAGAAACTGGAAAATTAAATTACTGCTAACCTGACATGAAATTACATGGAACTTTCGATGTATCACATTTTCAAACCTCCCTTCCATGTATGTATGGAAGTTTTTCATACATATATAATATAACAGGAGAGTAGATGAATATATTATTACATTGTAATAAACCACTGGGTTCTTTTGTTTCTAGGATTCACTTGAGGTTAGGTGTGTGGGTTGTATGAGTGTGAATAGATTAGCAATTCCATTTTTGCCTACTGTTCCATTTATTTGGGATTGTGCTCATAAAAAAGAGTTGAGCTTTTTATTTTAGGTAAGTTTACAAAGCTTTACTTGGGGGATGCACATTATGAAATTTCACCAAAACTATCACCACAAATGGGCTTAACACTTAGGAAGATGAATTGAAAGTGCAATAGAAGCAATAAAACACAATTTAAAGAAAAGCAATGAAATTATTACCAGTTATCTGTGTTGTTAATTGGAAAGATAACCCTTATAATTAAATTTAAAATGAATGTAAGAAATAATTACGGTATAGTATTACTAACAGTTAACAGTGCACTTTAAAAAATATATATATATATGTTACAATAAATACAAAATGCCACTCTTTAAAAACGAAGTAAAGGTTACAGCTGTTAACACGAGCCTGCCGCAAACGGCATACAAAACCGTAAACAGAATAGCAACATACCAACTCTGCTCTCCGATTGTGGCCGTCGAAGTTCCTTATGTGAATCAGGATGTTGCTTCCAAAGGCCACGACCCCTCCCCCGTGGTGTAAGTGGTTCACCATACGGATTCATTTCTGCTAAAAAGGAATCAAAAACATGTCATAAAACTTTTAACTTCTGACACAATGGGGATTATGGATAAAAGTCCATTACAATTAAATTACATTATGCACTGTAGATTCAGAGAATATTTCTTACCTTATAATTACTCTAATCACACGTAATTTTAAGACTTCAGAACTGTCAACTTACAATACACAGGCACTATTTACCATATTTAACCCCTTCCCCGTGTCTCGCAGGAACCAGTGACAACCTAATGGAAATGGCTGACGACACTAGCGCCATTGACTGCATGCCTGCTTCATATAGAGTTACACATGTTGCATTGACTATCACTGGTAATACAAGTACTTGTTCAAAGGAACTATTTTTTCCCCATCTTTGCATATCTTCTCTATGATTTAAATCTTCATTCATGAAGCTGAATGAAAATTGATCGCACCCTTCAACTGGTCATTTTGAATTGAGGTGATGGAGTAGAAGCCTATGTGAAGAATTTGGATCTCTTACTTACTTACTTATACAATTCCAAATATTGTTGAGAATCATGTTTGATGCGCATAATTTCAAATTCTTTATTAAAACAATGGGACAAAGTTATCCTCCGGGGAGAACCCACCCGTAACTTGCACTGCAATTGTAAGTTGGTATCTAGATCTTCTTGGGTGACTATGCAATGTGGTACAACTGATATTTTTCAGGGCCCTATTTCACAATAGTATGGTCTAATACATTACAAATGTAGGGACTTGAGTTGTACAACATTGCGTAAGTTGGCTATGAGCTTCAAGGTACCAACTTACAATTGCAGTGAAACATCGCAGTGGGTTGTCACCGGAGAATGAGTTTATTTCCAATTTTTTAATGAACTACTTTCAATTTCGAAATATTGCACGTGAAACATAATTCTCCACAATGTTTGCAATAGTATATACTAAGATCCAAATTCTTGACATGGGTTCCATCATCCATAAGTTTCAAAAATATTTGGAACAATATATACTACAAATCAGAAAGTAAAAGATGCAAACTCTTGTCATGGGTTTCTACATCACTTGTAAAACTCGTGTGGACGGCAATTGGTTCTTCGAGCACTTTTTGGGGTCTTTCAGATATACTGGTAACACTGCATTAATTCTCTCGGAGCACAGCAGAGGAATAAGATTCTGGGTTTTCAGAAATTAAATGACAGAGCAGCTGTTTAAAATACGGTAGCAAAAAATGGGATTGTGGACGATTTTGAAAAAAATGAAGTTGAAAGAAAAAGAAATAAGAATCTTGATGTTGTATCCTTTTTATATTAAAATTGAAGACTGTACTTACATGACAGATTGCAAGTGATTTTGTTCCTTAACCTTTCCTTTCAGAGGTTTGGATAATGCTGGTAAAACGACAATTCTGAAAAGATTTAACGGAGAGGCTATAGACACTATTTCGCCAACTCTAGGATTTAATATAAAGACTCTGGAACACAGAGGGTAAACTTTTGGAATTTTTGTGACAGTACAATGAAACGCTTAGACTCTTATTAAAACGTATTTAGTTAATATCAGCAATATTACAGAAATCACACTTTAAAAATGACAATAGAATATTGCTACCCCCCCCCCCCCCCAAGATTAATTCTTAAAAATTGTTTCCTATCAGGAGACTTTGCAGCACTTCACAATTGAATAGAGAAAATGACCTGTCCAATTACAACAGAATTTAGCCCAACTTTTTTTAAATGCAAGTTAATTTTATAAAAACTTGCTGGCAAATTGCTAATTTACGTTTTAGTTAGTTTGAGATAAGAATAAAATGTGTAGAAAATAAAAAACAACAGCAATAGATCGCCATGTAGTTGAAAATAATCATTTGCTTAAACTCTAGCCAGCAACTGTAAATTCCAGAAACAAAGATGTCAAACTTTTATGTCTTCACGTAAACGCTTTGTACGCAATTTAATAGTAGTTTTGCAAGCACTTACTGCAGAAAGTTACCTCAGAAAATGCATTTTATATATATTAAGCATTTTTTAGCCTGACAATATAATTAGCGTTACTATAAAAGCCAGATTCTGTAATTGTTTTAAAACTCGCAACACATTTAGAACAATTTTTTTTTTCCTTTAAGGAAAACTCAAGAGGAACATTTTAATTAGTACTGCATTCTCTGCCAATACAATAAAGATTTTATATTTAGGTTACAAAATTGAATTTATTAAATATAGTTCTTATTCTATGTATATAGTAAAGCCATAGTATTGCATAGCTTTGAGCATGCAATATTAATCTTCCAATTTAAGGAATAAAAATGTTATTTCAAGTGATGATAATTTTATTTGTTTAAACATAATATGGAATATTAGTTCAACCTCTCTCTCTCCCCTCAGCTATAAATTGAATGTATGGGATGTAGGAGGCCAGAAATCATTGAGATCCTATTGGAGGAATTATTTTGAAAGCACAGATGGTTTAATATGGGTAGTTGACAGTGCAGACAAGAGGCGTCTAGAAGACTGTAAGAAAGAATTGCACACACTTTTAGAGGAAGAAGTGAGTAGAAATTCTGAACATATTACATATATTTTAATAAGTAAGAAACTAAGGAAAGTAAGATCTAATAGATACATAACCAGGGTGTTCAGTTATAAGGCCCCAAAATATGTACTCTGGGAACACTGGTAAAAATGTAAAGCATTTGTTATACTATTTGTAATGACAGGAAGAAATAAATATTCTATTATATTTTTAATTTATTGCTTGAGCCACCAAAATAGATGGCCAAAGTCATTAAAGCCTGGACCTGAGATTTGATTCCTGCCAGGATTGTGCACCCTATCTGAGGTTTTTTTTTTAGGTTATCCTCTGATCATCAATGGCAAATGCCACAGAATGTGCTTAGGCCTGGAACACTTCCCTCCCATATCTCTGTGAGTCGGAATATTAAAACACTCATTTAAGTGAAACCAAAAAGAGTGTTTTAATATTCCAACTCACAGAGATTATTAGTGCATATTTCACTGTGTTCGATTTCAAATTGAACTAATATTGAACTTCCTTCGGAATTTATAATAAATCTGAAACTTATAGCTGATGAAGTAAGGTTCTGCTATTACATTTTTAAATGCAAAAGAATACATGAGTATTATAAATTTATATCAAGTCTTCTGTATTAATTTGACAAATTTTGCAGTCTATTGATGAACCTGATGCACCTATGTATTGCAGTGTACTTCTGGTGTACTTTTATGCATTGAGTACATAGTTGGATAAAAATGGACACACATAAACATAGTAAATATTTCACTGATTTGGGATATCCTGTTTTTTTTTTATACTATTTGCATTACTGAACAAATATAATCAGCTGTTCTAAAGTGATTAAAACTACCCAATACAGAGATTCACTATTCAGATATGCTTCTTTAATGCTTTATCATGTTGAATATCAAAAACTTCATGAGTGAAGTTTTCAATCTGTTTCAGTTCCAATAAAAAGCTATAAAATTGATTTTCATCTTATATCAGTCAGATGGCCATGTCTATGTGGTTGAATTACTTTTCTTGGCTCTTTTAAATTTTCTCACTTAATTGTATAATGAGTTATCTTAAATCATAATTATAAATGCAATATTCAAACTGTTATCCAATTACAGAATTTAAGAACCTCATATTTATTGGGGTTCCTATTTTGTTTGGGCCCAACATTCTGGTCCATAAAATAAACCATAAAAAAGAAATATACATGATCTCATAACATTTCATTAGTGTCTTATAGTTTACTTTTCACTGGAGAAAATGCTTTCATGTCACAAATTTTTTGAAAAGGGGCAGACTTAATTTCAACATATCTATGTTTAAATTTAAACAGTAGCCTAAATTAACTAAAATTGTTAATTGCACATTCAAGCCAATCATATGTCAAGATCATTGTGTGAATGAGTTGAACTGGCTGGCCTTGTTCTTTGTGGTGTTTTGGTTTGTCTCTGGTGGTGGTTGGATGAACTTCTGTATTAAGACGTCACTTGTGGGATTTCAAAGTTGAAAACGCTACATTTGTTCTTCCAGATATAAATGTTTTCCCAGACGGCGAGTTCTGTTTTCCCTGTAATGTTTTCAAGTATTTTGGGATTCCTGTTTATATTATGTTTTTCATTCCAAAAATGCCAAGCTACTGCTGATTTTTCTTCCTGTCTTGTTTTATGTTCCTGATGTGTTCTTTTGCTCGTGTTTTTATGTTTCTTTTAGTCTTTCCTATGTAAATTTTTTCACAATCGATACATTCCATCTGATATATTCCTGATTTGTTCTCTTGAAGAACATCCTCATTTAGTTTAGAATTTAGTATATTTTTTATGGAGTAACTGTTTTTGGAGCTAAAATAATGTTTTGTTTTTTGAAAATCTTTTGGAATTTGTAGAAGGTTGATGGATGGTATGTGAATTTTTGGTACATTCTATTTTCTTCCTTGCTAGGAATAAGAGTACTGATGTCTTTGATTCTTTTTTTGTTCCTAGCAATGTTTATTTTCTTATATACCACTTCTTGTTTGAAACCATTTTCTATAGCTATATTTATTATATTGCTCAGTTCTAAATCATATTCTTCTCTGTTCATGAGGACATTTACCAACCTGTGAGTAAGACTATTTAGTACTGCATGTTTATGAGGAACTGGGTTAAAACTGTTATATTTAATGTAGCTATTAGTGTGAGTAGGTTTTCTATATATGGCAAATGCTAAGTGGTTTTCTAACTTAACTATTTTAAGATCCAAGAAGGGTAGCTGTACATTGCATTCTCTTTCCATAGTGAACTTTTCTAATTCGACTCAATTATTCAAAACTTATATTAAACATCACTGTTACAAACGTCCATCATATTTAACTAATATGCTTTTGCTCCACTAGTTTAAATATGTAGGACTGGTTTCACAAACCCTTTGTTTGCAACATCAGCACTTTTCTTGACTAAAGGATAAACTGTTATCCTGTGAGAATGTGTAATCTGCTCTGGTCGAGGTGTGATAAACTTAAAGTTCATCTACATTGGTAAAAGAAAGAGAAACATAGGCACATGGTTAAAAGAGCACTTCAGAAACAAAATATAAACAGCTGGAGAAATCAGCAGTGGTATATTATTTCTGGACAGAAAACCATGACATATTGAATAAAACAAAATTATTAAAATCAGTGCAAGGACCTACAGAATTAGCAACATGGAAGAAAATCTACATTTTCAAGTACAAAGACAGTTTAATGAACTTCGACACTTCCGATGAAGAAAACATAAACATTAGGTTCATCACACCTCCACCAGAGCAGATTACACATTCCCACAGCATAACGATTTATCCTCCACTCGACTAAGGGGCTGACAATGCAAACCAAGGGTTCGTGAAACCGGTCCTACATATTTAAACAAGTAAGTGAGCGAAAGAGCATTAGTTCAGTTCAAACGCACAATGATCTTGATATAGTAGTCTAAATATTTAAAATGTCTGATTTGTTCAATTGTGTGATAGACAATATGTACTATTTTTTTCTCATATGATCTCTACCAACAGTTTGTTCATCTTCATCCTCCATATCTGACGAATGCACGTGGTTGAGGTTTCTAAGACATGGACTCATGAATAGGAGATCTATGGTTAGATTCCCTGCCAGGACTATCCACTCTGAGGTTTTTTCCAGGTTTTCCTCAGTCTTCATCAATGGCAAATATTTTGGAGACAATATTGATATAGAACTGGTTTGGTAATGTTTATACTTCACTTTTTTTTTTTTTTAAATTGAACATGTTTAGAAACATTTGTTCCCATCATCAGCAGAAAACGAACTGGTAGAAGCATACTCTGTAGGCAGTCAGAGAAATTTTCGAATATATCTCAAAGTTCATGATGCAGTTTTCATAGTTTTGGTGATGTAAATTTTTTCCCATGTTGATTGCTCCAAAGATTTGCAAGTTTGATTTAATAATTTTTTTATTTATTAATTTCATGGTTTTCTGACAAAAAGTGAGATGCCACTGCTTATTTCTCTATTTGCAATGGATATTTCTGAAATATTCATTGATATGGGTTTCCAATTTTCTTTTTGTTTTTTTTTCTAATTGATTGCAATCTTTGCAATTGATTTGGTAAATATCCAACTTCTTGTCAGAAGATATTGGATTTTTACAGGAGGATTGTAATATATACTGTAATTAATTAATATAATATTAATACTGTGGACATTAACCAACATTATTTTCCATTTTTTTTTAATTTGTTGAACATGCTAGGGCGGTATGTAACTTTTTTGAATGCATATCTTCTTTTATTTGTGAAAGCAAACTTGTGTCTTTGATATCTTTAAGGAAAAATACAGTTTACATTAGTAATGGAATAGAATGATTGAATCATATTTTTAGATTTGAAGATTATAAAAGCCAAACAGGTTGGCATTTGGAATATATAGAAAACCTATCCTCAGTGACAATTGCATTAAGAATAATAGTTTTAATCCCAAAACATACCAGCATGCCATCCTTAATAGTCTTGTATGCAGATTAGTGAATGTTCCAATCAGTAGAAAAGAATACAAAGAAGAATAATACATCATCCACACAGCACTACATAATGGTTTACATAAAAATTAATAGATAAAAATATCAAAGACACAAGTTTGCTATTACAAATAAAAGAAGATATGCAATTAAAAAAATTTACATACTACCCTACATGTTCAATAAATTTCATTTTTTTTCTAAAATGCAGAAAATAATGTTTTCTCTCCAAAAGGTCCACAGTATTAAAAATATATTACAATCTTCCTGTAAAGATCCCATTTCCTCTGACAAGTTGGGTATCTACCAAATCAATTGCAAAGACTGTGATCAGGCACATATGTTAAAAATAAAGAGAAATTTGGAAATCCATACAAAAGAATACTTCAGAAATACCCGTTACAAATGATAGAGAAATGGCATGTTTTTCTGACCTTTGGTCAGAAAAGCATGAAATTGCCCTGACTGCCTACAGAGTATGCTTCTACCAGTTGGTCTTCTGATGATGAGAGAGGATGTTCCCAAAACATGTCCAATTAGAAAAACTGAGCAAGTGAAGTATGTCTCCAAACCAACTTTAAATCAATATTATTTTTCTACTTTACTGTTAATATCTTCAAGAATATAAGTTCATATTGTGGAAATACCCAAAACTTAGGCCTGGAACACTACCTTCTCCCTCCCCCCAAAAAATCCTTTCTCAGTTTATCATTTCACCTCATATATCACCAATGTCCTTGTATCTGTTAAACACTATAAGGATTAAGAATTTAAAATGATTGAGTCGAATCATTTTAAATTCTTAGTATTAACCATCACTGTTACAAAAGTCCACCGTATTCAACTAATTAATTAACTATAAGGATTATCATCTCCAGTTTTCTTTCTGCAATATTTTTAAGATTAAAAGCTTCTAATGCTCAAAAGATCATTACAGAGATCATAACTTTGAATACCTGTTTTACAGAGGTTAGCTGGGGCCACATTATTGGTTTTTGCCAACAAACAAGACTTACCTGGAGCTCTTTCTGCTGAGGAAATTAAAAATGTTAGTATTTTGCAAGAAACAGTACTTATTTAAAAAGCATGGCTTATGATTTTAGTATTTTAGCGTGCTAACTACCCAGTGATTTTGAGGTCATTTGGTTTACAAATAAATCAATAAAGCATTTCTTATAGAAGTATTTTGTTAGATTAAGTTTAATATGCTTGTCAGAGCCATGAGTTATTTCACTGTAAACTATTTTCTTATCCCGAAGACAATCAATAATAAATAAGAATCTCAGTTTGTTTAAGCTTATAGAAAAATTTAAATATTCCTTCTTGAATGTTAATAAAGTAATTCAATTCATTTAAGTGTTTGCTGTATTGTAGTAATGTTTAGAATTTTGTAAACTGTGGTTATGCTAGAATTGCTCAAGAAACACCACTGAACATGTATCATCTGTAACTAATTTGAGCATGCAAGTTATAAGATATTCAGGCATTGTGTGTAATATAATTAGTTATATATTAGTAAATCATGTTTTTATATTTGCTGTGAACTAATGTGGAATTAAATAAAAGGATAGTTTGCCTGTGCTTTTCTTGGCTGCATAGTTGCTGTCTCTTGCTGCCATCACTGTGTTAGTGAGAATGAGTGCAGGTAAAATGATGGCACTATATTATGTGCTAATTCATCTAATTTTTATGTGAATAGGTATTGGAACTGGATGCTATCAAGACGCACCATTGGCAGATTGTCTGGTGTAGTGCTGTGACAGGACAAAATCTTCTCCAAGGCATAGATTGGTTAATAGATGATATTTCTGCTCGAATATTCACTCTTGATTAAGACCTAGCTTTTCCCCAATTTAAATAATTTTTATAATGTTTGTTATAATAAATTGTATCTTTGCCTTTCTAAATTTTTATATTCAATATGCCTCATTGTTCCTACTATACAGCATCCCATTTGTAAGTAAGAGTATCTTGAAAGCCAGGAAATGCAGCCTTTAGGTTGATGATGATTGTACTTAGTCACTGGTAGACAAGAATTATAATGAAACTATAATAAATTTCAAACTAACAGAGGATAAGCAAATCATTGTATAATTTATTCATAACAATTTCAAGTCCTACAAGACTTGAAATTGTTACTCAGGGTCTTTAAAATACCAATAAATAAATTAAAGAATAATATCCAGCCCCATGTTCTTTATTAGCCATTCTTACATTCTGATTTCAGGATAGAACTGAAAAAATTACACCATACCTAGATAACGATATCTTAGAATAGAATGATTTCTGTCTTAAGATGAAACAAGGTTATCTAATTTCTTCTTAGTGGAACTATTTAAACATGCTCTTCTTGGCTTCATTTACTGGAGATTTATTCAGGACATGTTTCATGGACTCTTGTCCACATCCTTAGCTGTTAAAAGATTGTTGGATCTTCTTTGAAGTTGGGTAAGTAGGTGTCTGGGTTGACTCCGGTGGTCTTGCAATAAACTTGAATTAAGAGCTGTTTTAAATAAACTTAAATAAAGAGTTTTTTTTATGTAAATCCTTTCTATCTTCATCAGATAGAAATAAGCATCAAGTTTACGGAATGTCGGAATCCACACAGTGAAACTTTTGTTAATCTTATTTTGATTTAAAGTAAAACACTAAAAATCATGTCGTCACATTAAAATTATCTTTAAGTTTCACAAACACACTTATAAAAGTAATTTTGGTACATGTTTCGTGAGGAATGTACCTTGTGAAACTTTGTGAGGTACATTCCTCACGAAACATGTACCAAAATTACTTTTATAAGTGTGTTTGTGAAACTTAAAGAGAGTTTTAATGTGACGACATGATTTTTAGTGTTTTACTTTAAATCAAAATAAGATTAAGCATCAAGTTATTAAAAACAGTTTAACAACCAAAGGAATTAAACATATGGGAAAAAAATTAACATAAAAAAACATGAGCAAAACTCAATGAATTTTGACATCCCAGAAGCAGACAACAGTTTATTCAAGTTTATTGCAAGACCACCAGAGTCAACATGGACAACTACCAATCAATGATCCAACAGTTGTTTAACAGCTGAGAATGTGGATGAATGTCCTGAGTAAAACACCAGTAAGTAAAGCCAAAAAGAGTTGGGACTTAATAGAGATTATTATTGCGTGCTTCACTGTTAGATTCCAAACTTATTTAATATTGAAGTTTATCTAATTCTCATTTATAAACTTAAAATGTTCCTTCTCATCATAAGAAAGAAAGTAAAGGATCTCTTTATAGCAATTGTGCCAAATGTTCTGTATACTGAATGTATAACAATATCCTCAATTTCAGAAGTTAACTGCAAGCTTATATTTAAAAAGAAATTGCAAGATATGTGCTATTAAACAAATTTATGTATGGAATTTTTTAGCTTATAAGATAATTAAAAACTTTATAGTTTCAAAAAAAGAAGAGAATGAATATTATAATTACTCATTTCTTATGTGTTTTTTTTTTTTTTTTTTTTTTTTTTTTTTAAATTTCAACAATCATTTTATTTTTTTACAAATAATTTATTTGTAATCTTTACTTCTTTCAAAATTTTGTGTACTTTTTAAAGAACTGCAGCCATTGAATATTGTATATTCTATCACAAAGAAAAGGTTGTGATTAAAACTCTTATATTAAGGTGATTGTACGCCATCTATAATAAATTAATCATATGTGAAAAACGCTTGTTTATCAAAATGTATAAATATGCAGTATTGTTTTTTTTAAATAAATATTTTGAGAATAAATATTTCTTTTAAGCAAAAGTGTTTTACATATGTGAGTTATGTAGTAACTGACATTTCAGATAAAATGCCCTTCAGACTAGGTTTTAAAAATATTTAAAATGGCTTCTGTCCTTCCTGTACTGATGTAATATACACTTGTGCAAGAGACAAATAAGTTTTAATAGATTCAGGCTTTGAAGCTACATCTTCAGAGGTTACAGTATTTGTTGTTTCAGATGATTTGTTACTTTTTTCCTTTTTATCCATATTTCTTTTCCTCTAGTAGTTTTGTTTCTGCTTATAACTTAAGATAATACCTGAAAGCTTTTGATCAACTCTTTTCTTTTGGTTCTTGAAAAATTCATTATTTCTTCAATCAAGGTACCATTGATAGGAAGCTTTGCATCAAGCATTTTATTTTCAAATTTAGATTTTTGCATTAATTTATTTTCCAGTTTAATATCAAAATGCTTAGAGGAGGAGAAAATAATATGCATGATAATATGACAAATATAACCTTTTCAATGACATTTGTTCATTTATAACTTAAAACTTCTCTGCTGAATACTATAATTATGAGCTTGGGGATTAGGAACACTAAGCTACTTGGTATTTTCATTTGAAACAAGAAAATGCTCAAGGGAGGGAAAGAAGAAGTAAAGAAAAAAAACTACTCAATTTAAGTAGGTAGCATGCCTGCAGTCTTTGCAATTGCTGTTAGCTTTAGGTTAATGTTCTTAATAAGCTGACCCATATAGGTGGTCATTTTTGGTTCAGAAATAATACGATATTAAAACTGATTTGCTAAATAATTATTTTTATACATTTAGTTTAGACAGGTGTTCTAGTTTCATAAATTTATTCTTGGGAGGTTGGAAACCTCTTGCTTGACTTAAGGGATCCTGGCTTACAAGTTAATGTGTTATAAGCACTAACTCGGATCTGGAAATAATTTCTATAAATTGGGAAGTTACCTTTATTTATGGTTGTAGAGGAAAATTATAAGAATAAAATATGAATAAACAAGAAATGAACATTGAGCAAATGACATTAAGTGAAACAAGAGTCTACCTATGCAACTGTTTTTAGTTACGAGCCTTAATTATTCAATCTAGTCAAAGGAAAGTTTATGTAGGTCTTTACTATGGTGACATTTATTATATGAATCTTTCACTTCTTGCAGTGTAACAATTTAGGGATTAGCACACAATTTTTTAAATTCCACAAACTCTATTCACTATTTTCATAGCTATTTTGGCATTTATTTTATAAAAACTTTATTTTCATTTGTTGCACATCAGAAATTGTGGCAGCTGGGTAGATGTGTTATACCTTTCATGATACTCCGTGTTTAGTATGTGGCGATTTTACAATGGATCCAAGATTAGAACAGAGAGTGTGCATAAAATTCTGCGCACATCTCAGGAAAAATGCTACGGAGACCCTTCAATGATTCAACAAGCATTTGGGGGACAAAGCATGAGCTGTACACGTGTGTTGGAGTTGCATGCTTGGTTCAGGGCCGGCCATACTGCTATTGAAGCCGATGCTCACACCGGTAGGCCTGTCAGCTGCAAAATGTCTAACATTGTTCAACACCTTGTGAGGATCGACGTCGAACCATTGAAGACCTTGCTCGTGAAGTGAGAATTGGTTATGGGACATGCCAAAGAATTTTAGCTGATGAGTTGGACATGCATCATGTCACCACAAAATTTGTGCCAAGGATCCTGACTGCTGATCAGAAGGCGCAGCATGTTGAAGTTTGCACGAAGCTTCGTCCGGCCGTATTCGATGACCCAACCTTCTTGTCCAGAGTCATCACAGGCAACGAGAGCTGAATGTACGCTTATGACCCTGAGACAAAACAACAATTCTCCCAGTGGAAGAGCCTGAACTCACCAAGACCAAAAAAGCGAGGCAAGTGAGAAGCAAAGTCAAGATCCTCCTTGTCTTCTTTGATGCCAAGAGGATTATGCACAAAGAATTTGTCCCACCAAATCAAACAGTAAATTCCACATACTACTGTGACGTTTGGCAACAAGGGAACTGGCTTGTGAATGCTGAGTCACCAAAATAGATGGCCAAGGTCATTATGGTTAAGAAGAAGTGATTTAGAAGAAAGTTTTTGGCAACAGATTAGAATAAGGTTTGAGGATATAGATGGGCAGATATTACATTCTATAATGAGGGGGAAAGGGCCACTATGTTCTGTTAAGAGAGAGAGGGAATGATATGGTTTTAGACAGGTGAATAATAAGCAATATATAGTAAATGGTTGAAGTTAAATAAGCAAATTGCAGCAAAAAAAATGTTTGGTGACCAAAGACAAATTAGGAATCTTTGGAAATATTTGTATAGAGTTACGAACAAATGGTCAGTGAGCAGAGAGGATCTGTGAGTTTGATTGTATTTGCCTTGTGTAATTGGCTGGTAGTGGTATTATGATTATGTATAGTAGATTAAAAATTTAAATGCTTAAGGATGTAAGCTAGTTAAGGGCAGGGGTTCTGCAAATTAGATATTTATTGCCAATTTTGGGTGGTTATTGAATTGTATAAAATGTTTTATTATATTATCATAGTGTATCTTTGTTTAGTGGAAGGGACTGTGCCAAAGTACTCTGGATATACCAGTAGGAAGCTACTGATGAACTGAGGACTAGGACTTGGCAAACACTGTTAAATATAATGGTTTAATTGTGAAAATAGTATGTTAATGAACATTTTTGTATCAGAGTGATTTAAAATATTGGCCTGGAATAGAACCAGACCATATTATAATATTTGTGAATGTAATGCTATTTAAATAGATATAAATATATTTGCTTGATTGAGTTGGTTTATTTATGGATGCTTTTTAACATCTCAGGTCATCAGCATTCCATTCAATTCAGGGCATGAAACTGCCGACAAAAGGCCTCTTTTCTCAGGCTTGAGGTTCTTTTTTGTGCTGTAAATGTATGACATGGAACTCATACTTCTCTTCTGAAGGAAGCCATACTTTAGCTGAAAAAAATCTATCAATCCTGGCTGGATTTGAATCCACGATCTTGGGTTTAGGAGGAAAGTATGGTTACCACTACACCACCAGAACCGACATATATAAATATATGAGAAATTATCCAACATATATGGCACTGACAGTAGTTAGAATTGTGGGTAGATAAAGAAGAAAGCAAGAAAAGAATGCATTACATACACATCCAAGTATACAATTTTGGGATCATTCTTCAGCAAAAGTGCTGGTAAGATAAAAGTGCTTGAGAACTGAATTAATGGACCTGCAAGTGAAATATGAAGCACTGATTACAGCGCAAGTATTTGAATGGAATATATATTCATTTTTCAAGATGACATCAATTGCCATCATTTCACTGTTGTTCAATAGTGTTTTAAATTGCAGTACATTTTCCTGGTGTGAATCCTTTTACAGTCAATCATTGCATAAATTTCTCTAATGCATCAATATAGCACTGCCAAATCATAAAAGAGAAATGTGCTCTACATCAATCCACTCCTGAATACTGTAAAAATGTGGTTTAAGCTATGATTTGATATATAATGAAGATGCAAGAGAGCTCTATGTGAATAATTGAAAACTACTGATATTGTTTAAAAATTATTATACATTATATTGTTTGTAAGTAACCAATGACTTACTTCAACTCATGTATACACATTCTTACACTAACTCCATTCACTTACTCTTAAGTAAGACGCGTTTCGGGAGAATCTCTCCCATCTTCAGTTGCTGACTGAACCTCTGCTATTTGAAAATATGGCTGGACAAACTGCTGTTCCTTGGTGGCCTCTGTTGGTTGAAGTAGGAAGTCGCTGAGCTCGTCTATGGGGGGAAACTCGAAATTCATTAGGCTTTGTTTGTTTTTCAGTATGAAAATTCTTTCCCAAGTGGACAACTCCAAAGGGCTGTGAAGATGTTTCAAAAGCTTTATTCCCGGTTTTATTTCATGATTTTTGGTCCAAAAGTGAGCTGCCACTGCTGATTTATCCACCTGTTTGAATCGAATGTTTCTAAAATGTTCTTTCCTTCGAATTTCCAGATTTCTTTTTGTTTTTCCTATGTAGCTCTGTTCACAATCTGCACATTTTATTTCATAAATTCCTGATTTTTGTTCTGGTGGTATGGGGTCTTTTAGAGTGCAACCTGACAAATTCTTGATGTTGTATCTGTTCCTTGGGGCTAAAATTATTCCATGTTCTTTGAAGATTTTTTTGAACTTGTTGTGGTAAATTGGATGGTATGTGAAACGTTTGAATTTGAATTCTTCTTTTATATTTTTCAATGTGGAAACTTCCCTTATCTCTTTTTGTCTTTTTGATAATTTTTATCACCGTGTCCTTGTTGAAACCATTCTTTATAGCTGTCTGTATTATTTGTTTATATTCCATTTTGTATTCTGCTTTTGTGAGTGGAATATTCATCAATCTGTGTGCCAAACTGTAAAAAATTGCATATTTATGTGGAATGGGGTTATAACTCTTATTTTTAATATAGTTTTCTGTATGTGTTTCTTTTCTGTGAATTCCAAAATTTAAACCATCTCCATTTCTTATAATTATAATGTGGATAAATCAGCAGTGGCAGCTCACTTTTGGACCAAAAATCATGAAATAAAACCGGGAATAAAGCTTTTGAAACATCTTCACAGCCCTTTGGAGTTGTCCACTTGGGAAAGAATTTTCATACTGAAAAACAAACAAAGCCTAATGAATTTCGAGTTTCCCCCCATAGACGAGCTCAGCGACTTCCTACTTCAACCAACAGAGGCCACCACAGGAACAGCAGTTTGTCCAGCCATATTTTCAAATAGCAGAGGTTCAGTCAGCAACTGAAGATGGGAGAGATTCTCCCGAAACGCGTCTTACTTAAGAGTAAGTGAATGGAGTTAGTGTAAGAATGTGTATACATGAGTTGAAGTAGATTGCCACTCCATTGTCAACAGCTTCGTAAGTACAAGAACCAATGACTTGTATACTTATTTTATTTTTAAAAAATTAAAATTTTATATTTAAAGTACTTTTATAGCCAAACATTTTCATCTAAATAAAACTACTTTGATAAGCAATAATTTTGATAAGTTGAAAAGAAAAAGCACATAAAGATGCCATAGGTTAGTTACTGGCTCAATTAAAGTGATAAGTACTACAAATCACACTGTTTCTGCTGCATATAACCCAATAAACTTTAGCTTTAGTTCTCTCTTCTGTTTCTGCTGAAGTTCCCAAAATAAACAGATTTCAGCTGATTGAAATTACTATGTATAACTAAATTAATAGTTTAAGCTATTTGGGAGATATTACAGTTTCAGTTGAATCAATGGAGAAATGAAATGTTTGGATATGCATACGGTATATATAAAAATATACCAATATGGTTTAACAAATTGAATTCTATAATATGACATTAATTTATATTTTTGAAAAGAATGTTGATTATTTAATTCACTTGTTTATGATTAACTCAAACTTTTAGGATCAGGAAAAATTGTAGAGCTGTGGATGTTAAATACAAGTGAAAATACAGAACATATATGAAAATATACTGATTTAGTTATTTGGTTTAATAATGTAATAATACATACATCTGTATAAACAAACTCAAGAATAATACTTTTATGGATTATTTGAGCAGGTATGAACCTTAGAAACTCTTCTAGTTCTATAAATATGTAATAATGTATTAGCATTCAAGAACTACTCAACTTCTTGAAAAAATTAGAATTATACATACAAGGCAATGACATAAATTCTTGCTGCTGTTACTCTATGTAAAATGAACTTAAATTATACCCATTTTCTTCTTTCCTATAAATATGATAAAATGTGAAAGAAACAGTCTATAAAGGCTTCAAAATTGAAAATCTAAGTTTAGATGAATGTATAAATAAATTATGTGCACATTAAAAACTAAGTAAAATTAATGTCCAGAAAATAAAAGTCTGAAGACCCCTTCTGCTACTTATTTCTTCTGAGGAGTGCTGTGCAAGCTGTATGCTCCTAATACGTTCTCACTTAGTGACCTGCCAAAAGAAAAAGCAAATTTTATGTCAAGAATTGCACTTAGCTATTCAATGTAGTTTGTATATTTGTCATTCATTTCTTACTGATCTTTGCTAACACATATATGAGGGTGAATAAAGTATAAATCAGAATTTTATTTTATAATTTATTGAAATCAAATTAAATAAAAATGGGATACATCTTATTTTTCTGCACAATTTTCCAATTTAAAAACACTTTTTTTTCCCAGTGAATAGGAAGCTTCTTCTCATTATAGAAGCAAGAGTGGGGTTTGGCTTCCTGGCAATTGTGCACGAATGTTTCTACATCACGTTGAATTGCTGAAATCCAGTGCTTCTTTCAACAATCCAAACATATGATAATCACATGTTGATAAGTCTGGACTATGGGGAGGATGTTCCAATGCTGTTCAGTGGATTTCCTCAAGGTTTTATCTTATTCAAATAGGTATGCACAGGGATGTTATCTTTCAGAACTTCTTGAAATGTTAATATCTTTTTTGTTCATAAGCATACATTGCCTCAACAGTAATATGCTGCATTGATTGTTTCATGTTCACAAAGAAAATCAGTGAACAAAATGCCATAGGAGTCTGCGAAGATTGTCAAGAGAACCTTCAAAGGAAAATTTTTGCTTAGACAGGAGCAGATTTCCTCTCT
Source organism: Metallyticus violacea (assembly GCA_030762175.1). Taxonomy (NCBI): domain Eukaryota; kingdom Metazoa; phylum Arthropoda; class Insecta; order Mantodea; family Metallyticidae; genus Metallyticus; species Metallyticus violacea. Next base: position 76,419,826 of record CM060831.1, on the reverse strand, counting down.
TTTCCTCCAATTTATGCTTACTTCACTCAGGAGTATAGTGATGAACCCATGTGTCGCTGAAAGTGAATTTGCTGCAGAAAATTTCCCTTGACCTCCAATATTCAGTCAAAAGCCCATGACACACTATGACACATGCAGTCTTTTGATACTCAGTAAATTTGGGGAACCCCACTTTGTAGAGGCTTTTTGGTAATCTAAGTCATCTGAAATGATATGCTGAACACTTCCATAACTTATCTGAACCTCAGAAGCGAGTTCACAAATTGTCAAGTGTTGGTCACTTTCAATAAGATCCTGTAATGCCTGAATGTTTGTTTTTATTATGATTGGCTAAGGTCAATGGTGGTGACTTTCTCATCCTTCAGTGAAACATTTATGCTGCTTGCATCTTGGATAGTGTCTTGTACCCAAACTGTACCCTTAATCTTTGCAACATTTTGGCTGGATTTATGTCCTTCCACTCCAAAAACTTACTAATAATGTAACTGACAATGTATTTTTTGATCAAATAATGGCTGTGCTAGGCAAATCTATTCCCCCCTACTCCTTATACACCCAGGTGTAAATCTCATTCTATACTACTCACAAGTGGTAAAATAAAAATTCCAGTTTATATTTTACTAATCCTTGAATCCTTAGAATGAGGTATTAATTATTATGAAAAATATTTTTTCTCCAACATGAACATGGAGACCAGAAAAATCATGAGCTTTGTTAATTTCTTCTGGGTCGAAATATTTAGAACAATCTTTAGGCGAAACCATAAAGTGTTGCAAATATTTTGATCCAGAAGAGATTATTAATGTGTATTTCACTGTGTTTGATTCCAAACTGAATCAATATGATTCCATATTGAAGTGAGCTTTGTTGTTTATGTTAAGAAAGAGCCATAGCAAGATTATCAACCATGTAATTTGACCCCAAAATAAAATTCGTACATCTTACCTAGAACAGGCTGTTATGTAATTTTTGCTGCAAAGTTAATCTATCATAATAAAATTCTATTTTTATGTCTAAATACTGTGTTGAACATTTTTATTTAAAGTTATAATTTACTTTATGCTTAATAGTTTGTGGGCTTGGTCCTAAGTATTATTCTTATACCAAGGCATACATAGTTACAAATTTAAACAAAATATAAATAAACAAATAAATAAATAAATAAAAGCAATTCTACAAAACATCTGTTGATTCCCACTTTATAAATTTGTTACTTTCCCTTATCTTAGTCACTATCCTCCTCTTATTTCCTTTAACTGTAAATAAATTAATTTCCTCAGTTCCAACTATTCTTCACACATTCCTTTATAATTCTAAACAATTTTTTATAAAATCTTTATTCCATTAACCCATATGCTGATATTCTAACAAAATGTATATATTGTTCTGCCTTTTTACATCTGAGACATGAAATGTGGTGGGAGTCATTAAGGAAACAATTCTAAAGTTTGAATCCTGCCAGAACTGAGGTTTTCCTAAATTGTCCTCAATCCTTATCAATTGCAAAAGTTGGGGCAGTACCCTAAACTTAGACTGGAATGCTTCCTGCCCCCCAAATTCCTTTCCTAGTTTATATTGTTATTTAATGTATCATCAGTATCCACTGCCTGTGATGCCACAGTGGTAAAAATGGGCATTAAACACTATACAAAGGAAGAAAGAAATAGGCAAGGGGGGGGGGGGAAGGCAGACATATCCTTTATAACAAATTTCACCAGCACTGAAACTCCAAAGCCCTAATCAAAACAAACTACACTATTCCTTTCTGTTATATAATTTTATCAATATACATTTGTCTTTCACATGTAGCCAGGGTTGCCAGATACCTGAAATCAAAATGAGACAGCTGCATTGTCAAGAAAATTGGCAGGGCTCATATTCTACAGAATGAATCTGAACTCTACCAACAAGGTTTCAAAAGTTGCTCATGGATCTTTTCTGAGTGTTTTGATATAAGGAACCCATGATCTCCAGTGGCTGGTTACCAGGTAATTAGATTGTTTTTGTTTGTATCTGCTTACTCAAAATACGATTGTTTGCAAACAAAACATAACATTTGACTGCTGTAGAGAGTGTTTACATTAAGGTCTGCCTCCAATTAAATAACTACTCATCACCTCTTGACAATTGCAATTATTTATTTTTAAGGATAGATGACCAAACATTATAAAAAAATGACATAAAAACCCAGTTTTACACTGTTTAAAGTAAATGTTCAAAATGTTGATCGCCATGATGAGGACAAACTTCACAGTGATGCCTCACGGACTGTTGCACAAGCTCTAGCATTCCAGGAGATTGGTGCACATCATCAGCTGCTGCTACAATCCTAGCAACCAGGTCCATATTAGTTTTGAGAGGAGTCATGTATACTAGACTCTTAATGTAACCCCAGAAGAAAAAGTCCATGAGTTTCAGATTTGGTGATCGAGCTGGCAATGGAACAGGACTGCCACCACTAGTCCATCTGTGCTCGAACTGTTCATCAAGGTATTTTCTAACATCACTGCAAAATGTGCTGGCACCCCATCTTCCAGAAAATGTAGGAGGACATGTTGAAGGAACATTTTGCAGACTACTCCATTCAGTGTGTCTGATAGTACAAAAGGCCCCATCACAGAATCTTTAACAATACCAGCCCAAACATTTACAGAGAATGCCTGTTGATAGGCTGGATTCACCACAGCATGTGAATTTTTATACTCTCAGATATGGCTATTCTGACTGCTAAACATGCCTTCTGTAGTAAACATTGCCTCGTCTGTGGACAATGTCATAGCAGGAAAATGTTGGTTGTCTGCACATCGCTCTAAGAACCAATTAGCAAACTACACTTGACATGGAAAGTCTGCTTAGTTGCAATGCCTGGACCCTCTGTGGATGATATAAGTATACTTGCTGCTCATGTAAGACCCTCAAAACGTTGCTCCAATACATTCACCTCTCGTGCAATAAAACTACTGTTTGCAGGGTTGTCACACACTGCATTTAAAATATCAAGACCAGGCATTCTGACATTTCTCTCATGGCCAGTGTCTCCATACTAACAGTGAAGGATCCAATTTCTCACAGTCACCTGTTTACCATTGCTGTGGGAATGGCTGTGCAGAGAGTTGTTGTACTCCTCTTCGAATGCATTGAGTGAAACCATAGACAGGGTGCCTATGGTTATTCTGCAGAAGTAAAGTTATTGATACTGTATCACTAACAACATACTAAAAAGTAATATGCTGCAGGTATCAAAAACTGAGACTGAGTAGGAGTTTAATCCTGGAGGCAGATAGCAGTGAAAACATGCACTATTATGCTCTACTACAGCAGTAAGAGGTTGTTTTGCTTGGAAACAATCATATTCGGAGTAAATAGATACTAAGGTTGTTGAGTTAAACAAAATGAAAGCAATTAATTCACCTGGTAATGAGCCACTGGAGACCATGGTTTCCTGATATCAATAAACTCACAAAACATCCCTGAATAAATTGTGAATGTTTGTCAGTGGAGTCCTTTGTTGTAGATTATGGCACATAAAAGTACTTTAAGCCTCTGAGCAAAATTATTGGCCATCTCTCTTCCTGAATTGAATGGAATGATGATGACCTGAGATGTTAAACAGCATCCATAAATAAACCAAATAAATAAAAAAAATTGTTTATATCAATAAACTCTGTAATGCAGAATGCTTCTTGCATTCTGAGAGTATATTGTTTCTGTATGAAGACACAGATGGTTAGCTAGAACAATAAATGAAACCCTAAGTTATGTCTCTATGCATTTAGTTATCTTACAATCTGTATAGTGCTGACTTATCTGTTATAAGAATTTTGTTTTATATATGTTTCAAGTATGATGATACACTTGGTATAAGTATGGTCCTACATTTTTGGAATCATTTGAAGGGGAAGTTGTTTATTAGTAACATTAAGAGTTACTTAATGTTACTAATAAACAGCTTCCCCTTCAAATGATTTCAAAAGTGTAGGACCATACTTATACCAAGTGTATCATTAGTAACATTAAGAGTTACTTAATGTTACTAATAAACAACTTCCCCTTCAAATGATTCCAAAAGTGTAGGACCATACTTATTCCAAGTGTATCATCATACTTGAAACATATATAAAAGAAAATTCTTATAACAGATAAGTCAGTACTATACAGATTGTAATAGATAACTAAATGCATAGAGACATAACTTAGGGTTTCATTTATTGTTCTAGCTAACCATCTGTGTCTTCATACAGAAACAATATTATCCTGGAGCCTATGAGAAAAGAGCTGGACCACATGATTATTATATTTAGGTTACGATAGAAGTAACAGTGAAGAGATTATGGATTTTATGCAGTGAAAGACTAATGTGACATTAATGAATTTCGAGTTTCCTCCCATGGATGAACTCAGCAATTTCCTATTTCAACCAACAGAGGCCACCACAGGAACATCCGGTTGTCTAGCCATCGTTTCGAGTAACAGTGGTTCAGTGAGCAACTGAAGATAGGAGAGATTCTCCGGAAACGCGTGTTACTTTTGTGTAAGTAAGTGGAGTTTAGTGTAAAAAATGAATACCTAAGTTTAGGATATGTTACAAGCTTCTTCTGGATACTCACACAGGTGAAACATCAATAACAGTATACATCCAGATGTAACCTTTTCCGGAAGTTAAAGACACTTATGACTCAAGCCATGGAAACCTATGCATTCATACTTCAAAAATTAGCTGGGATGATATGAATTTTGCTTCCCTTTGTCTTCCTGTGTGGAATACATTCAGTCTCCCATCCATTTGACTTAATTTCTATTTCCCTTCTAAAATGTTTGTACTTTCTTGAACAGGCCAAATACCTCTCTCCTCTATTCCTCTATTCAGGTACAATTTTTTTAATGTCACCTCCATTTTCCCTACTATGCAGTAACACTTTACACTTTTCTTCTCATTTCCTGAATTTCCTACTTAATTTTTTTTATTCCCTTTGTAACCATGCAGATTTTGGTGCAGAGGCATTCATCCATTCCCTCCATTTTAATAAAAAGTTCTTCCAATATCTCATAATAAATGGGCCAGGGCTCATCTCAACCCCTCTTAATAGTAACATCATTTATATAGCAAAAATATTCACGAATTCTTCTCTTTTTTTCAATGTTTTCACATACCTTACTTTTCTTCTCCAAAACTCTACAATTCTTGTTCTCTAGGTAAAGTGCTATATCAACTCTCACTGTTTCTTCTTCCTTTTTTGCTCTATAAGTCATGAGCTCTAACCTTCCTCTTTCACTGCTAGCTTAGCACTTTACACATATTTATTTTTTGTAATCCAAAACCAAAGGGTTGTCATTAAAATTGATTTTTCACTTTAAGTCACGTTTGTCACATTGGACTTTCACTGCATAAAATCCATAATCTGTTCACTGTTACTTGTATCGTAACCTAAATATAATAATCATGTGGTCCAGTTCTTTTCTCATAGGCTCCAGGATAACTTCCATTCCTGATATTATGCACAGTATCCCTAAAAGAAATTACAGTTTAAACTTTAATAAGGGCTAGTTTTCATTGAAAAAACTACATTACTCATTACTGTAATACTGTAACAATCTTGTGAGATACTAGTCACTATGATGCATTTTAATTGTTAATAATTTATGCACATTTGCTCTTTGTACAATACAAACAGTTTCAATACAAAGAGGCACCATAGTGGAAGAATGTGCCGATTCTGCTATTGTCAAACAAGTCAAGGAAATTTGTTGAAAAGTGGCAACAAGATTATCGTGCAAAATTATTATTAATGAAGTTTGCAAATAGTAACCAGAGCTAACAATTAAATACAGTGCATCAGTTAGTTGTTAGTTGCTAGAGTAATAGTTCCACTTAACCAGTAGCAGCCATTCACCGGAGAATGATACATTCATATTTGCTTATGGGAGGATAGAAGAAACAGAAAACTCAATGTACCTGAAGTGAAGTAGACACATACTTGGCTTTAACATATTAAATTTTCCACTGCTTTTTATTCAGGAGATTTAATCTTTATACTTATTTTAGAACTTGTTTAATTTTGCCCAAATTAATTTTTTATAGAGCTGATACAATTCAATATATGTTGAAGAATATATAGGAGAAATTAAGGTGATATTCTGGAATGCAAAAGGGTTAAAAAGCAAAATAATTAGTGGTGAAGCGTCTGAGGTTTAAAAATTGGGTGACATGATAGCAATGGCAGAGAAGTGCATTGATGAAGAGGAAAGAGTGGAGATAGACAACTTTGTTTATATACGGAGAAGAGCTAGCAGAAGAAGTGATATATGTTTGAGCAAAGAAATAGTAGGTTTAGAAAGGCAAATTTTATGATTAAGATTCAACAAAATAAAGTATGTGGAAATGATGTATATGCACTTGGTGCTAAATACAGTGTGTTTTGGAAACACTTTTACTAACTTTGGTGATGGGTTCCTCACACCAAAATAAGAAAAAAGTACATCTAAATATACATCCAGAAATCCTCAGTTTTTGAGTTATTAATGAAAGTTTATCAAAACAATATATATATATATATATATATAAACATATGTTGAGAAATTATTAGTTTTATTACTTATTAATGAAAGTTTATCAAAACAAAACAAAAAATAAAAGTTCATAAACATATATCTGGAAATACTTAGTTTTTGAGTTATTAATGAAAGTTTATGCCAGGGTTAAAATGACTATTTCTATTGCAACTTTAATACGGTTATTATCAAAACACTTAAATGATTAACCTTCAATAGTCCCATTGCTGCATTTTGAAAATAATATTTTGTCATATAACTATGCAATGCTGATGTGCCAAATGGATCAGCAGACTTGTATCGATTGGTGTATCTCATACTATTACTTAACAAAATGAAATTTTCGGTTGCGTACTTATGTTGTTAGACTGCATCCTGAAATGTGCTGAAGTAAACTGTGATGAAAATTAGTTTATAAATTTAGAAAATGGAGGAATTAAAAAGGAGAAATTCAATTAATAATAGTGGAGATTTGAATTGGTGTGAAAAAACATTTAATTAGCGGAAATGGAGAATGAGTGTGGATGGGAAAAAGATATATCAATTATGTGGAAAAACAGGTATATAATATGTAATAGGAAGGGTAAAATGTTGTTAGAATTTTGTAAAGTTAACAATTTGTTAGTGTATAATGGAGCAAGAGGGAAAGATTTGGAAGGGAAATTTAAGTTTGTAAATGCAAGTGAGCAAATGTCAAAGCTGCATATTGTAGAGTGAAGGGCTGGATGAGTACCTTATTAATTTTAAAGTATTAAAAAAAGTAATTGGCATTAGTCACTTCCCTTTAATAATGAAACTTCTTGTAAATGAGCATGCAATATGTGCACAGAAACAAGTAATTGGAGAGATGGTATATGGATCCAAAATGGGAATAAAATAGAAACAATATTGCAACAATGAAATGTTGATAGTCAGAGGGTGGGGAAAAAGGTAGGAGTATGGGTGAATATTTAGGAAGTTAAGGAGCCAAATGGATTAGGAAAGTGAAAAGAGAAAAAGTTAAATAGGGCTCTAACTCATGTCAAAGACCAGGGAATCAGACATGTTAGGGCCTCAAATAAAGTTGGGTCAGTCTCAATTGTAAGAAATGTATAAATCATATTAATGGATATCATTGTATGATTAGTTGAACTACACACTCTTAAAGCTTCACTTACTTTTTATAAATGTATGGAACCGGTTTCGAGAACATTTATAAAAAGTAAGTGAAGCTTTAAGAGTGTGTAGTTCAACTAATCATACAATGATATCCATTAATATGATTGGCTTCACTGTGTTTAAGTTCCAATTTTACATTTAATGTATAAATCATTTGTTATATTTTTTGTAATGAAAGATTGAAATAAATAATCTATTCTATATAAAGGAGAAAACTACTTTGACACTTAGACACGTGGAAATTTATTTTTTTTCCTTTCATATATTTAAGATGACCTGTTTTAAGTCTATAGATAGCAGTTTGTTCTTTACAGTTCAATGAGCCTTTTTTTTAATCTCCAGTGCTTCACTTGATTTAATGAGGAGCTGATTCCAATTTTTTGTAATTTTTAAATTTAATTTTAGCATGTATTTCTGAATATGTTAAGGTTTGAGAATAGAACAGAATAGATTTTACGATAATGTCTGCTGTTTCACCCTCCTTGGCCCTATTCCTATGGTCTAGTACAAGTCCTTGTAAAGTATGGAGTTGTAACTTTCTCTGCCACAAAATACTACTTGTATAAAATTTATTTACCAATAATATCTTTTACATAATATTTAACCATTTTCAATTTATTACCAAACAGATTTTGTCTTCAGTTCATCAGCAATTTTTCATGGGAATTTCCTGAAGACTGAGGTATGGCTACATACAATTTTCATAAATACAAATATAAACAATGTAAATTCTAACCAATCTCTCGTCTAACACGCTCTTATGCTTCACTTACTTTTAAATACGTGTCATCCTGTCATCATTTTATTCATCTTATGAATTTCAACATTACAGGAGAATGTAATACAAATTTCCAGTTTATAAAAAAACACCAGCAGGGCAGAGCCACAGGTCCTTATATATGTTAGTTTCTCCACCAGTCAAGTTAGTTGATGGAGAGGATGTCTCTTTGAAACCGGTCCCACCATATTTAAAAGTAAGTGAAACATAAGGGTGTGTTAGATGACAGATTAGTTAGAATTTACATTTAAAAAGCTTCACTGTGTGAGTTCCAACAGAATTTTTTAAAAAATTCTTATTTTTCGAAAGTTCTTAATGAAATATAAACAAATCAAAGCAATGGTTAAAATAATGTCATAAAACACCAAGATGGAGGAATATTTGTTTGCCACATATTATCATACCTTGAATTAGGATATGTTTACTTCTTAGTAATAAATATGTATTTTTAAAAGTACAGAATTGATCATGAGGGCTAGTCAATAAAGACTAAAAATGATTTTTTACTTCCAAAGTACATTAGGCAGGGTCAAGGATGTTATGGTCTTTTTTTTTTTTTTCAAAGTAATCCCTTTGAGTTGTGTGCACTTAGCCCAACATATCTGCAAGTCCTTGAAGATCTGCTGGAAATAGTTTTTTACATTATCTTCAAAACTGCTTCCACCTTTTTCTGACAGCCATTGATGAACCGAAACGATGGCCTACCAGCTCATTTTTGAGACGAAGGAACAGGTGGGGCATACATACATGTTTTTTTCTGGCCAAATGTTGTGCAATAATATGAGGGCTTGCATTGTTATGGTGAACACACCAACTAGATAGATGCAGCTCAGAGCATTTTCGTTGGTTGTGTTTGGAGAGGATGCTCAAAACATTCTTGCAATACTCCCCATTAACTGTTGCTTGCGACAGACTTCATGTTGATAAACCATTTCATGACATCAAATAATGAAAACACCATAACCGTTCCTGTCGACTGAACAACTAGACCTTCTTTGGTGTCTGAGAACCAAGTGATTTCCAGAAGGATCTCGTTTGCTTCTGGGAGCATAGTGGTGAAAATTACCATAACCTTTCCTGTTGAATGAACAACCTTTGCCATCTTTGGTGTCTGAGAACCAAGTGATTTACAGAATGAGCTTGCCTGTTTGCTTTTGGGAGCATTATGTTGAAACCAAGTCTCATTACCTGTAATGATGGTATGCCTCGCCATGTTCTGCTACTAGATACTAAAGCTCCTGACACATGTCTATTTGTACTATCTTCTGTTCAGATATCAGCAATTTCAGCACCCATCTGGGTAGAGTCATTTCATAAGTAAGCAGAATGGTGAATGTACTACCACGGGAAATCTGTAACATGTCTGCCAGTCTATCCATGTTATTTCCAAGATTCACAAAAAATGACAGCCACATTAATCATGATCTCGCGCACTACAGTTATTGGAGCACCTGGACTGCCCTGCTTTGTTGTTGAAACATAGTTTCAAACTTTTTTGAACCACTAAAGTATGGTTGATTGTGGCAGAACATCATTGTCATATGTTTGCTTTAACATCACATGTGCTTCCATACCAGATTTCTGCACATGGAAGAAAATTTCAGAGCCAAATACTGCTCGTTATGAAGCAAATAATCACTCTTTACTGACATCCTGACGACATTACAATAAAATTTACATATTTCCATGATTTTATAATAATCAAATACAATTATTAATTTTGAATCCTAGTCCCTGATTCTTCATTAGTAGCCTTACTGGGATATCTAATAATCAGGTTATCATGCGAACCAACAACATACATTCTGGTCCCAATATACACAACTCCAGGTTATTAGTGTATTGGTGACCATTATATTACTGTATTATCCTATCAATTTTTGCTTTTCTGACAAATAGGTCCTGTACTAAGATGCATGCATTTCCAATTTGTTTCACCAATCATGCAAAATCTATTCTTCTCATAAAAACTGTTTGACACCATATCTTCACTGTGTGATGAGAAAATCATTCTTACTATATTTGTTTGATATTTTTTCTCTGAAATAACAACCATTTAAATACTTTATTATATATTTGTCAATATTAAATATAATCTATTTTGAAATGATTGTTATAAATTATGTGCCTACTTTACAGCATCAATATTAGTTGAAAGATGCCACAAGAGTCACTCTCCCATATTGCATTCCATCATTTACATTTATGTTCATTCAGGGTTACAGTATTATGTAAAAAAGAGGACTACCATAAAAATTTGTTTTTATGTTAGGTCTACTTGTTAAGATCAATAACAAATTTTAATAACAATTATAATCACATGAAGATATCTGTATACTTTTGTTCAATTGTTCACTCTGCCTATGAGTACTTTTCAGTGGATCCAATTTTCTTTAATGGGCTCTGGGTATTTCCTTATGTGTGAATAAAAATGTTAACAAGTCATTTTTCCAAAGTTGTACTGAAATATTAAAATTTCCTTCAAAGATTTACCACCATTCTATCCTGTTTCTTTGTTCATTAGCTTCGCATGAGAGAAAACACTCAACTTTAAATTGTGAGCTCAAATTGAAAAAAACTGGACTAGCTTTAAGAGTTCAAGATGAATTTTAGAATTGTTGTCCAAACTGAAATACCATGCCCATTTTTCTGATATGACAAACAAAGAGAACTCAAGAATGATTTTTGTTTCACGTATCTCTGAAGATGACCAAAATCATCAATATGGACATCATTTGATATAAAAAAACTGTATTACCAGTTCAAATTTACCCCATAATATAATGCCCCACTCATACAAATTAACACTATTGTTTAACCGATAAGTTTATTTGAGACATGAATATAGTTCCTCCACTTGCTTTATTTTCTCACTCTTCTTTATAACCTTCCATATGAAACATCATCTCTTCTAGTGGAACAAACTTGCAGGTTAAACTGTCTCCAGTTGACGTCATCACAGTTTAATGACATCTAAATCACAAGGAGTTCCCTCTCTTTGTAGTGCATCAACATTGATTTGCAACATACCCATTAGAGCCAGAATAAGCAAGATGTACAATTTAATTGAAGTAGCTTTAAAAATGGTCTTATTAACTTTGCCTGCCTGACTGTGAGATAGAAAGAAAGATTTCAGTGTTGGGTACACTGCATGGAAAATTTTAAAGCTCTTTTACTTGGTAAAGCTGTTGCTTGAATTCAAGGTCAACATAATCTAAGGTTACCAGATTTTTTTCACATAATATGAGGGAACCTTCCAAATTTTACAGATTTTTAGATAGGAAAAGGAGAGCTCAATTAAATGCTTCTCTTACATAATTACAATTTTGAGCATTTTATGTTAAAATATAACTTTTAATACTGAATACTTTTTAATTTTAATTTATAATGAATAAAAATGCTAACAGTATTTTGCAATGTCTCTGATGCATTACTTCCTGGCACATAGAGATACAATTCAACAATTTAAAAATTAAAAGACTAAGTGTACCTCTCTGAAGAGTGTACTTTGTCCAGAACATCTTTCCTTGACTCTTGCTGGCAAATTCTTGGCAGAACATGCTAAGTTATTTAGAACAGCCAACATAGCTTTAACAGTGTCAACTCTAAAGTCTGTGAAGTCCATATCTAGTTCATGGATGAAAAAACTCTCTCCACTGATGCATTATTTCCTGGCAGATACAATTCGACCAATGTTTGTAGCTGAAGGTAAGGAAATTTTTTTCCAGAGAAGAATGAAAATATCTCACTCATCTTCAGCACACATCAGTACATCTTCATTCCATTTACTTATGTTATCTTTGGTCACATATTGTTTTAATGAAGAAATTTCATCAAATAACTGATCCTCATTTAGATCAACTCCTTCTATTTCACTCAAACAATAGTGGAGACATCCTCAAACCTTTCCCTTTGTAGAGGAGTTCTACGCAAGATGCACCATAGCATTATGAAACAATGGAAAAATTGCAAACAAAATAGAACACAAGAATGTGCAGGGATTGTTGAACCACTTCTTTAACATCACTGGGCATTTCTCTTCAGACATAAAGAAAGATTTCAAGGCATATATTTCCAGATTCTTGTGATAGCTACAAAGGTAGGTCAATAAGTTTCCGACCTTGCTGATAAGGATTATCGCCTTCACAAAATACTTATCTGGTGTCATACCTTATCTGTTAAGTAAATAATTGCAGCTTAACTTCCACTCCCCAGGTTCAGTTGTTCAGATATAGTTGCATAAAGAAGGCTATATGTAGAAGACTATGGCATGTTCAAAATGAAGTATCCAGCTGTTATTAAGTTCTTAAAAAAAGGAGTTACTCCAAATGAAATTAAACAGCGATTGGATGGTCTATATGGGGAAGCGTCCCCCTCATATTCTACCATAAAATAATGAGCCAAACTTTTTTGAATGGGTCAAGAAAGAATTGAAGACGAAGGGCATGCAGTTCGGCCCTTGGAGGTGCTCGCTCCTGAAAGCATCACTCTTGTGGAAGGAGAAATCATGGAAGACCAGCAGCTCATAGTTACAGAAATAGCAGCAAGGTTGGGCGTTTCTAAAACAAGAGTCCTTCAATTATTCACGAGCATTTAGACATGAATAAGGTTAGTGCAAAATGGGTGCCTAGACTTCCTTCTGCAGTTCAAAAGCAGTGAGTCATCTGTTATCAGGCAATTTTGGAGCTCTACCATGGCAACGAGCCAGAAGTTCTACAAACCATTGTTACAGGAGATGAAACTATGGTCCTCCACTATGATACCTTGTCCAAAAGAGAATCAATGGATTGGCGTAAACCTGGCAAAGTACCGCTCCTAAAGGCCCAGGACACTAAGTCAACCAAGAAGATCATGGCCATAATCTTTTGGGACTGTGAAGGAATACTGTTCGTTGACTTCAAGGAGAGGAACTCCATAGTTAATGGGGAGTACTATGCTGGTTCTACTGTACAAACTATGTGCTTTCACCAAAGAGAAAATGCAAGGAAAGCTGAGTGGTGGTATACGCCTTCTTCATGACAACAGACCTGTACACACAGCTCTTGTTCCAAAGGAAGCTCTGAAGAAATGTGGCTCCAAGGAGATCAGCTATCCATCCTACAGTTCAGATGTAGCTCCCAGTGATGATTTACTCTTCTCAAAACTCAAGAAGAACCTTCCAGGAAGGAAATTTAAATGTGACAAAGAAGTGATGGATGCTATTTATGCCCATTTTGCAGATTAGATGACTTCTGTTTATTGGCAGGGGAGATTAAAATGTTAATTCAAAGATGTGAGAACTGTATTGCAATAAAGGGTAACTATATAGAAAAGTGAAAATTTTGTCTTTATCATACCTAGTAAATGTCAGGCCTGAAACTTATGGACCTACCCTCTTAGGAGTAGGGACAGTCATCTTACATTGCTGTAACTGAGAATGTTCTTTTGTTCCTGTCCAACAAACTCATAAAACTGTTTTAGTCATTCAAATTTTACTGTAAGTAAATATATGAAAGTATCCAAAAATTTTCACTGCAAGTTCTTCATTATCTACAGGGATTGAATTAATTTGCACTGTGTGCACAGTTATGTAGTTTATATGCAACGCAACCCAAATCAATAATATTTCTACCCAAACTTTTCTTCATTTTGTTCCAAACATTGTTTGCATCTTTCCTCTTCAAACCAAATTGGTATTATTTGCAGAAAATGCAACCACTTTTTTCCAGCCCTATATCTTCGATTATCTGAAATGAAGTATTGTATATTATTCCAGCAGTTTCTCCAATAATTTCAAAATATTCTACTATTTTATTCCTGATGATATAGATTTATCAGTATTTACATGCACATAATGAACAAGAACTGGAAGTAATTTAATATGATTTGAAGCATCAAAAAGTACAGTACTGCCACCGAGATCGTTAAGGAGCAGACTCGTGAGTGGGAGTTCTGGGATTCGAATCCTGCCAGGACCGTCCTCCCTGACTGAGGTTTTTTCCAGATTTTCCTCAGTTCTCATAAATGGCAAATGCTGGGGAGGTACCTTAAACTTAGGCCTGGAACGTTTCTTTCCTTAAAAATAAATCCTTTCCCAATTTATCATATCATTTCATTTCATGTAGCACCAGTGTCCACTGCACAGTCACAAATGAAGCTCTCTGTCAATTTCTTCTAAGGCTTCAGTCATTGTCTATGGTGCAATCACATGTTTAACAATTGTTTCCACTTTTGCTCTAGTACAAGTAAATTTTTCCTCATTAAACTTTTTGATCAAACTGGAAGTATAATCCATAGATTTGAAACTTTGGTGTTGCTGGACTGCATGGAATGCAAAAATTCCTTCCTGGAGCAAACTTTTATCTGAACAATTTTCTTAAAATATGATCACACTTTCGTGCTACAGTTTTCTGGAATCACGGAAATTTTATGTCTTTTTGTTGTGACATGTTCAATAACTGCAGTCACCTGTCACAAAGTGAACAAAATGTTGTGTTATCTTTTACTCTTCTTAGGAGAAATGGAAAATGTTACAACATAGGGTCACTAATGAAACATTTTCAGTTTTTTGACATCTTGCTGACTGCAACATGCTCAAACACAAACAACAAAGTTGACAAAGTCAATGAAGCAGGAAGCAGATATGCATTTTTATCAGGTTATAGAAAACAAAAATCCCTTTCTGGCAAGTAAAAAAAAAATCCCTAAATATTGATAGTCAAAACAATTGCACATTTCCTTTTTTGTTAGTCGTAGTGACATTGCAATTCAGGAGCACAGTATATTTTCCTTATGTTAAAAGGATATTAGTGTTTGAAATTACTTTTCAAGATTTAGGGAAGAAAACTGTAATTTCAGGGACATAAAATGAAATCTGGGGACATCTGGTAACCTTAACATAATCACAATTTAAATGACTTAGTTTTTAAAGTATAAAGTGTATATGCTAAAATTTTCAAAATGATTCTATGTCAATTTCAAGGAATTTCATATCATGTTGCAAACAAATATTCAGAATATGAACCATACAGTCTACACCTATTAACTTAGTATCTGCTGAAACTTTCAACTTTGAGAAAATATTATTATTGGAAGTTCTACACTCTGTCCCAAACATTGTGTTAATTATTACCACAAAAACAATGTTCCCCCCCACAATATCAAGCTTAATGAGATGAGTTCACATAATCGCTATATAATTTGTGCTGCCTTATTTGGTTTGCTTAAAAAATCCAAAAGTTTAGACTGCATTTCACCACGTTTCCAAGAGAGATATTCAACCATAATTTAAAAAGAACTTTATTTCAAAATGTTTGTTAGCATCACTAGCAACACCACAAAATTGAATGTTATCCCTGATTTCCAACATTATTTTCACAGCAAGCGGGGATAATCCAAGTTAATTGCCTTTGACTTTGTGAGCATTTATCTAGTCTGCTGTTGTGATGCTTTAAACAATGGAATGCAAATAATCCTTCCACAGCACGAATGTCCATGCTGAATTCCATAATAAATCCATGTTATCAACATTTTGATGTTAGCACTACCACAGCAGAGATATTTATTATATTTGTGATATGTCACAAAATGCACATCTGGTTTTGAAGAACATCATTTGATCAGTGCAACATTTTATGGTAGCCAAAAGATTTAAACTGGTCCATAACTTTTAAAAAACCTGAACAATCATACCTTTCAAGAAAAATGCCTGGACAGATTTTCCTTAGGAAGAAGAAGAAAAAATGAGGAAAGGAAAAGGGTGAAAAAGAGAAAGGAATTTTTTTTGTAGTAATGTTTTTTTTTTATTTAAGAAGTGAAAGTTTAATTGATATCATTAATATCAATTAATATGATTAGCTTCACTGTGCAAGTTCCAATTTACATTTTAAGTGAAAGTTTATTTGGTTTATTAGGAATGCTTTTTAACATCTCTGGTCATTAGTGTCGCATTCAAATCAGGGTAAAAACAGCAGATAAATTTTGCTCAGAGGCCTCTTCTTTCAGGCTAGGAAAATCTATGACATAGGACCCACAACTTCACTTCCCTTCTGCAAGTAGCCATACTTAGGAGATTTATGCCCTAAAAATCCATCAACCCTGGCCAGGTTTGAACCTGCAACCTTAGGTCTATGAGGCAATTATAAATATAACTAGAACTAG
The DNA here is from genome assembly GCA_030762175.1 of Metallyticus violacea. Lineage (NCBI taxonomy): Eukaryota > Metazoa > Arthropoda > Insecta > Mantodea > Metallyticidae > Metallyticus > Metallyticus violacea. The sequence goes on along the minus strand of CM060831.1, from coordinate 76,403,202 downwards.
ACCTACAGGCCTAAATTTAGGGACCTTTCCAACATTTGCCACTGATAAGGAGAGAAAAAATCAAGTCAAGCAGATAAAACTGGCAGATCCAGACCTCTTGTTTACAAGTAATTTGTATTGTTTGCATAACATTTTCATTACAAGCAAAAATTGTGAAAAATGGTGTAAAAAGATATGAAATTATTTATTTTAAAAGAAAAAAAAAGGCAAAGAATGCAATTATTTTAATGGCTAATGTGAGAGCCTTAAACAACATAAAATAAGATGCTGGACAAAAATATATATTTGGAAAAGGAAGAGCAATGTGAAACACAAATCCTAGTTTAATTACACTTTACCTAAAATGTTTTTGGTACTCAAACATTGAATTATTCTTATTCTTTCTTTATACAAAAACTTATTCTCATTGTTGCCATTGCTTTTGCTACAGCTGGATTACATATTTAAGCCAGCTGATTCCCTAAATTATTAAAGATTGCACTAGTATTTGAAGTTACCATTATTCCTATACTTGTACAGAAATCTAATAAAATTACAATAGCAATTAATACTAAAACAAAACGGTGAAAAATTACTTGTCCATTATTAATTACAGAGTTGTAAATTACAAGTACAGAAAAAAATCTTCTTGAAAAGCAATTCTACTAATAACTACAAGTTACAATATATTTGTAATATATTAGAGTATACTTTTGTGATACAGGGCCATAGATGCCCACATATAGGCAATTGTAAGCGAATGTGGAGGGGGGATTATGTAGAGAGGTGATTCAACTCCAAAGGGCATCGCTTTTCTAGCCAAATAAAGTTTAAGTAAAGTCATTCTGTTACAGTAAAGTATTTCTTTCAGCTTTCAAATGTTATCATATCCTTATTTTGCAAACCTGTAATTTTTTCCAGTTGAGTGAAAGGAGGAGTACTGTTCTGTTAACCATCTGCAATAGCATGTTCTACCACCCAGCATATATAGGGCTTTCAAGCAGGATTGGTATTTTGAATCCTGTGACAGGCAAGTAGTGTGACATGCCTCCTGAAGAATCAAATACTGAGCAGGTGGGATAGTTTTTACTTGTAAAACCTGCACATGCTTAGTTCTTGCCTTACAAATAATGCACTAGGATTTTCAGTTCCCACAAAATTTCACATCAGTTACTTTTCAAGCATTACAAAAGGTTACCTGCATAGAACATTGATGGCATTTGTGTTTGATAGAAAAAATATAAAATGTTCACATATTAATTAATCCTGATTCATTACCTAGAATTGCATAGACATCACTATACATATAGGCTAAGCTCTAAGCCAGCATTTCCCAAACTGTGATTTAGAAACCCACTGGGGTTCCTGAAATCTTGCGAGGGATTTGTCAAAATTTCACTTTAATGGTGGATTTGAATTATTTTTTTTGTATTGACAATATTATTATATTATAATTAACCCCTGGAATACCAAACTGTAGTTTAGACACATTGTTTTCATTTCTTTAGAATGAGGCATATTTTTAGACATTTAGTGAGAGAGAGTAGTTTCCTCAGTTTGTTATAAAGAGAAGAGAATTCAACTCACTCAAGAGTCTTCAGGCTACTAGCCAAAATCTTGAAGAGTCTTGAGGCTAGTAGCCAAAATCTTGAGTCTTATAACCCTTGAGCAAAAGTGAATTGTGCTGCTCTGTGTGCCTGTATAAATCATAGTGCACTATAAACATTGTCTTTTGCTTATAAACAAGGAGATGCATGCATGGGGATAGAATGGAGGAACAGATACAAAAATATGGCTGCTATGTTATGACATTATGCAATTCAATAGTGACAGGAGGAAGGGGATGGTTTAGTCTTTTATAACAAGGAGGCTTATTTATGACCTAAACTTAGAGGGGTTTGCTCTGCAGGATCTTTATGAAGGCAATTTGAGAGTCAAAAACATTTGGGAACCACTGCTCTAAGCCATATCTCTGTCTTTTAGAAGAGAAATCAATCATCACTTTTATTATTCAGCTGTTGAAATTATAAACAGATCTTTAAAGATAAAAATATCCTGCTCTGCCTTTATAGGTATGGTACTTCACATTTTTCTCATATGAAAACAAATTAAAATACTATTATGTACCACTACCTTTATTTCTCTGTCTTACCTGTTGATAAAATTTTCCTCCCGATTTTCTTTGTTTTCAACATTTTTGTTGACTCTTTGTGATTCTGATGATGTTTGTGAAATGGAATCTTCCAAGTGTTGTACTTTTTGTTCTAAAACTCTTATTTTATTCATTCGGTATCTACACAATTCTTTATATTTTTCATTACGTCCTTCAAGATCCTTCATTTTCCTCTTCATTTGATGTAGTATGTGCTCCTAAAAGAGTGAAAGAATATTTCATATTGTTCCTTATTCAAAACACCACAATAGTAAGAGAGTGGCCATTATGAAAACACCAAATATCATAAAATTGCCCAATGAAATATGAAATAATAGGGCACATTATATCTAGATTATATAACCAGGTAATATTTTAATGCAACATGGAGGGTTGCTTCTGTTAAGTTGAGACAATGCTCAATTGTTTAATTGTTGCTGGTGATAACTGAGCAGAAAATGGTTGTGTAGAAAGTGTCAATGTGAGTCTATAGTATCTGTGGTTATGGTAGCAAGGCAATGGATGTCACTAATGTTGTAATTTTTTTTTTTGATTTATGGCAAGAACTTTCCAATATTTAAAGCCAGTATTGTAAACAGAAGGGTCTTTCTTATGGTTACCAAATCAGCAGGGCACACAATCCAAATACATAAGATTCAAATCACATCTGAAGAACTATGCCCCAAGAAACTGATCAGAGAGTGAATGCAGAATGCAGCAATAATAGGATAGATGAAGAAAGAAGTGATAAAAGAAAACCTGCCAATATAAAAATGCATTGCTAACCATTTAGGTACATTAAAAAGTCGGAATGGAGCTTAATTAAGTAAATAGCAAAAAATGGTCTTCCTCCAAACAACGTTTAAAATGTTCAAGTACCACTCATCAGCCAATAAGAATTTCAAAAAATTTCCAAGCAATAATCATAAATATCTTAGCACCTCAAAACCAATACAGTTTAAAAAAATGTATTGAAATTAAACAAAACTGATTCCAGATTCAAAGAGAAAAAATCGGTAATTTGCCAGTTTAATTGTCCGAATTGTGAACAAATCTACATAGAAAAAACAAAGAGAAATATAGGCATTAGGTTGAAGGAACATTGGAAAAACATCCTTACAAGCAAATAGAAAAATCAACAATGACATTTTTGGAATGAAAACCATGAAATAGAAAATAAGCATCGCATTATTAAAAATAGTTCAACAACCAAAGGAATTAAACACATGGAAAAGGATTTGCATAAAAAACATGAGAAGATTTAATGAATTTTGACATCCTAGAACCAGACAGCTCTTCTTTCAAGTTTATCACAAAAAACACCAGAGTGAACCCAGACACCTACCTATTCAATTTCTACAAATGACTCTCAACAGTTATTTAATGTTTGAGGATTGGATGAGGGTCCATGAAACTGTTGATGATGAAACATGAGTAAATCACCAGTAAATCTGTTTTTGAGTGTCTATATGGTTCAGCTCAGAAGAGATTAAATTAATTATTGATTCAAGTAAAATTTGGAAATATAAAACAGATACAAAAGGTTAAATGGAATTAAATAATATGAATGCACATTTTATAAGTAATATAAAGTGACAATCTGAACTTTGTGTAATAAAAATGCCTAATGTTAGCACACATTAACATACTCAGTTCGATCCTGTTTGATCCCCATTTACATGCATCTCAATTCAGATTGAATGCATTCCATCCCCAATTTTTAGTAGAATCCCCTTTATATGCACATTTTCAATTTGGAAAGGATATACACATCAATTTGAACTTGACATGTAAAACATGGCAAATATAATTAATGCAGCAAACTTCTAGGAGAATGTACTGAACTGCATTTTTGATGAACCATTTCTCTTCTGCATGTTATAGAATATAGCAAAAGTATGGATTCACTTGGATAAAGCATTGAATCATCCCTTAAGTACAACAAGAGAAGCTGAGACAGGTGTCCATGAGATACCTTTCAGCGCAATTCCTTACCAAATGCCACACCCGTCATGGATTTTTGTAGCTTTTGGCTGTTGTAAATACATTTTGCTTCCAAATATGGCATCACCATAAAGGTCTGGAATAATACTGCCGGGTTTGGGATAATATTGCATTTCTACATTGTATTGCAGCCTTTACCAATGGAAACTGAGGTGCAGACCTTTAACCCATGCCCATGGCTATCACAAACACAAGAGCTGGTCGCAGGATATCTTGCCACAACTTAGCATGCAACATGATCTGAACATAGTTGGGGCAATCCTCTATATATGAGATCAAAGTTAAACAAAATTACTAACTTGAAATAGTACAAATACTATGCTGTTTTACATACAGTTTATATAAAGTGTTTTTTTTATTTGGTTTATTTGACACTCTTTAATATAAATATTGTACTTACGAAGCTGTTGACAATGGAGTGGCAATATAACCTAAACTTAGGTATTCATTTTTACACTAAACTCCACTTTCTTACACAAAAATAAGATGGATGCATTTCGGGAGAATCTCTCCCATCTTCAGTTGCTCACTGAACCGCCGTTACTTGAAATGATGGCTGGACAACCGGATATTCCTGTGGTGACCTCTGTTGGTTGAAGAAGAAAGTTGCTGAGTTCATCCATAGGAGGAAACTTGAAATTCATTAGGTTTTCTCTATTTTTTAATATGAATTTTTTTTTCCCAAGTGGATAACTCCAATGGATTGTGAAGATGTTTCAGCAGTTTAATTCCCGGTTTACTGCTGATTTATCCACCTGCTTAAACCGAATATTCCTAAAATGTTCTTTCCTGCGAATATCCAAATTGGTTTTTGTTTTGCCTATGTAGCTCTGTTCACAATCTGCACATTTTATTTCGTAAATTCCTGATTATGAACTAAAATGTGCAGATTGTGAACAGAGCTACATAGGCAAAACAAAAAGAAAATTGGAGTTATCCACTTGGGAAAAAATTTTCATATTAAAGAATAAAGAAAACCTAATGAATTTCCAGTTTCCTCCTATGGATGAACTCAGCAACTTTCTTCTTCAACCAACAGAGGCCATCACAGGAATATCCGGTTGTCCAGCCATTGTTTCGAGTAACGGCGGTTCAGTGAGCAACTGAAGATAGGAGAGATTCTCCAGAAACGTGTCTTAAGTTTGTGTAAGTGAATGGAGTTTAGTGTAAAAATGAATACCTAAGTTTAGGTTACTCTTTAATATCTTTGGCCATTAGTGTCCCATTGAATTCAAAGTCTGAAATGGTTAATAAATTTGCTTAGAGGATTCTTCTTTCAGGCTTGAAGTTTCTTTATATACCATATATAAACCACTGGTCTCATATCATACGTCTATGATATGAGACTAGTGGTTAACTTTCCTATTGAGGGAAGCCATATTTAGGATTTTTATGCTCTAAAAATCCATTGACCTTGGAGTTACGACTAGATCACCAATACTGATGCTATCAACTGTGTATAACAATTAGTAGATGAGAAAGTTTACTTACACATTCTCTGTAATTAAAGAAATTTTACCTCTAAAGCATACCTTTTTGATATATCTGTGCATATAACAAGATCATTAAACCTGTCTTTATATTAACGTAATTCTAGCATCTGCTCATACTGCCATGGGTGGCCGAGGTCGTTAAGGCGTGGACTCATGAGCAGGAGACTTGGGGTTTGAATCCCACAGGACCGCCCTTCCTGACTGAGGTATTTTCCAGGTTTTCCTCAGTCCTCATAAATGGCAAATGCCACTTACTTTATTATATATAATATAACAAAAATCCCAATATTCATTTCATCTCATGTATCATCAGTGTCCATCACCTGTGGTGCCTCTGTAGCAAAAATGGGCGTTAAAACACTATTTATTCATTACATCTGCTCATGAATGATTAATAGGAACAGAGATAAATACATTTTCAACACGTAATACTATTTTACAATAATTTGCATTCATATCACCATAAATTTTATATCCAAAATAAAAAGTTCTCTTTTTATAATTATACAAACCCTCACAACACCCATTCCATATGCAACTTCACTCATGCTTTCCCACAGCTCCATTTCATTTATTTGTACACCAGCATCAATTAATTTCTTCCTACTCCTACTCTCATGCATCACATTTTGTTTTTGCTCTTTGTGCCGCATTCTGTGCAGCTCTGCTTTTAATGATGATATCTGTAAATTTAGAAAAAAATTGTGTATTAAATACAGTATTTTTAATTATTAATCCCATTTCTTAGTAAAGATTTTATCTTCATTATATATCCACTATCTTAATAATTGTAATTATTTCCAAATAACTTAAGGACCAGATAGTGGTCACAAACTTACTTTCTTTGTATGCATCTTTTTTTATCTCCCAACTTGTTCATCCATGACTATATAGAACATTTATTTATGGTTTATAAATCATGATAAGAAGTAACTAAATTGTATGTGTATGTAAATGATAAGGGTAAGGGAAGTAGGAAAAACCCAAACAATTATAACGGAATTGCTCTGCTATCTAAAACTTTGGAAATTTTTTTACATTAATTATAGTCAATAGAATTCAGGATTGGGCTGAAAAAAATGAAAGAATATCTTCTTTTAAGTTGGTTTTAGGAAGGGTAAAAAAACAGGGGATAATATATTTATATTTAAAATGTTAATAAATAAATATTTATTAAAGAAAAGAGACAGATAATATACTATATTTATTGACTTGGAAAAAGCTTATGATAGGATGATTAGAGAAATACTTTGGTACAATTAAATAAAAAAGGCTTAAGTGTTAATATGATGAAAATAGATTTTATGTTAAATGTAGTATTGGAGAGGTAACTGATAGGTAGTACGGCAAAAGAGAGCTCTTAGACAAGGTTGTAAGTTGAGTCCAGTATTGTTTAATGCATTTTTTAACAATATCTTGAATTGTTTGAAAAATTTTAATATTCATATGCTTGCAATTAAAAATGTGAAATTCCAGGGCTACTTTACGCTGATGATCTTGTAATGTATTCAATATCAATGATTGGTTTAAAGTTAGCTATTGACGAAATTGAGAGTTATTGTGGAAAATGGGGACTGAAGATGAATCTAGACAGAACTAAAATTATGCTTTTGTAAACTTAATAAAGTTAGAAACAGTGAAGTTGATTGTACACATAAAGAGGTCAGCATTAGGTCACACCGGTTAGTGAAGTATTGTGTCACCTAATACAGACCTCTTTGTATGTATAAAAACTGTTTAAGAAGGACAATAAATTGTGTAAAGATGAAAAATGGTTAACAGAAGATAGAGAAATTCAGATTGTTAGCGAATTTTCATGCTTGGGATAAAGCTGAGTAGTAATGGAGGATTGGAAAAGCACAAGAGAATAGCAATAAAAGCAATATGTAGATGTTTATATTTAGCACTGTGTATGAATGTTAAGTGGTTTGAAAGAATTTATTTTGTTTTGTTGAGTCACAATGAATTTACAGAGTAGTAATGTGGGGAATTGACGATGGATGGTATACTATGGATTTAATTTTAAGAGTTTTTGATGCTAATATTGGGATGTCCCAATAATACAGCTAATGCTGGAGCTTTGGCAGAGTTAGGAAATGTAAGTGTGAGAAGATTAAAGATGGAAAGGATATTGATATAATTGTTTCGGGTTCAAGAGATATCTGATACTGATATTGTAAAAGTATGTTTGATATCGAGAGGAAATTAGAGAAGTTAGAGAGCAATTATGTAAAAATGATCTAGAAAATTTATGGGTTAAAACTGGTGATTTCAGAAGGGAAATTTGGAGAGAAGTGAGAATAAGACTGGAAGATATGGACAGGCAAATTTTATTCTCCAAGATGAGAGAGAAAAGTTCACTGGCATGGTACAAGGATGTAAAAAATGTCCCAGACAAGGGAAAGTATACTCTAATTTGTAAGAAGAATGAAAGAAAATGGATAGCTTATTTTGAATTGGTGCTTGGAAATTAAGGGATATGCGGAAGGATGTTATTCCAGGGGTCTTTCCTATCTGCAGGGAGAAGGAAGATGAGATACATACTATTTTTCATTGAAAAGGAACAAATGAATGGAGGTTAAGTTTGATAAGCAAGAAATGGTTATTGAGGAATAAAGAAGTAGCAATAAGAAGGATTTTCGAAGATCAAACACAGCTATTAAATTAGGGGAGCTTTTATGAAGGCCAAGATGAAATGCAGAAATAAGAAATACAATTAAAAAAATTAAATCGTATTTTATTAGATTATTAGATAATATTATAAGTACATAGCCATTTATATCTGTTGATTTTGAGGTAATAGTGGTTATGCCAAATAAGTAGAGTGAAGGTTGAATTTAACTTGTATGTACTAAGCATTAGTTTAGAGTTGGTAATGTGTATAATGAATTTCTTTAAGGGTATAAGAATAGGGTAGGGAAAATTCATCTCTAAACTGCCAAAGATGCAGCTTTCATGATAAGTGTCAGTGTTTGTCTTCTGGTCATCTGAAGAAGGGAATATTCACCACTGAAATAAAGAAGTTGAAAGATATTTGTGATTTTATAGTTCATTATTAGCTATTTGTCAATTTAATAATTGTATGGGTGTATGAAATATTGTAACTGTCTATAGGAAAAGTGGCTAGGACCAGAACCTACAGATTCCTTATTATGAATTACTGGTAAATGTATTTGCTCTGGATCCCTTCAATAATATCATCAATGTATAAGTTAAATTGATTTTAACATAATCTCTTCCAAGTTGAAATATTTAGAACACTCTATAGTTTCACTTACATGAGATTTATTCAGAACATGTAAATGTGAAAAGAATGTTCTAAATATTAAGACTCAGAAGAAATTACTAATGTTGTTTCACTGTGTTTGATTCCAAATTGAATTAATATTGACATGATTTTAACATGTTTACTTGTTTGTTGAAAATGCATGAAATTGATTCTATTTACATGTTAAAAATATTATATGAAGAAATTCATTCATTCATTCTTCATTCAACATATGGTATAGACTCATATAAAATGAACAAAATATCAAAATTAACTACACTGCAGCAGCAAAACAACAATGGTAGGGTAAATGAAATTTGAAGAAGTATGATACTATAATCTCATCTATTTTTTTATGCCAGTTTTAACTACTATGGTCTCACAGGTAGTGGGCACTAACGATACATTAAATGAAATGATAAATGGGAAAAAAAAATTTTGAGCAGAAAGAGCTCCAGCCTAAGTTTAGGATACCTTCCCCTGCATTTGTCTATGTTAAGGACTGAGGGAAAACCAGGAAAAAACTAACTGAGGGAGGAAAGTCCATGGAAGATTCAAACTGCAGACCGCTCACTCAATGGTCCATGTCTGTAGCCCTATCTATTACAAGTATTTCAAGTATGGGTGAACACTGGGTGAAAAGGGATTTTACTGTAACACATGTTTAATTTTATGATATAACTTCTAGTCAGCACACCTTGCTTTAGTGAGGTGATGAAGGGGTATCAGCTTTGAGAGTATGATACTGTGAAACCTAGCAAGTAGTTAAAGAATTGATACAAATGCATATTTTGTAAACAAAAGACTTATTACTTGCTTTTACATTTGCCGACAGACAAGGAAGAATTCTGAGCCAAGTGCTACACAACAAATGAGCATGAGCATTATCAAGGAGGGTTCACATTTTTAATGTTTAATTAAATAAATTGTACTTACAAAGCTGTAGACAATCTAGTGTTAAAATATCCTGCTCTAATGTAATCAACTAGCTCATTAACTCCATTTACTTACATAACACTAGTCATGTTTCCGAAGCACTGGCTTCCATCATCAGCTGTTGACCAACTGCTGACTGGAATTGGTGGCACAATTCATTAAATTTTTTTTATTTTTTAAAATAAAAATCTTTTCTCAAGTGGATAGCTCCATTGGGTTAGGAACCTCTTTCAGCAGCTTTGCTTCTGAGCTGTCACTGCTGATTTATCATTCTGCTTAAAAAGAATATTCTTAAAGTGTTCTTTTCTCTGAATTTCCAAATTTCTCTTAGTTTTTCCAATGTATCTCTGATCACAGTCTGCACATTTGATTTAAAAAATTCCTGATTTCTGTTATGTTGGTTTGGTGTCTTTTACATTGGAACCTAATAAAGTATTGATATTACATTTGTTCTCTGGGGCTAACATTATGCCAAATTCTTTGAATATCCTCTTGAATTTGTTGTGGTAAGTTGGACAGTATGTGAAACTTTTGAATTTATAACTTTCCTTGATGTTCTTCAGTGTGGAAACCTCTCTTATAGATTTTTGTCTTTTAAATTAATTGATAATTTTTATTACTGTGCCATTATTGAAACCATTGGTTGTTGCTATATTAATTATTGTTGGTATTACATTTTGTACTCTGTTTCTATTAGTAGGATATTAATTATTCTGGGTGCCAAGCTGTAAAACACCGAATATTTATGTGGCACAATTTTTTTATTTTTATATAATTTTCTGTGTGTATGTCTCTTTTCTATGGATTCCAAAGTTCAGTCTGTCTCCCTTTCTTATAATTTTTAAATCCAGCAATAGGAACCACCCATTATTCTCCTCTTTTATGGTAAACTGAATAGATTTATGTTGTAAATTAAGAAGTTTCAGAGCATCTTAGGAATTTTTCAGAATGTCATCTACATACCTATTCCAAGAAAATTAAAGGGAAAGTTCTTGTGATACAAATTTCAAAGGAGCTCATGAATAAATTTGCTAGAAACGGAACAAGCAGTTTCCCATTGCTATGCTCTAAACTTAATGGTAATATTTTTTGTTAAAACTAAGGAAATTTTGTTTGATGTATATGTTAAAAGTTTTAGTAAGTCTTCCATTTCTTTTGTTTGCAAATTTAAGGAGATTAACCATTTCTTTAACTTTTGTGTATGATTCTCTATTAGTATACTTGGGAATAAGGTTTTTACATCAAACGAAACCATTACAACTCCTGTTGCAACTCTGCTATCTTGAAGTTTTCCAACTAAATCAAATGAATTTGAGCATCAAAGCTCAAGCTTTGAATTTTTGAGAAGAGTTGAAAATGTCAATTAACTTTTTTGCTATTTGGTATGTTGGTGAATTGATATTGTTAATTATTGGTCTCGTGTTGTTATCATTTTTATGGATTTTTGGAAGTACATAAAGTTTAGGTAGTATGTATGGACTGCTCTATGTGATTCTCTGTTTTTTAGCACTGCATAATATTTTAACTTCCTTCAGTGTTTTGGTTAAATTTTTAAGAATTCTTTTCACTTGGTTTGCAATCTTCCCCTTTTAACATGTTTTCTACTCTGTTTATATAATAATTTTTGTCTAAGATGGCCATTTTATTTAAGTTACCCCCTTTGTGTATATTACTGGTTTGTCTTTAAACTGTTTTACTGTACTTTTGTAGTTGTGTTTCTTTCCATTTTTTAGATTATCTAAAATTGTACTGCATTTTATTTTGAGTAAGAAATGAAGAGAAATTTGGAAACTCGGATAAAAGAACACTTTAGGAATATTCTTTACAACCAGATTGATACATCAGCAGTGGCAGTTCACTTTTGGACCAATAATCATGAAATTAAACCAGAGACAAAGCTACTGAAGGAGCTTCACAACCCAATGGACCTATCCACTTAGGAAAAAATTTTTATTTTAAAAAATACGAAATATTTCATGAATTTTGACGTTCTGTCCATGGATGAACTCAGCAAGTTCCCTAGAACCATCAAAGACTGCCAGAAACACTTTGGGATCCAGCCACCAATTCCAGTAGCAGCAGTTGGTGAACAACCGTTTCCAAGCTAGTGGAAGCTAGTGTTTCCAAAACATGTCCTAGTGTTATGCAAGTAAATGGAATGGTGTGAACAAGTTTATTATATTAGTTTAGGATGGTTCTATCTGCTTAATCTGAGCCATTATTGGTGATAGCTTTAATATGTTTATGTCCATTAACAATTCAGCCTGTCATACTTATTTCCATGTTTGTGCCTTCAGTTAACATAACTGTATGGCTGCACTACCATGGGGAGAGCACTAATATGGATGTAAACAGTTCACAGCAATTTCACCAAAACAGGTAATGATTACTTGGAGGCTGCATATTGCATAAGGCACATTCCTGCCTTCCACAGTAAATTCTCAGAACTAGATCAACTGGTGCTGATTATATGAAGGAATTTGCTTTGCAATAGTGACATCATTAATTTCAAATGACTTACCATAAAATAGATAAAATTTGATCTCCCAGTATATGTCATCAAATAAACATTTTTTAATTGCAGAGCATTATATGTATCTTACATTGTCTTTTACAAGTGTACCTCATTTAGATGAGATGAAATCCAAACTTTTATAGAAATCTGCAAGAAATAATTCTCTTTACTTTTTCAGCAGTTCAAATTTCCTTTTTTATGTTTAGGTGCATCAGATTTTAATTTTTTCCTTGGAACTGTATCTAGTGCATTCAATGAAAACCACACTGATGACCCAAGATATTAAAGATTGTTTATAAATAAACCAAATCATTCAAAATCAATTTTTTCTTTTTGTCAGAAATGAAGTGGGAATATTCAAGCACTCTGCATCTCATGTAGTGTTTATCTAAAATCAGCAATCACATTGGTACTTGAAAAAAATCAGACAATTAGAACATCACAGTCTCAGATTAATTACAGATACAATCAAAACTACACTGATAACTGCAATATAAAGTTAACACATCTGTTTCTCATCAGATATAAATTGGAAAAAGTTACTGTTATGCAATATGAAAAATTAATTAGAGTGGCTTTCAAATGGGAAGAGTCATGAGCAGTAGCCAGTGGGAGGCAAGAACTGGAAAGTGTTTCCACTTTGCACTTTTTATAATCCCAATTTCATTTGCACAACTTCCTATAACAAAACTGATATATTGGATTTAAACACTTTTTAACATACACGCACAAACATAACATGCTATCTAATTGAATTAATTACCTGATATTTTAATCCAAAGTAAGTGACTGTTCTGTGCTGCCATCATCACTACTGGTTATGTCGGGAGGCAGTTAGTCATCATCACTGTCTTTCTCATTTGAGTCTTGCAAATTTATGATGACAGGGTCTAAAATTTTGTTGCATCCTATTTCTTTCATCAACTCATCTTCTTGTAAATTTTCAGCATGTTGCATGCAGGATTCCCAGTCTTTTTGTGTCACTTTGTCAATTTCTTCATGAATGTGTCATTCTACATCTTTCAGTTTAAAAGTGATGTTTCTTTCTCTACACTGTTTTATTTGAGCCCACACAAGCTCAATTGGATTATACTGGTAATGGCATGTTACCTAGTGGCCCCTTTCTTTAGCAAATATATCCAGCTAATACATTTTATCCTGGTTTATGAACAGAAGTACCCACTGCAATAGCTCAGTTTTAGTGTCTGATGCCAAAAATTCATTGTAATCATTCAATAATTTGGTCTTTTTGCTGGCTCTATTTAGAATTTTACTTTGAAGAACTGAATGATATGGGGTCAATTATTATGTTTAATTGGTTCATTGATGATATCCTAGAGGAAATTAATGCAGTAAATAGCCACATTCCAATAATCAATAATAATGAAATACCAGGGTTGCATGATTTTGTGAAAAATGTCCACATCTAATGTAGGATTAAACAAATCAATTAAAGCAATAGATTGATTTTGCATTAAATGGAGCTTACGTATCAATCCAAGCAAATAAAAAAATTGTGGTCTTTAAAAAGGGCAACAAGTTAAGGAAAGATGAGAAATGGTGTTGGCAAGGAAGAGAAACTGAGATAGTTAATAAATTTGAGTACTCAGAGGTGAGAGTAAGTAGTAAGGGTGGATGGAGTGAGCAAAAGAAGATGGTATTAACTAAAGGGAAGCTTTCCTTGAAAGTTATTAGGGCATGCTTGGATAAAATTCCATGGATGCAAGTAAATTGGTTGGAGAGAGTCTATGGGGCAGTGGTGGAGGCCAAAATGCTCTAAGGAGTTGGGATATGGGGTTTGGAGGAAGGGTGGGTTAATGTGAATCTAATAAACAGAAACTTCTGCAAACAAATATTGAGTTTACCCAGAGCTTTGCCGAACTAGGTAGAATGAGCAGTAAAGGGAAAATTATGGAGAGTATTGAAATACTGGTTTAGAATTAATAATTTACAGAAGCATAGTGTCTTATATCAGTGTCTGGTAGGTAGGCAAAAGCTTAACCAAGATAAACAAGATAAAAGAAAATCTAGAAAAAATTGGTTTTGGGTACATGTGGAGGACCGGGAGAGTATTAGGAAGGGGGTTCTGCAAAGAGGTTAGGTTAAGAACCAAAGATATTAAAAGGCAAGAGCTATTTGCTAATTTTAAACTGAAAACGTCATTGAATGTATATAGAAAAATAAAAATGGTTTGAAATAAGGAAACTATGTGTCGAAATATGTCATAAATCAGCAACAGAAGGTTCTACATGGGTGAAAACAAGAGCTATGAAAGGGGAGGCTGAATAAATGCCCATTATGTTGTCAGCAAGAAAATAATTGGTGTATATTACTAGACTGTGAGGAAACCAAGTTTTTTAAGGAGAAGTTGAAAAAGCAAAGATGGTCTAATTTACTAAAAGAAATTGTGGGGAAAAAGATATTGAAGTTAAAGCAAGAAAAGGGATGATGGAAATCAGTATGTACTTAGATAAAATGAGAGATAAATGGATGAGAAATATTAATAAGCAAGACAGTGAAGAATGTGTAGTGTGAGAAGATAAACTGGAAATAGTAGGAAGGGCCCTATAACTTGTTAATCGAGTGTTTGAGTTTATAGAGCCTAGGAAATGCAGCAACAAGGCTGGTGAAGTCTAGGGAGATATAGAGAGTACAAATTGTTAAATATTCTAATCCTTCTTCTAAATAATTTAGGAATCTCTTAAAAAATCTGTCTTTAAACATATCAGCATCATTTCTTCATGATAATCTGAAGTGGTTTTGGACTGAAAAATCCACTTGTTTTTAATAGGAATCCTCTCATAGCAGATCCTACATGATAAATGATGAATCAGCTGCCTTTCCCAAAGGTACTTTCAGGTCACCCATTTTGGAAAAGTGCCAGATCGAATTTTATGAGTGGTTTATACTCACCCAAATTTTGTCTTAGTAAAATATAATCTTGTATCACTAGAAATTCGAATTTTGTAAATTTTGTGTAAGAATCTTATCCTTGATGCAACAATGTCACTCCTCCCCATTAAAAATTCACATCTGTAATTTTCTTTTATATATCTGAACCCTAAACTTTGCAGAACTCTTTAAGTGTATTAAATAGAACCAATATATGATATTTTAGTTCTTATTTTGTCCGTTACCCTTTGTACTATTGGAAATTCTCCATGGTTGTAAAATTCTAATACAGCCCTGTGTACAAAATCCTGTCAAAGTCATTTAAGTTTGTAATCCTCTTGGGAGGTCCAATGTGTTTTCTAAAAGACACAAAAAATGTGGTGCCACTAGAACCAAATTTTCTAGCCTTGCCGCAAATGTGGAAGACAGTAGCTCCCTATTTGCAATAAGTTGCTGTGCATTTCTAAAATTCAGATTGTCTTTCTCATCAACAAATCTTTTGTAAGGCTAGGGAACTGTTACAAGTTCTTCAGATATCAGAGACCATAGTATTGTTGCTGAAAGGAACTACTATAATAAATTGCAAACTTTGGTTCAGGGAAGTACTTAAGCATCAGCATAAATGTAGGTACACAGCATTTCTAAAGAGGGTGTAAATGGGTTTATGGGATTAATAAATAAATAAACAAATAAATAAATAAATAATAATGTTCTCCAACATTTCGTACAAGGAACAAGGGATATGTTATATTCAACATATACCTGTTTTTTCTTATGTTGTGAACAACGCCACTATTTAAAGGAAAATGCAATAAATGTAAGTTATATAACAGTGTCATTTTTCAATGGGAATGTAGTGTAACACTATTATAATTATATAATTAGTATGATACTAACAGTTTATCTGGCTATGACCAAATATAAGGAATACTTATTTGTCTGTACAATGAAAAGTAATGTAATTTTCACAGTCATGTGTAAAAATTGCTTTTTACATTCATCATAGATTAATTATTTAGAATCTAGCATAAATGGCATTTGCAAGAGAGGGATTAACTTTGCAGGCAACATTACAAGACTCTGGAGAATGCGCATTTGCTGCTCCAAGTCATGCATCATCCCATTTGAAAACCGCTGTAGACTTCCATTCAGCACTTGCAGATTAAGACTAAATATTTAGAATTAATCTAAAATTGCAAGAAAACTCTGAATTTAAAAGTTATAATGTTAAGAGAAAGATAACTTTTTTAATTTATAAAGAACATTCATTTCCTAAGATTAACTCAACACAAACAGTAGGAATAACATTATCTGGATTTGGTAGATGTTAACAAACGTGGTATCCCCAGCTGATATATTAAAGTTATTAGCTTTGAAAATCGTGAATAATAGATTACCTATTGAAGAATGGCTCCTTATTTTTACTGATGGATTTCTAATGTCCAACAAAAATGGAGCAGTTACTGCAACCACATATACATATTTTTTTTTCATTTTACATTTCCTTAGGTAATCTTTAAATTTTAATGGAGAAATTGAAATCATTTCCACTTTATTTTGACATTATTATTTCAAACACTGATTCTACAGCGCTATTATTGTTATAGCAAGCAATTTATTTTCTAGAAGCCAAATAATCTTAGATTCTAACTAAACTTAACAAAAGCATAGTTAATTGATATCATTGTATGATTTAGTTGAACTACACACTCTTAAAGCTTCACTTACTTTTCATAAATGTATGGAACCGGTTTCAAGAACATTTAGTTCCCATCTTCAGTCAGGCTAAAGTTCAACTGAACTTTGAACTTGAACTTTAGCCTGGCTGAAGATGGGAACTAAATGTTCTTGAAACTGGTTCCATATATTTATGAAAAGTAAGTGAAGCATTAAGAGTGTGTAGTTCAACTGAATCATACAATGATATCAAGTAATATCATTGGCTTCACTGTGCAAGTTCCAATTTACATTTAAGTTTAAAAAGCATAGTTTTTTAACTGGTGCCATCACATAATGGTTTGGTCCACAGTGAAACTGCTAATCATCTTGCTAAAAATGGAAGTATCTTTATACAACAGCCTATGGCAAATTTAACATTTAATGCAGTTAAAAAATTAACTCACATTTTGAAATAGTACTTTATAGCATTTTCTGAAAATCATAAAAATTAAAAAGTACAGAAGATGGGAATGTCTTGGCAGGAAACCATATAGCTCCTGATTATACAATCAGTTACAATATTTTGATTAATAATGGATCATGAATAGCTGGTGAAGCACTTTAATAGCACTAATTTCTTCATTATGTCAATTGTATAATTTTAAAGAAGAAACATATTAGGATCAGCCTCAGCAATATCCAGCTATCTTTACTAAATTCTCTATTTATGAACAATATTACAATTTAACATTAGCTAACTTTTTGATTAAATGTTTTCACAACAATGCATATTTATTGAAGACCAGCAAATTAAAACAGGCACACATACAAGACATGTTCATAAAGGAGACATCAAGACACCACGAAAATATGTTAAACATAGGAAACCATTACAATAAACATGTTATAGTATTTTAAAGATACTTCTCAGACATAATTGTGCAAAATGGAAACTCAATTCCAACATTTTACATTATTAGAAGGTAAATTAAGAAGCATTAAGACAAGACATGAGTAGTTAAACCTGAATCTGAATAAGATGGAAGAGAGAGGGGGATGGGGAGGTGATAGCATAAACTTAAAATAATGATGATTTGAACTTTAACTAAACCATCCCTTATATGAAAAACCACCTCTACAGGACAGAAATAACCTTATATTGCACTTACGATGAAGGCTGAGATATAAATATTTGAGTGTTCAAATAAGCTCTTAGGAATAACATTTATGTATGAAGATAACCTTGAGGGCCAGGGTATACAGATGGGAGATGATAGGCTCAAAATGATAGCTCAAATGGTTATTTATCAGCATAGTAAGCCAAAGATATGTGCTTTGCATTGTGACCATGGTCTCAAAAATTTTCTCTCCGATTCATATTTGAATTTTACTCACACTATTTCCAAGGGAAAAGGTTCTATTGATGATCCAGGTAGCTAAGGGGCATTGTTGCCTTTTAGTTCAATTTTGGTAAGGTTTTCACTGGGATTCTAAATGACAGAATTAATGACTGAATTGAAGAGAACATATATAATTTCCCCATTTCAATCAGGTTTTAGGAAAGGTTGCAGAATGACTGATAACGTATTTGTTATGAAAACAATGGTAGATATGTATTTGGCAAATAAAAGTTATAGTATGTATGCAGCACTTGTTGATTTAGAAAATATGATAGAACTAACAGAAAGCCCTTATGGTACAAATTATGGCATAAGGGGATGAGTAAGGAGGTTTATTGAAGGAGCTTTATAAGGACAACATGTTTCGTGGTGAATGTGGGAAATGATTTGTGACAGAGGAAGTAATGCAAGAGGGAGGGGGGGGGGGCTTAGGTAAGGATGCAAGTCGAGTCCTCTTCTTTTCAACTTGTTTGTAGATGTTATAATGGTAGGTTTACATACACAAACCAGCAATAAAGAAACTGGAATCACTTGTTTACTTTATGCTGATGGCTTAATGGTAGCATCTATTTCAGTGATAGGATTAAGATATGTGCTATTAGAAATTATGAGATATTGTAAAGAATAGAATCTTAAAGTGAATCAGGAGAAGACCAAAATAATGCTATTTAAAAAGGGAAATAAGCTGAGAAAGGGATGATTAGTTTATGTTGGGAAGGGAGATAAGGATTGTGAAGGAATTTTCATACTTAGGAATGGTTCTGAGCTCCTCTGGTTAATGGGAGAAACAAAAAAGAAATCAGCGTTAATCAAAGGCTTATTATCTTTGAAGATAGTTAAGCAATATATGTTTAAATTTAAAATTAATTTCATGTCAGAACTCATACATTGAAGCAACTAATATATTCTTAATTAGCTAGTGAGTGTATTTAAAACTCTTATGCTCCACCTACCATTGAATTATACAGAACATGTTTTACAGGCTTTTGCCCACATCAGCTGTGAGTCAACTGCCAGATTCATTGTTGGATGGATGAACTTGGTGTAGCTCTCATGGACATTTTATCAACTTTTGGATTAATTTGTCTTTTGTTGGGATCTCAAAGTTCATAACCTTATCTAAATATTTTTTGATAATTTTTTTCCCCCCAATTTCCCAGCTTTAAAGGTCTATCTATCTATGAATTTCAATAATTTGAATTCCATTTCTATATCATATTTATCTCTCCAAAAGTGATGTGCAATCGTTGATTTATCTATCTGATTGTATCTGATGTTTCCAGTGTTCTTTTAGCCTAACTACAATGCTTCTTTTTCTTTTGCCAATATATACTTTGTTGTATTCTGAACAATTGATTTTATATATTCCTGGCTTCTTCTCATCAAGTATTCTATCATTATCACTGGAGTTAAGCAGATTATTTATGTTGAATTGGTTCACTGGAGACAAAGTAATCCCAAACTCTCTTGAGTATTTTCTGGACTTTTTTGGCAGCCCAAGGATGACAAGTAAATTTCTTGTGAATGGCAGTTTCTTTTTTTGCTCTCAATGCTGTAACTTGTTTTAACCTCTTTTCTTGTTTGTATTTCTTGACTTTCTTGTCTACCATTTCTATGTCATACCCATTGGCTTTTGCTGTTTGTATTATGTGAAAGTGCTCACATAATGGGTGGGTAATGGAGGGAGTTCTGAGGTATTGGTTTATGATACAACAGATGTTGGAAGTTTCCTGTTAAATTAATGTTTAATGTTTCAGGAGTTTGGGGTAGGGGATTTCTATTGGGTAACAAAGTTGGGGAAGAGTTAAAAAGGAATGGAAAGGGTGATTTATGGTTAAGAAGATGTGATTTGGAGGGAGGCTTTTGGAAACAAATTAGAGTAAGATTTGAGGATGTAGATAATGGTGAAGAACTTTCTTTTCTTTCTTGTATTCAAGTTTATCACAAAACCACAGAGTCAACCCAGATACCTACCTACCCAACTTCTTCTACAAATGATCCAAGTCATTTAACAACTGAGGATGTGGACAAGTGTTCTGCAAAACATGTCATGAGTTAATATCCTTAAGTGAAACCATAAAGAGGGTCCTAAATATTTCGACTCCGAAGATATTAGCGAATTATTTGTTTAAAATGAAAGTTTGGTGTAATTACAATACAGTTTGTATAAGAATTTATAATTGGCAACAGCTAGAAATAGGCCAGGGCCAGAATTAGATGGCTGCCATTTTGTAATGTTTCTTAGCACATCAATAAAAATAAATATTTGGATTAGAAAGTTCTAAGCTGCATACATGCATGTAAAAACCACATCCATTTAACTTCTAATAGTTAATCTGAAGTAGAAAAAAGGAAGATTGTCAGAAAAGTCTTATGACTTAAGACTGTTGGAGAATCATTTATAGACACTTACTTTGTCCTTATAAACTTTAAGATCCTTCTCAAGTTTCTGAACTTGTTTACTTTCTGCTTCACATTTCTGCTCCAATTTAGTCTTTTCTGCAATTTCATCTCTTAGTTTCAGCACTTCTTCATTTAAATCCTTGCACTGGCATTTTCCTAAAAAAAAATCACAGATTACAGAATTCTTAGCACTTTGTTTTAAAAAGGAATATTAATTTAGGAAATATGTTAATTAGGAATGCATTCTAAGAACATGAATGACTACCCTTTTAACAGAACTAAGTTTCAGACTCCTCCTTCTCTCCTGGTATGGTTATATTGTAGCAGATTTCTGAGCCCAGAATGCCCATAGAGAATTGTTACATTACTCCAGTGGAGAAGGTGACGGCGATATGGTTAAGGTGCAGCAGGGGAGTCCTTAAACCTAGGGGTACCTAAACTAATCAGGCCATGGTTCTTGACTTCTACTCCTAGGGTCCCTGGCTCAATTTCTGGATCTGCCATAGAGATTTTTCTTTCAATAGAATAATCCCTATGGTGACCATGGCCTGTTTAGTAGTTTTATTAACAATGCTGGCTGCTAGATGTTTCCTGCATAATTTTGGTAACATTTCTTATTATTGTGTATTTTGGTGGATGGTGCTTGCTTGCATCATTGTATATACTACTGATTGGTCTGAAATAAACAAACCTATGAAAGAAAAGAAAAGAAAACTGTAGCACTAAATTTCCAGCACAAAGTATAGAAATTTGTAAATTATGAGCTGGGAACAAAATTTGTACGATTATGGTTGGATAAAAGTTTAGCTGGGATAAACAAATAGAAAAACTGGAAGTGAAGCCGAGTAGAGTATGCTTCGTTCATTATCAACTAAAGCCTCCGATCTACTTAAAACTTGTAATTTTCCTTAGTTTTGCTTGCAAATGTTCTAAGAATTACCATTATGGGGAAGCTCTGTTAGTAGTAATTCAATATTTAAGTTATAGAAAAGAGTTCTAAGAATTATAATTGGCATTCCAAAAAGAGAAAGTTGTAAAAAAAATTTTGAAGTTAAACATATTGAACTTACCACTTATACTGCATGAGTCAGCTGCCCCATGTACAGCAATATATAGTCCAACATATAAACATCAGTCCCTATGATAAGCAAATACTGCAATATACATATCTTCAGTTGTACACTTAGTGAAAGGACCATGGCAGATATTATAGTACATATTGGCCATCAATGCACTCAAAAAGCTAACAGATGATAACGAAGCGTTTGCATAACAGAAAATGTATACTATAACCATACAAATATTTCATATCTACCCTTATAGGCAAGTCCTCTCTCTCAGCTTGCTATGTAGCTCAACAGATATGTAGTAGAATAGCTGTTAATGAAAAGGCAGTTTGGACCAAACGTGCAACCTTATATTTTAATGTGTTTCAATATTAATAAATTGTCATGATTTAAAATATTATTACATTAGACACTGTGAATGTTCTTAATTTTAAATTACTTGCTTTTTTTTTGTATTTTATTTTTATTTTGCATTTAATTCTATTATTCTAGTGTTTTTTTATTGTTGATAACTATAAGTAGGTAATGGTTTTAATTTGACATAGGTATAGCTATAAAAAATGGAATAAGGGTCATAAGATGATCTAAGACAATAAGGAAATTACAAAGTACATTTTAGCATGGTGGTTTCAACAGTAGAGCTACAATTTATGCTAGATATGGCATGTAGTATACAGAAATTCATTATTTTTTATTATCTTGTGCACTTATCTTCAGTATTTGGATGTTAGTATCACCCCGAAAGGGCTCTTTTGTTTAACAGAGTTCAACTAGATCAGGGTTGCCAGTGGGCGAGAAGGTAAATGTAGTAATATGGGTTTTCTAACAAGTGCTCAAACTGATGATTTGGTTAATGCACAACTGAGCATGCTGCTGAATGGAAATTCTGATCTGTTGCAACAGGCCAATGTAAGTGATCTATATGTATCCATGATATGTTGGCGAAGGCTCTCAAGATATTCTGGATCCTCTACATAATCTTGCTTTAAATATACCCAGAGGAAGAAGTATTAGGGGTGTTAGATCAGGTAATCTGGCTAGCCAGGAGACTGGCTCTTATCGCCCTAACCAATGACTATGATGTGCAATATTTAGATGGTTGCAGAGCACTATCAATCTGTATAGTGGAGCTCCATTATGTTAAAATCACATTGTTACTCGCTCCTCCAGTGGTACATCCTCTAGCAGCAGTAGGAGCTCATTGCAGAGAAAATAGAGGTAGAGTGCTCCTGTTAGATGCTCCTTAAAGAAAGATGTTCCAATACGGTGGTCACCCAAGATTCCACACCAGACATTTACTCCAGATCTCACTTGGAATGCTGTCTTCCTTAGTCAGTTGGGATTATTAACACTCCAGCAGTGCATATTATGACAATTTATGGTTCCCTTGTAATGAGATCTCCAATGGCCAGAAAACAGGATTCTGGATACAAGCCCCATATCATTTGCCACTTGGCTTAGCACACATTCACAGAAGTTCACCCAGGCAACAAAATCTCTGTGGAGGTCTTGATGTAGACGCAAATGATAGGGATGAAACTTATTAGCATACCATATTAGCATCAAAAAGACAGGCTGATGTTCATCTCTTGTATAACTGTTCCTGTACTAAAGGGGATTATTCAGGAGAGCATTCAAAACAGCCTCTTCACAATGGATGTCATTAGTGTGTCTTAACAGCAAATACTCTTGCAATTGGTGCTGATGTAATCTTTCAACACTCTGAAACTTATTTGCCATTAGTCTTCATATATCTCTCCTGATATAGATGGTGAGTTTGCTGTGCAATTGATCTCGACTCTTTGTAGATAAAGAGCATGTGAATGTGCTCATCTGCAGAACACATAGTGAAGGGTTGGGACAAAACCTATGTTAAAACCATATGCCTGAGGAGTGAAAGCAGCCCACATTCAAAATATTACATCAATATAATACCAGTCAAATGGGACATACATATCATTTGAATTTAATTAGTCAACTTCTTATTTTAACGTAATGCTTTCAAGGAAGTAAATTTTTGACACTTATTATTTTCCATGCTGAAACTACCTAGAACAATTTAAACAATAATTCCTAAAAATATAGGGGCTCAAAATAATAGAAAGAGAAAAAAAATATAGCCTTGTGGTATTACTCACACAACTAAACCAACTGGCACCAAATGCATTCCCAATACTGCTTGCACTGATCAAACTAACCAATTTGAAGAAGTTAGTACTTAGTAAGCAAACCATCATAATTTTGCCATTGCATCATTGTTTTTTAATCCTCGAATCATTGTTATTAACCTTCATTGCACATTTAGCTGGACTATATTATCAGATCACATAGCTCAATTTTAATATGGTTGGATAATAGACCTAGCTACAATCAACTTATTAAAACTGCATGTTTTTAGAATGTCCTGTTCTGGTATGGGATGTCCAAAGAACTGATTTGCTTTATAGGGCAGGCCTACAGTCAGAAGTTACTTTACATGTAAAGCATAAAAATATTGATCATCTTGTCACTTATGGCTTAACAGACTGCATATCTTCCAGAATATTAAGGGGCATTTAGCTCACTTGGTATATTAAACACTAGTCCACATGAGAGTTGCTTGCTTGAGCATGTTCAGAGAACCCTCACGAGTGAGGGAAAGTGGGGTATTATGTTGCAGTGGTAAATAGCAAGGAGCTGGCAGTGCAACAGATGAAAAGTCAAACGTCTGGATAAACAAAATGGCCTAAAACAATAAGTTTCTGGAAGGTGCTAGTGTTCACAGGTCTATCAGAATTGGAGGAGTGGATCAAAACCTAGGACCAGTAATGGAGGAAGTGAAAGCTATGTTTAGGTCAAGGAAATTAAAATCAGCGAGGGGAGAATAACATTAAAGATATAAAACAGAAGACTGAACAGTTCGAAGAATTAAGAGGAGAAATAGTGGAATGCAGGAACAGAATAGTTCAAATGGAGAAATCGGAGAATGCTATCAGGAAGCTGAATATAGTGATTTTTGGAGTTGAAGAAAGAAGAGGGGGAAAAGAATGGTAAGAGTAGAAGAAGTTATTGAAGGAATGTTGGACATCAAACTGGAGGGATGGGAAGTTAGAGACTCCTGGAGAATTGGAAGAGGGGATGAGAGATCAAGGCCAATATTATTAGAATGAATTTGAAATGGAAAGTATTAGAATAAAACTGGGAAATTAAAAAGCATAGGAATATTTAATGAAAATGACTATGGAAAGAAAAAAGATGAGAAATAAGAGCAGATAATAAGAGATGAAAAAAGCTAGAAATGAAGAAATCACCTTTATGTGTGGTATGCAGCCATGGATTGATGGAATTCCAATGATGCAACATCAAGGTCAAGGAACTAAGACCAGAGGAGAAGATAGAGGAGAGAAAAAAGGGTAATAACCAGCAGCCAAGGAACAAGCATTCAACAGAGAGGGGAAGCAGAGCACGTAGTGGCAAGTATGTTAATTACGTCACCAATGAATGGGACTTCAATCAAACAGCTGAGTGCAACAGATAACATGGTGGGGAGAAGTGGAAGGGAGGATCCAGTTGGTCAGCGGATGGTCTGGAAGACAAGAGATTGGAGTGTGGTATCATTGCCCTTCGGGAGTACTTTCGAAATAGATGGTACCAAAAACTCAGGGACAGACGAAAGGACTACAAGAGCAAAGGTGAAATTAGAATGCTTCATATGGAAGAAAAAGAAAATAAGCACCTCGAGTGTGGTGGTACAAAATTTTGAAGTGCCCACTTTGTGGAAGCAGAGAAGGATTTATACTATATAATTGCAGAAGTATGGATTAGAAATGAGATAACTTACAGATAGCAATTTTGATATTAAATTTTTTTAGAAAGGGCAGTAAGGAGTTTTGAGAAAAATTTGTAATTTTACTAGGGAAGGTAAGAGTGAAGTATTGGATGTAAGTGATTTAAGTAAAGGAAGAGGATAGTTAGGAGGTAATATTGAAAGGGATAGATAGTGGAAAGTAGGATCTATTATATATAAACCTAGGATGTTAAATATATAGATTCGAAAACAAGCACTCCATGAATAGTTGTATAAATAGTAAAAGTTAATGTACCAGAATTATGCAGAAATAAAGCATTCACTCGTTCATTCTCCAGTCCATGTAAAAAGTGATATTACAATTTATGACCATTCATTCATAAAATACATGTAATAAGAGTAACATATACAAAGGCACATAATACTAAATTATTTTAAACATCCTTTAAATTTAATTGCATTAAAAATATCATGTGCCTGCATATTTAAAGAATACATCTGCTGCAAGTAAAATTAACACAAAAATTCAGAAGTTTTTTCTACAAAACCAGTTCTACCCCTTAAGTGAATATCATACTATGTTGAGAAGGTGTACTCCTAATTTAAGGTACATAGTATATACGTTAACCATAAATTATTAAAACATAAATATTTCTAAGACATGCTCTTTTCCTATTTTGTTATATGTGAACAAGCACTGTGAGCCAAAAATTAAATACAAACAGCAAAGAAGACATTTCTACAAAATTCAACGAACTGAAAATGTACCTTATGAGAGAACATTGCAACTACTGTGTTAAAATAATTTCTGCGGATATTTTGTAAAATATTTTTAAAATTGTAAAATTATATACCTTATGCCCCAGTATTGCATAACATTTTTCAAAATAGGCAATTCACATTATGCTGTAAGCGTTGGGAAAAGCAGCAGCTGATTTAGCAATTGTCAATATTTGAGTACTGAGAATGCATTATAGATATTTCTATACATTTTTCTTTGAAAATTGTTCTCTTTGTTTCACTGGCATTGCCAAATGCAGTTTACCAGGGAACTTACTTCGCACTGAGTCAAGTTACGACCAGCTGCTAAAAATCTATTCAAGTTGGCAGCAGCCACCAGGCTGAGGTCATTGGCACATTCTTCAATAGGTAACAATAAATTGAAGGGTAATGCGACATGGTTTGTCTTGGGGAATTCAGTATATATTGCAGTGTGTATGTTTTAAGACAGAATATTGTTACAATGCAACAGTGTACTGGTGATAAATTTTGGTACTGAAGAAACATCCTTTTGGTGAAACATTTTTTTGCAAAGATGATCAGAAAATGTATAACTAAATGTTGTGTGCATTTTCCTAATTCCAAGTGTCCAAATTGCAATACTATGCTTGATTTGATAAATAAACTTTGTGTGACCAGCTCAGTTCAGATGCACCAAGAACAGGCAGACTTAAATGTTAACAGACAAAAAAATTGATCAAATCTGGGATATAATGCTGCATAGTCCTACAAAATCAATGCAAAAATTAGCTCCAGAGACTGGAATCTCTAAGTGGACAGCATATATGCCTGCAAAAGAAAAATTCCCTAGATTATTTCTTTCGCAGTGCATAAAAATAATCCAAAAACAATCAATGAACTTAAAGTGAATATTATTAATTAGGTCCTGTTAATTATACATGAAACTTTAGTGAAAGTCTTCAACAATATGTATTCACAATTTACGTTTTATTTTAATACAAGATAAATAACTGCTGTTGCTAGCACCCTTTCAACATGGAGCTGCTGTAGAGAAAGTTTCCTGGTGCTCTGTATTCTACCCATGTGAACTGACAAGCAGGTCAAATTCACTAATAGGTGACAAAATTATATTTGATGTAAGTATGCAAGAGGAGGAAATGAATAAGTATCAAAACTCAATTGACTGAATATTAGATTTGCAGCTTATTCAGTAAGGAAAATATTACAGAGAACCCCTAAAAGATGTAACCAATATGGCATGCATGGTTAAAAGTTCATGAGAGTATAATAATTTAACGTATACATCTCTACACATTTATTGCAGAGATTCTGGGACACTGTGTACAGTAGAACCTTGATTCGTTTTTTGGAGGGATCAGGTTACAACAACCGATGGATGCAGGAAAACGATAGATATAGGAAGTGCATAAATTATGTTCAAAAATAAATAAAGTCAGTATATAGGCAAATGCTACATTATGCATCAATTTTACATGTTACCATGTACACATTTAACATGTTTATCACTTTCTTTGAAAAAAAGTTGTTAATTGACATGCGCTGCTTTTCTTTTTGTGCAAAACAATGAATTTTCACATTCTGTTACCCAGTACTGTATTTATCATATTCACAGATGTACACTTGCACAGTTTCATATGCTCTTAGAGCTTCAGCAAACACTGATACAGCTGCAGCTATTGCATTTTCTTTCCCCTCTTACTCACTCAACTTCCTTGTCACAAACATTTGCTACTCTTCCCACCATGTTGCATGTTCAACATTTTGAACTCTACACTTGTAAACATCCTTGTCCACTATCACAGCATCAAAACTGACAATATTGGCAATTCTGGTTCATTCTTTGCATCAGTTATCATCCTGCTGCTCCAAAAGTATCGACAAATATGTGTCACGATCTCTGCTTCAATTATTCCAGTTTGAGGATAGAATTTCTTTGGGACTGAACTTTTTGCACAAATAATGAGGGAAAACAGAACAATGAATGTATGTTTTATTTATATAAATTATAATGTAAAATGTTTGGGACTGCATAAATTGAATGACACCTATTGGAAAACAATTGTTTTGGGAATGATAGATCAAGGTTTTACTGTTTATGTATGCAAATACAAGGCTGTTCAATAAAGAATGATCATAACTCATCATAATTTTGATCTTTCTGGAAACAGTTCCCACTGGATGCAATGTAAATGTGTTCTAGTATTTCTGCCGGTCTTCAAAGAAATGCTGATCACCATTTTTCGACATGTCTTTTAGAATCATTTCCTAAACCTTCATCATTGTTCTTGATGAAAATGCCTTCCATGACATTTTCTAGATTTGAAGAAAAGAAAAAAGTTACACAGGACTAAAGCTGGACTATAGGGAGGGCGAAGAACACATTTTGCATTGGTTTTTGTGAGATATTCAACACTAACATTTACGATGTGTGATTGTGCATTATTATGGTGCAGCATTCAGTTTGTTGCACAGAAATGAGGCTTTTTGCAAGAGTATGATATTGCTTTGCAGAGTTTTCAGGATATTTCTGTAGTATTGCCTCGTTACAGTTATATGTGCAGGTACAACATGCTGGCATACCACTCTTTGAATGTCATAAAATGAGATGACCATCTTTCCCAGCGAAGCAATCACATTTTTTGGTGACCACACAGAACTTTGCCTTTTCCTCTCAGGATCAAAATGATGAGCCATGCTTTATCAGCTATTACTTTTAAAAGAAAGTCTGTATCTACCTGTAACATCATCTTCAAATGCAGTCTTTTGTTTGGGAATCAGGTCTTGGAACTCATTGTGCACACACACTTTTGATGTTTAAACTTTTAGTTATCACCATGTGGGTGGCACCAGTGACATTTTCAGAATATCAACAAGTGTTTTTAATGTTATTCAATAATTCTTTCTCACAATGACAGCAGCTGTGATGTTTTCTTGCATTTGGGTGCCAGGTTCACCTTCCTCTGAAATTGATTGCCTTCCCTCTTTAAACATTTTAAATCATCTTTGAGCTGTGCTGTAGGGAAAAATAAACCACCCATAGGCCTCAGATAAAGATTTATTTAGAAGAAAGCAGAATTTCAGAGCAGCATGTCTTTTATGACATATCCTCCACTTTGCTGAGACTACCACTATACATTATGCATAAAGCTAACAAAATATTGTATAGTTCTAACACAAGAAATGATGCCTGTAAATAAGCTAGTATCATTACTTAAATGTAAAATTGGAACTTAACACAGTTTCCTCTCTGTTTCCTAGCATACCAAAAGAAAAACTCCTGATTTATCTACATGATTGGCTAAAAACAAGTGGAATTAATGATATACACATTAAAGAATACATCAAACTGACAGAAATTTGCATAAACCAAGCCTTTTTCACTTTTAAAGGAAAATTTTATAAACAAGAAGCAGGACTTACAATGGGCAGCCCCTTATCTCCATTTCTAGCTAACCTCTTCATGAGTAGATTTGAAACACACATCAACACAGCGTTTCCATTCATATTTAAGGTATGGTACAGATATGTGGATGATATATTTGCCATAGTTGACAAAAAACTCATTGACGATGCCTTAAAACTTCTAAATATTCAAGATAAAAACATTTCATTTACATACGAAATAGAAACAGATAACATGCTGCCATTCCTGGATATTAAAATAATGAAATGCCAAGAAAAACTTAAATTTGGAATATACAGAAAGAATACACATGCAGATAATCACATCAAAGCTGACAGTTTAAACCCTACAGCACACAAACATGCAGTAATTAACAGTTTAACACACCGGCTAGTTAACCTACAAATTAGCAAAGAAGAATATTTTAAAGAATACAAACAAATAGAAGAAACAGCAGTTAAAAATGGTTTTAAAAAAGAACTAGTACATAAAAAGGTGCAGAAATTCAAGAGACAAAAACATATCAAAGAAACCACAACACTTTCAGCAAAAAAAGATAGACTTATTTTTAAAAAATTCACATATCATCCATGGGCCACAAAAAAATTTCAGAATATTCTTAAAGATTTTAATATCAGGTTGGCACCGATTAATAGATTTAATGTTCAAAATTTTCTGATAATGTTAATGACAGTATTCCACAAGAAGAAAAATCAGGTATTTACAAAATAAACTGTGCAGAATGTGAAAAAATCTACATAGGGAAAACAAAGAGAAACATTGGCACACGGTTAAAGGAACATTTCAGGAACATAAAGTACAAGCAAATAGAGAAATCAGCAGTAGCATATCATTTTTGGACACAAAATCACGACATAATAAATAAAACAAAATTATTAAAATCAGTACAAGGACCTACGGAATTAGCAACCTGGGAGAAAATCTACATCTACAAATACAAAAACAGCATAATGAACTTCGACATTGTCGGGGATGAAAACATAAACTACAAGTTTATCACACCGCCACCAGAGCAGAATATACATTCCCACAGCTCAACGAATGATCCGACAGTTGAACCTTAGCATGGCTGAAGATGGGAACAAAATGTTCTCGAAACCGGTTCCATACATTTATGAAAAGTAAGTGAAGCTTTAAGAGTGTGTAGTTCAACTGAATCATACAATGATATTCATTAATTCTTTATTAAACCGCCCTTGTAGCTTAACAATCCTTTATCTCTCTGGATGATAAATAAAACGAAATATTGATGGTGTAACTGGAGGAAAGAACATATGAGAAATAAATTGTTTAAGATACAAGCCATACCTGTTGCTGCCAAGGCCTCTGTTAGCTCCTTTATTTGCTCCTGCATTTGTGCAATATGATGGGCTGCTTTGCTACTTTCCAATTCCAGATGATTATTTCTATCCTCCAGTTCTTCCAAGTGCATCTCGAGCTCTCTTGCATGGGTATGAAGTGCATTGTTTTTTGATGTACATAATTCAAGTTTGGTTTTATGCTGTTGCAATTCATGAGTCAATAAACTTTGCTCTTCTTGCTCACGTTTCAAACATTGCTTGAAGTAATCCCTTTCCTTTTCAGCTTTGCATAACTGATGTACAGTACGTTCTAAACGAGCAGCAATTTGTTTATTATCTTCGTTTATGGTTAGTTTTCCTGTACTGCCGATCTCTTCCAAATGATGTGCCAATTCTTGATTTCCATTTGCTAATGATTTTTTGGATATCTCATTTTCTAGTTGCGCAGTTTTACATTTTTCAGTTTCCAATGCTGCCTTACAAGCCTCACGTTCCTCATACAAGATGTTATTGTCACTTTTTACACTTTCCAGTTCTTCCCAGTAGATATCAAAATCAAAAATATATTCTTTTATCTCATTAATATCTTTTCGGAATGTAATTATGAATTCTTCATGCTCACAGCTCAACTCATCTACTGCTTTCAGATTTCCTTGCTGCATTACCTCATTTTGCTTGATTGGTTTTCCAACCGTGTAAATTTTAATTAAAGTAGATTTTTTAGCATTCAGTTCTTCCATCAGGCTTTTAAATTCCTGTTCAACAATGTCTAATATTGACTGTACTTGCATTTTTTTCTTCTGAAGTAAATCATACTGCAGTTCCAACTTCATGTTTCTGTTGATCAATTCTTTATTTCTTTGAATAATGTTTTTATTTTGTGCAGTAGCTTGCGCTAAATTTTTAGTTAATACTTCTGCTTTCTGCATCTCCATATTTAACTTGTCTTGCAGTTGTTGCTCCATTTCATGTTGGCATTTAACTTCTCGTGATAAAGCAGATCTTTTGCTTTCTATATCACGCAATTTCTCTTCCAAAACTTTTAAATTAAATTGCAGTTCATTAACCTTTTTGGTTTCACTTTCAAAGCTTTTAAGCTTTTTCTCAACTTCTAGCTCAAGCTGCTTTATCATTATATCTTTAAATTTTAGATTTTCAATACTTTCTGTTTTATATTTTTCTACATCATACTCCATTTCTTGTATCCTCTTAAACATTTCTGCCTTCTCTTGTTCAAATTCATTCTTCATGCTTATTGCTTCCCATTTAAGATTTCCAGTTTCCTGTTCCATCATATTCACCTTTGATAACAATTCATTGTTTTTCTTTTGCTCTTCTTCCAAATTCTGTTCCAAAGTTGTCTTTTGTTCTATAAGAATGCCATTCTTTTGAGCTGTGTTTTCCAAGTGTGTTTCTACTTGTGCAAGCTGTGATGCCAAAACTTGATTCTTTTCATATTCCAAAATTAACATGTCTCTATGCTCTCTTTCTTGTGTGCATTTATATTCAATTTCTTCTAGCAAAGACAGTTTTGTTTGTTCTAATTCATTTAATTTCTTCTCCAAAGTATTCAGATTACATTCCAAGGTGTTGCTCTTTTTAATTTCATTGTCAAACTTCACCAGCAGCTGATTTTCCTTGAAAATTTTAGCTTCAATTTCATCCTCCAACTTCATGATAATTTTTTCTTTATATTGAATATTGGATTCTAAACTATTTATTTTTGATATCAGGTTCCTGTGTCTTAGTTTCTCTGTCTCAGCTTCAGTATCCATTTGCAACTGAAATGCTTTTATTACTTGCTCCAAATGAGAGCATTTTTTGACAAGCTCCTCTTTTTCTTTATTTATTTTTGAAACATCACTGTTTTCCTGTATCATTTGCAATTTTTTTGAGTCTAATGATTCAAGCTGTTTTGTCAGCTGCTCCACTTCAGATTCAAGTTGGATAATCCAAGAGTCTTTGCGCTTCTCTGACTCAACATGCTGCCTTTCCTTTTCAGTTATCTCACTATTTAGGCAGTTTATATGATTTTCCATTTTATCATGCAATTCTTTTTCTTTTTCAATAACAGCTGAAAGCAGTGCATGCAACAGCTTTTGAAGACATTCCTCTTTTAATGTTGGTTTCAGTTTAGGGTTTAAGGAATTGATTTCATTTACAATTGCTCTTCTTAAAGAGTGTATTTCTTGTGTCTTACCCTGAAGTTCTGATTTTAGCTTAACATTTGCACATCTTACTTGTTCCAAGGATGTTTCACATTTCTTTATTGTATCTTGCAAATTTATTGACAATTCCTTACAAGTTTTCATTAAAGCTGAATTTTCTTTTCTAAGAGCTTCTAATTCTGTCTCACTGCAGGTGTTTTGTTTTGTAGGTGAATAATTTTTATTTATGGTTTCACTGTCAAAATCATTTAAGTCATTTGACTTTCTATTCTCAATTTCTTTCATCATTTTTTCAGACACTTGGTGTTCAACTTGACATGGGCTGATAGTTTGATAATTCTCAGTGAAACTTTTGGAGGTCAGTGAAGAGTTTTCTTTTATATCTTCCAATTCTTCTTTGTAAAGATTTGTTAGTTCTTGTATTCGTACCCTTTCAATTGCCAACAAATGCTGATAAGTATCATTTTCACTCTGTAGATCTTTATTATTTTTAATTAAACTTTCCAATTTCAACTTCAGAGAAATATTTGGTACTGATGCTTCATTTTGCACTTCAATGTGTTCATCTGGAAACAATGAAGCATGAGGTGTAACCTCCAAGGGCACACCTGATTCATTTATCAAGGAGTTGAGTTCTGTTGTCAAGAGAGCTAATTTATTTTCAGCAATGTACAACTTACTTTCAGCCATTTTCAAACAGACTTCCTTTTCAGTTAAAAACGTTGCTACATCTGTTTGTTGCTTGACTAATGTTGTTATTTTTATCTTATGTTGTGATACTTCTTTCTCAAAAGAGTTCATTGTTTCCCTTAATGTGCTCAATAATTCATCTGTTTTCTTTGAAAACTGAACAGTGTTCAAGCATTGATTCTTAATAAACACCAAATTGTCAGCAGTATTAGTAATCTCTCTTAATGCAACAGGATGTTCCAGTGAAGATAAAATAACCTGCTCATTTTCATCTAGCTTTTTAGAACAATTTCCACATGTTTGATTAAAATCACTCACTTCTCTTTCCTTTGCGAAATTACTCAAGTTTTCTTGAAATAAACTAATTGTCAGTATGCTTTCTTTCAAAATACTGAGTAATTCTGAACAACTTTCTTCCATCTCTGTGAAATATTTCTTGCTAATTAACTGTTCCATTATTGGTAAGACAGTTGTCTTATCCAAGACTTCTGTTGCCACACTTACTTTTATTGTTGTCCTTTCTGGTGTTTCATTTGCAACTTCAGCTAGCTGTTTATGTAGTATTTTCTGTGCTTCTTCCTTTTGACTTAAGGAATTCACCAAAGTATTGAACTTTAGTTCCAGATATCTGAGAGATATGCTGTTATTGTGAATTTGTTCTTCAGAGAGCAAGCTAAGCTCTTCCTTCTCATTTAAAGAACCAGCAGATGCTGAGAGTGTTTTCATTTCATTCCTTTTCAGTATTCCATTTTGATCACTCAGTTTTTCATAAACAGTCGATGTAGTATTATTTAGTATTTCTTCCTTTTCTTCTAATTCTAATGCAGCCATTTCTTTGTCAGTGAATTCTTTTAATGCAGAGTTTTCTTTAGTGTATACAGTATTAAAATCTATTTTTATTCTTAACATATAATCTTCTAATGCCCTTAGCTTCTCCTGTAGTGAAGCAAGCATTTTTTCTTTCTCATCTAAGTTGTTAGCTAATAATTTATATCTTTCCTCCATTTCATTAGCATGCAGTTCAAAGGTGGCAATCTGTTTCTTTAGTAATAATAAATCTTCTTCCCTTTCTTTTTCAACTTTAGCACATGTTAAATGAATTTCTTTTACTTTTGCTGCTTCCACTATTTCTTCTTCAGCTTTATGAAGCTTTTCTTGCAAAAAAACATGGGATTCTTCCTTATTCTTTAAAACATTAACCATTTTTGCATGATCTTTTTTCAACTCTTTAATGAATATCTCATTATTGGAAAGTTGTTTCTTCATACATAACATATCCACAGTCTTTTGTTCCAGAGCTTGAACATTCATTTCATTAATTTCCTTCAATTTTGCAGCTTCCAACATTTCCTTTTCTGCTTCATTTATGTTTTCTTGCAGCAACTTAAGAGTATCTTCCTTTTCTTTCAATAGTTCATCTAATTTTGAATTTTCTACCATTTTTTCTGAAGCTTTTTTATTATTCATTAACTGCTCTTGGAGAGATGAAATAACGTCTTCCTTTTCCAATAAAGTTTTTGTGCACATTACATGAAGTGCTTTCAGTTCAGTGAAAGCCACCATTTCATTTGCCATATTATTAATTTTTTCTTGAAACATATCTATTTGCACCTCTTTATCATTAAAAGTATCAGCTAGTTTGAAGTATTTTTCTTCTAAATCTGCTATTAAACTTTCACTGTTAGCAAGTTGCTCCTTTAAAGAAAGAATCATTTCTTCCTTTTGCCTCAGAAGTTCAGCACATTCTTTATTATTCTCTTCAGTTTTTCTTGTTTCTATAATTTCTAGTTTAAATTTGCTTAGCAGTCCTTTAAGCAAAGTTTCTTCCATTTTCCTTTCTTTTGGTAATTCCACATAAGTTGAATCTATTTTTTTCATTTCTCTTATATAACTTTGAGTTTCATACATTTCATGCTGAAAGGTTGACACAGTCTCTTCCTTTCCTTTCAAAGCTTCAGAAATTGAGTAAAATTCTTCGACATTTTTGGCTTCTTTAAAAGAGTTTTCAGTTTCATATGCCTTTTCTTGCAGTACAGTAGTTTCTCTCTCTTGTTCTTTCAATGCCTCAGCTAATTTTAAGCAATTTTGCTTCATTTCTGCTGCAGATTTCTCTTTAGTTACCTCTTCCTGAAGCAATGAAAACGTATCTTTTTTCTTCACAATTTCCACACATGCTGAATAAATCTCTCTTAATTCTGCTGCTTCTTTTATATCTCTTTCATATAAATGCTGCTTTTTCTGTAATAGCACAACAATTTCCTCATTCTGTTGCAAAGTATGAGTCAATTCTGAACATTTTTCTGTCATTTCTGTTAGAGCAGTCTCATTTGTGACAAGATTTGCTTGAAGGAGTGAGAAAGATTTGTCTTTCTCTTTCAAAGTTTCCATGTATACTGACAGAGTTTCTTTCATTTTTGTCATTTCTTCCTTACTGCTTTCAGTCTCACAAACTTTTTTCTCTAATGCAGTAACATTTTCCTCTATTTCTTTCAAAGCATCAGCTAAACTGGAACAATACTGTGCCATTTTAGCTGCTGATATTTCATTAGCAGTAAGTTTTTCCTGAAGAAAAGAAAGCAATTCATCTTTTTGCTTCAGAATTTCTAAAAATGCTTTGTGAGTTTCTTCAATTTTTGCTTTTTCCTTTATCTCTGTTTCAAGTTCTTGCAGCTTCTCCTGTAATTGCCAAATGTTTTCCTCTTTTTCTTTCAGGATTTGTTTCAATATTGAATAATTTTGATTAGTCTCTATGAGAGATATTTCCTGTGTGGCAAGATCTGCTTGCTTGGATGAAAGAGATTTGTCTTTTTCTTTCAAAGCTTCCATGCATACTGACAGAGTATCTTTCATTTTGGCCATTTCTTCCTTACTGCTTTCAGCTTCACATACTTTTTTCTCTATTGCAGTAACATGTTCCTCCATTTCTTTCAAAGCATCAGCTAAACTGGAACAATACTGTGCCATTTTAGCTGCTGATATTTCATTAGCAGTAAGCTTTTCCTGAAGAAAAGAAAGCAATTCATCTTTTTGCTTCAGAATTCCCAAACATGCTATGTGAGTTTCTTCAATTTTTGTTTTTTCCTTTATCTCTGTTTCAAGTTCTTGCAGCTTCTCCTGTAATTGCCCAATGTTTTCCTCTTTTTCTTTCAGGATTTGTTTCAATATTGAATAATTTTGATTAGTCTCTATGAGAGATATTTCCTGTGTGGCTAGATCTGCTTGCTTGGATGAAAGAGATTTGTCTTTTTCTTTCAAAGCTTCCATGCATTCTGACAGAGTTTCTTTTATTTTGGCCATTTCTTCCTTACTGCTTTCAGCTTCACATACTTGTTTCTCTACTGCAGTAACATGTTCCTCCATTTCTTTCAAAGTATCAGCTAAACTGGAACAATCCTGTGCCATTTTGGCTGCAGATATTTCATTGGCAGTAAGTTTTTCCTGAAGAAAAGAAAGCAATTCATCTTTTTGCTTCAGAATTTCTAAACATGCTAAGTGAGTTTCTTTTAATTCTGTACCTTTTATCTCCATTTCGAATTCTTGCAATTTTTCCTTTAACTGCACAATGCTTTCCTCTTTTTCTCTCAAAGTTTGTGTTAATTTTGAATGATGATATGTTAGCTCTACAAGAGACTTTTCCTGGATAGCAAGCTTCTCCTGAATTAATAAAAATGATTGTTCTTTTTCCTTCAGAGTTTCAGCACACAAGGAATGAATGTTAATGATTTCCTTAGCATCTTTTGCATAATTTTTGGCCTCGCACAAATTTTCCTGTAACTGTTTAATGATGTCTTCTTTTTCTTTTAAAGCTTGAGCTATGTTTGGACAAATCTGTAACATGTCTATCAGAGATATTTCATTCACTGTATCCTGAAGGGACAAGAGGGATTCTATTTCATTTTTCAGAACTTTAGTACATGTATGAGTTTCTGAGGTTTCTCTTGTTTCACTCGTACAACTTTCAGTACCATAAAGCTTTTTCTCAAGCTTTAATAGAGCTTCATCCTTTACTTTCATAATGTCGACACATTTGGAATGAATTTCTTTTAGATACTTTGATTCTCTCAGATCTTTTTCAATTTCATGCAGTTTGCCCTCTAGTTTAGCAACTGTCTCCTCTTTTTCTTTCAAACTATGGGCCAGTTTTGAACAACTTTGTTCCATTTCTGCTAGTGATATTTGATGAATGCTAAGCTGTGCCTCTAATGATAACTGAGCTTCCTCTTTTTGTCTAATCAAAATTGCAAGTTTTGTTTTTAATTCAGCCATTGCTGTTATTTCATTTTCAGCATTGTTCAGTTTTTGCTGGAGTGAAGTAACAGATTCTTGACTTTCTTTCAAAGTGTCAAATGCTTCTGACATTGATCTTTCATTGTTGGTTAGCTGTTCCTGTAGCAGTGTAATTGTTTGCTGGTTGTCTTTTAGCACTCTTTCACATTCTGTATGAAGTTGATTTATTTTAGTGAGCTCATTGACTTGATTCTGAGCTGCTATTAAATCTCTCTGTAAAAGGACAGCTGTCTCTTCATTCTCTTTTAAATTTTCGGCTAGTTTTGAGCATTTTTCTTCACTTTCTATTATACCCTTATTACTCTCAGTCAGCTGCTGCTGTAATGATATTATTAAGTCTTCTTTTTCACTTAAAATTCCAGCATAAGATGTGTGAATATTTTGCATTTCACTCTCTGCTTTGGCCAGATTTTCCCCTAGTATGGCAATATTTTGTTCTCTTTCTGTCAGCTTATCAGTTAATGCTGAAAATTTCTCTTCCATTTCTTTTATAATTTTTTCATTATAGGTAAGCTGATTTTGCAGAGCATGTATCTGTTCCTCCTTTTTTTTTAACTCTTCAGCACAGGTTGCATAGCTCTCCCTTAGTTTTCGGATTTCTTCCAAGTTATTTTCAGCTTCTATTAGTCTTCCTTGAAGTACTAGTATTTCTTCTTCCTTTCCTTTCAAAATATCAGTCAATTCTGAATATTTCTTTTCCAATTCTTTTTGCAACATAGCTTGCTGTTGCACGTTTTCTTCCTTTTCTCTTAAGACTTCAGTGCATGTCACATGGCTATCCCTAATTTTTATTAGTTCCATTATTTCATTTTGAGCATTAGTTAGCTCTTCTTGCACTAAAATAAGGGTTTGTTCATTTGCTTTTAAACAGTCAGTCAGCTTTGAATGCTCAACTTTCATTTCCTGTGCACACATTTCTTTATTGCCAAGCTGTTTCTGCAAGGATAAAACTACTATCTCTTTCTCTTTCAAAAGTGAAGTGCAATTTGAATGAAAATCTGCAATACTGGTAAGTTCTAATATTTTGTTTTCAGCATCTGAGAGCTTTCTTTGTAGTATGTCCTTGCTGTTTTCAAGTGCAATGTCTGTAAAATAATAATAAAATAATAATAATAAAATAATAATAATAATAATAATAATAATAATAATAATAATGAGAAGAAAATGTGGAGGCAGCATAAAAGAATTTCTAAAGTACCATTCACAATTGAAATTAGATGCTTCAAGCAATTCTGTGCAAGAACTACTTGCCACTCTGAATAACTACCTATTTAAAATAAATTAAAGTGAAACAAAAAACGTATCATTTGGAATTTACAAAGAAGCTTAAAAGAATTTTAATTACATTTTAGGTTTTACTCTCTTGCCCTCAGCCACCCACTTTGAAATTTCAAATATGGCACCCTATCTTATGATCCTTCAATTTTTCAAGATGAGTTGATCACTATCACATTTTTTTTGTTTTCTATTGTAGCCTGGAAATCTAGATTATTGTTGCTTGAATTTGGATGGAATAATCTTCATTTTACATTCTTTCTCTGATTGGAAAAATTGCTCTCTGACAAAGAATAACAACAAACAAAATTATCATAATTTTTTAAACAGAGAGTTACTTTTTGTTAATGGAAAGTTCTTAAGATATATATCATAAAGTTATAATCAATAATATATATATAAAAAACAACAAGAAAAAAAAAGTAATAAAAATTACAATATTAATTCAATTTGGAATCCAACACAGTGAAGACTCAGAAGAGATTATTAATAAAAGATGTTAAGATGAAAAACAAATTTATTTAGTTATTTTTTTAACCCCTGTTTTTATTACTGAGGCACCGCAGGCAGTGGCCATTGATGATACAGGAGATTAAATGATAAATTGGGAAAGATTTTTTTTTTTTTTTTTAAAAGGAAGGAAACATTCCATCTGTGGCAGTTGCACTTATTTTGTGTAATATATAAATTTATTTTACTGGATTAAAATAAATGATAAGGTAAGACTGATGCCAATAAATAACATAAACCAGAACACAGCTTCATAAAAGGAAAACTTCCAGCATTCATTATTATTACTGTATTGTATTCTGTTACCACTCAAGACCAACTGGAACATATTGGTGAAGCATCTCAATAGCTTACCATTCACTTTATCCCTGGAAATTTTTGCTCCAAGTATCTCTAGTTCTTTCTTCAAAGAAGAGCATTCTTCACAGGAAAATGGATCTATTGCACTCTGAATAATGTTTTCATTTTGCTTCCAAGCTTCCTATAAAACACGAATAAAAAAAACTTCTCAAGAAATGAATCACACTGTTTATAAGAAAATTGAATATATGAATACCAAATACCATATCCTCATTCTGCTACACAATCATAATTTGTATACACTAGAGGGAACCAGATAACCTTCTGTGAACATTGATTCCCAGTAGGAATGGAGTTAAAATTATGCTGATTCAGGCAATTCAGCTTGCTCAGTCAAGTTTTTCTCATTTAAAACTATAATCAGAATGTTAAAAACACTGGTTAAACTAGTGCTTATGTTTGGGAGTGAAACCGATATATCAAGATTGAATATATATGAGATAAACACTTTAAGGAGAATCTATGGTTCAATTAAAGAGAGAGAAGAGTGCAGAATATAAGGTATAATGAAGAACTGTACAATTGTATAGATTGTATAGATCATCTAATACCACTAAATCAATTAAAATAGTAAGGTTGAGATGGACTGGTATATGAGTGGATAGGGAAGAAATAATTAAAGAGGATTATGAACTGTGAATTGAAAAACCAAAATTTAGATGGTTGAATGGAGTAATGGAGGATGAGAGGAGGATTGGAATGAAGAACTGATGGGTGATTGCCAAAGATAAAGAAGCCTGGAAGAAGGTTCTAAGCGAAGCTGAGGTCAACCCAGGACTGTTCTGCTAATGATGATGATGGTGATGGTGATCAAACTTCGGACCAAAGGCCTTTTGATTGACAAAAAGCTGAGACCAAAAACTGTTTGATAGAGGAGAATCTTGATGAAATAATGTTATCAATTGGAAAGTTCTCTCCAAAAATACAATTAGTCCATGCAGTTGCATAATGGAAAAAGGTTGGGCCCCCCTGCAAAGTTTAATTTCTGCCTGGTAACAAAATGATTCAAGCATGTGAGTTCAGTAGCGTGTCTACAACCATGGAAAATATCAAATTTGATAGGCTGACAGGACATTGGAGGAATCGGAGGCTTTAAAATTTGCCTCTATTATTATTATTATTATTATTATTATTATTATTATTGTTGTTGTTGTTGTTGTTGTTGTTATTGGTGGTGGTGGTCTCAGAAATTAAGAAATACAATAGTATTATTTCCTAGATACATAATGCACCCCTACCCCCAAAATGTAGGATAGGCACACTGTAATATGTAGAGATCTTAAGGATTAATGGAAGTTACAAAGACATCTAGGTTCTTTGAGTCGAAAGTTTCCACTACTTCAATCATGTAAATTCTTCTGCTTGTTTTTAATACTTAATTGCTCTTGTGAGATGGTGCTACTAAGTATGTTTTTATTGATTACAATTTTGAAAAGTCTAGTTCACAGTTACAGGTAGAGAGAGAAATAAAATGAAGGCTGTGCAAACGTCCGGTATACTTAACTCTTAAATGTAATTTTCGATTAGCAAGAGGTATGACAATTCTTGAACATACTTTTGTCTTTTATCTCATTTTTAATTCACTTTTGAAGCATAATTGAAATGAGAAATCTCCTGTTAAGTCTTCAACATTCTGCATTGATAAATGTTGAGCTTTACTATGCAATTCTTTATTTTTTGTAGTAGACAATGTGGGTTGAACACAATGGACAGATCACTTAAACATTTTATAGAATTGAACCTAATTCTGATTTGATTAACAATGATATCTAATATCATGTGAAACACATTTACTGTTCATCAAAATGCCTCATAGTTCTAGAGAATCTATTGTTTTCAAATTTGGTATCAACTTCCCATTGTTTTGCAAGTGATATGCTGGAAAACAATTCTTCCTGCAAATGTTTTCTGTAGTCATTTAGCAAACTTGCAGTGGTTTGGAGTAACATTGAAGCTCGGGAAATATCAATGTCATTAGATTGCAGTAATTATGATATCAAATTAACAGCTTCAAGTATTTTGGAATACAGGAAAACTTTAAAAATTTCCATTTGTTTTTTACGAGCAGTCTTCATTACAATCGTTGGTATATTACCATTGTTAATATCTTTCTTTAATGCACATTCCAAATTACAATCTACCATTTCCTTTCTTTTTCAGACATAAACAACACATGCCTCCAGATGGGAATGAGACATTTCGTGCGCTAAATTTTTTTTTTATAATCCCTGCCAATCAAAAAATTCCCTTTATCCAGGCAAATTGAAAAGATGCTGAACTCCTGTTAGCATATATTCAGCATGGCTCATAATAAACAAAGTCTGCTTTTCAAGAATAACAGAGTCATTAACTTGTCATTTTTAATCCAGATTTTGTTAATTTTTCACAGTAATTAATGGAAAAACAACCATTATTTTGCTTAGGATCTTTTGGAAATGAATTTTGGATTTTGTAAAGCTCCTGACATATAATATAAACTCCTTTGTGTTGTCATTTAAAATATCTGGAAAATTAGCATAATCAGTAAGAAATTCCTCTCTCGTACTAGATGCATCATGAAAAGTAGTACTTACATGCAGGGGTTACTTCCATTCTCAACTTCAGTAGAAATATCAGGCTTCTTGCCAATATCAAGATTCACACACTCTTCATCCTCACCACTAATATTCTTCACTGAACCAATGCTGAATTTGCATTAATATCATTTGTTCTTAGAGAAACAGATAACCTACTAGAATATGGACCATTAAAATTTTCATTTACTATTTCTGAATTAGTAATAAAGAGAGAATCATTTTCACTAATTTGGAAATTTATCTTTCAATCTTTTTCTTTCTTCTCCATTTTTGTGCATCACCCAAAATATTCACAATTAGTTTTAAGTGACTTAATTTCAATAAAAAATATATTAAACAAAAAATGTAAAACACCAAAATTAAATTGCTAGAACTAGGCTATTTTCAGTCTAATGTTGTAAGTGACATGGCGCATTAT
Organism: Metallyticus violacea; assembly: GCA_030762175.1. Taxonomy (NCBI): domain Eukaryota; kingdom Metazoa; phylum Arthropoda; class Insecta; order Mantodea; family Metallyticidae; genus Metallyticus; species Metallyticus violacea. The sequence goes on along the minus strand of CM060831.1, from coordinate 76,359,876 downwards.
TGTTTCACTTCTACCACCAAAACATACTTGATGTAAAATCCAAGCCAAGCAACACTGCATCTGCCTCAATAATATTTCAGCAATGATAAATAAAGCAATATATTCATCATTCATGAATGTAACCTAAATATACATTGGTGGCAGCCCATGGTGCAAAGACAAAACAACAGGCTCATGTTACTTTCAATACTCAGTTTGCTGATTGTACTGGTGTGTTTACTGAAAGTGGCAAATTCTTTTTGTTTTACTGCTTTGCATTTATCCCCCCCCCCCAAATTATGGCAACCTATTTATATACCTTTATTTTTGGTTTTTATTTTTAAACTTTTAGTTTTTTGCAGGTGTCAGGCTCCCTAGACCTTGCCCCCCCCCCCTCATGGGGTCTGTGAGGTCCTCAGTTATGCCTCTGAGCCCACGTGTATCTATTAGCAGTCCATATAAAACCACTCAGGTGTTGCTCGCCCTATAAATTACTGCTGTACATGAAATGAAACTTGTGGAGACTCTGACACAAAATATTTAAGAGCAGGTTATAATATTTGAAAGGATGCATTGCAGCAAGTGTCTTAAAATCTTTTCAAAAGGACACAGGCATGTCTCACAGCAGAAGGCAAACACTTTGAGCATTTATTTTGATGGTAAGTACAACATTACTTTCTATTTACTAATAATAAATGCCTAAGAAACAAAAAATGCATGCAATGAGTTTCAACTGTGTGACATTTCTCTTGGCAGGTGGCAAGACCATTATGCATAACTTTCAGCCAGAAAAATTTATTTCTGACTGCTTAGTAGAAAGTACAAAGGTGGCAAAGCCATTATCATTACTTTCAGTCAGAAAAAATTATTTCCACTTGCATAGCATATATGTTACCAAATGACTGCAGTGCAAACAGATCTATACACTGAAATCTTCTCACTTATCAAACAGGTGATATCATAAAAGCAAGAATTATGTACAAGCAAAAGTCAGAGATGAGAATATTTAAAATTCTATGTGTTTTAGTATAATTCTCCAAGAATAATGAAAACTTAGATTTTGCTCAATTGGAGCTGAAGCATTATTTAGTTCCTTAGTAATCCAGCTAAAACAAACAAGAGAAAGTCTATAATCATAGCAATGATTCTGATGATGCTATTAGTGATTGGTGGAGTTGAGTTGATCCTGGGCCAGTTAAAAGTGGTAACAGTCTGGAGAGAATATTGAATAGAATGGAGCGCCTGGAAGAGAGACCTGGAGACCAGGTAAATGCCACTGTTCAGGAGATTAAACAAGAAATTAAAGTTCAAGTGAAGGAAGGTATGAAAACGACAGTGGATAGATTAGAGGAAAAGAGCTGCAAGTTCAATTTGGTATTCATTCTAGTGAAGAAACATTTCTTGCCATACAAGAGATGCAAGAAATTTTAAAATATAAGCTGGGGATTAAATTAGGTGGATGGGAAATTGCCAATGCACTTCCAATCGAGAGAAACATAGGAAGAAGGATGATTTTGTACTCTTAAAAGAAGTTAGGAACAGTGAAGTTGTTAAATATACAAATGAGTCAGTATTAGGTGACACTAAAACTTCACTAACTAGTTAATTCTTCAGAATATGTTTCAAGAGCATTCGCTCTCATCCTCAGCTGGGGACTGACTAACCCTGGCCAGTGACGTAGTGATCTCTGGTGGTTCAATTAGATAACGGAACAAGAAGTTCACTGGTATAATGTCAAAATTCATAACTCTGTTTATTTTTTAAAATATAAATCTTTTCCCATATTGCCAATTCCTTAGGATTGGTGGTAACTTTTAACAGTTTGGCTTCTTCTGCAATGTCATGATCGTAAGTTCAAAAATGTTCTGCAACCGCTGATTTATCCAATTACATCTTACATTTCTGAATGTTCTTTGGTCCTTGTCTCCAAATTTCGTATTGTTTGGCCTATATATATCTGATCGCACTCCAAACAATCTATCCGGTACACTCCTGCCTTTTTTCCGGGTGGATAGGAAAAAAAATTTACATTCAATGGGAAAATTTACCAACAAATTTCAGGCTTAGCTATGGGTAACCCTCTTTCTCCATTTCTGACAAATTTATTCATGAGTGCTGTAGAAACACACATTACTAAGGCATTTCCTTTCACCTTCAAAGCATGGTTTTGTTATGTGGATGACATACTTTCAATAGTACCAAAAAAACAAACAGAAGCTTCCCTAAAATTACTAAATTTGCAGGACCAAAATATTAAATTCACTATGGAATTGGAGGAAGATTGTCATTTGCCGTTTTTGAACCTAAAAATATACAGGAGAAATGACATAATTTCATTCGGCATATATAGGAAACATACACATACAGATAATCACGTAAAGAATAACGGTTTCAACCCTAAACCGCACCAACATGCCATTATAAACAACCTTGTTCATAGATTGGTAAACATCCTACTTAACAAAGAAGAATATTCAGCAGAATGCCGCTATATGATCAAAACAGCTCTCAACAATGGATTCAGCAGTTCTTTAGTTGATTAGATCAGACATTTCAAAAGACAGAAAGATATTAAAAACACCACAACTCTCCCCACGATAAAAACATGGTTTTTAAAAAACGGGCAAATGGGCATTCATGAAGATTTTTAAAAATTATGATTCATTTGACAGCATAAAATAAATTTAGTATTGGAAAACTTCTAAATAGCACCATAAAAGATCTTATTCCACCCAGCAAAAAGGCAGGAGTGTACCGGATAGATTGTTTGGAGTGCGATCAGATATATATAGGCAAAACAATACGAAATTTGGAGACAAGGACCAAAGAACACTTCAGAAATGTAAGATATAAACAAGTAGATAAATAGGCAGTTGCAGAACATTTTTGGACTTACGATCATGACAATGCAGGAGAAGCCAAACTGTTAAAAGTTATCACTAATCCCAAGGAATTGGCAATATGGGAAAAGATTTATATATATATTTTTTTTGATTGATTTATTTACGGACGCTCTTTAACATCTCAGGTCATCATCGTCCCATTCTATTCAGGGCGTGAAACAGCCGACAAATTTTGCTCAGAAGCCTCTCTTTCAGGCTTGAGGTTCTTTTTCGTGCCGTAAATGTACGACACGGGACCCACGGCTTTACTTCCCTTCCGAAGGAAGCCATACTTAAGATTTTTACGCCCGAAAAAATCCATCGGTCCTGGCCGGGTTCGAACCCGCGATCTTGGGTGTAGGAGGCGTAGGTGTAGGAGGGATGTAGGTATGGTAACCACTACACCACCAGGACCGACTGTTTTATATTTTAAAAATAAATATAGAGTTATGAATTTTGACATTCCACCAATGAACTTCCTGCTCTGTTATCTGATGGAATCACCAGAGGTCACTAATGTCACCGGCCAGGGTTAGTCGGTCCCCAGCTGAGGATGAGAGCAAATGCTCTTGAAACATGTTCTGAAGAAAGAATGAATGAATAGTGTTTAACGCCCATTTTTGCTACAGAGGCACCACAGGCGATGGACACTGGTGATACATGAAATGATATTTTGGGAAAGGATTTATTTTTAAGGAAGGAAACGTTCCAGGCCTAAGTTTAGGGTCCTCCCCGACATTTGCCATTTATGAGGACTGAGGAAAACCTGTAAAAACCTCAGCCAGGGAGGACGGTCCTGGCGGGATTCGAACCCCAGACCTCCTGCTCACGAGTCCGCGATTTAACGACCTCGGCCACCCGTGGCAGTATGTTCTGAAGAATTAACCAGTTGGTGAAGTTTTAGTGTCACCTAATACTGACTCATTTGTATAAGAAGGATGATAATTCTGAAATTCATAAACATGGAATTTTGTTTACGAGATATTATGCAGATCAAAGAAGCTGAAAGAGATAAATATCTTCACTAGTAAAGATCTATCATTTGAACAGAAAATTAAAGAAAAAAAATAGAAAATTAGAAAATAGAAAATGAAGGAAGGCATACTTTCATAACTTACAGCTATGAATTGATGGGAGGAAAGAGGAAGTTGAAGGTTGAAAAGGACATAAGAGCTAATGATGGAATGGTGGGAGCAGGAAACAACTTAGCAAATGTCAAGAATGAAGAAGAGAAAAGGAAGATCAAAGGACAGTCCCGATGGAACAGCTTGCATCCTAAGGCTTAGTGAAGGAGCAAGCTTTGATGAAGTCATTGTACAAGATTTTACCATACAAGCAGTTATCATGTGAGACAACAGCTGGCCAGTCATGCTGGGGCACCTGGAGATTGATAAAGACAGGATGGGGAAGCAGAGTCTACACCACGTGGCAGCATTTACAATAGGAATGTGAAGAAGAGTAGTGTGATTAGGTTCTGGAACTGCAAAGGGTTAACAGGTGCATGTCCTGAAAGAATGCTGAAAATTTCAGGAAACCTCCTTAGGTGAGAAGCTGGGTTGGAAAATTGTCATATAGAATTAACAATTGGTTTTTGAAAGATGATCAGAACCAGATTTGAGGATATAGACAGATAATATGATATAGAAAGACAAATTTTGAATAAGGAAAAAGGACCTTGATGTTATATAGGAAACTAAAAGAGGAATGTATTAATGAAAATTATATTGGTGGGTGCAATAAGGAAGAGAGGCATATATGTCCTATATATTGGAGCAATGAAAATGTCATTCATATTCTCCTTGAATGCTCAGGAACAACAGTATGCAGGGAGCAGTTGATAAAAGAAAAGTGGATTTGATTAAGATCTGAGATAGCAATAAAGAAAAACTGGAGATAAATACCAAATTTGGAATTTAGAGTAGTATTTATATTGTGTTTAAAAAAAATTATCAATAAGTGAATGAATTTTGAGATGTATGGGTAGAATTATGGCGGCGTGAATTTAATAATTATAACTGGAGAATTACAAGGAGAAATAATGTATTAGAAGATAAATATTGTTATTGGGAAAGAGGTCTATGGTTTAGGATAAAACCAGGAATGACATTAAATGAATCTTGAATAAATTTATTATTATAATAGGGAGGTTAGCAAACACCTGCTGCTTATTAAATAGATATCTACTGTGATAGTGTGTTTAAATATTTTTGGCAACCTCGGTATATATGAGAGTAGGTCCATAAGCTTCAAGCTTAAACCTTTTCTAGGTATGATGATAAAAGACAAAAACTATATTTCACTTTTTAATATAGTTACCCTTTATTGCAATACACTTCTCACATCTTTGAATTAACATTTCAATCCCCCCCCCCCAATGGTCAGAAGTTTTGTCTGCAAAATGGGCATAAATAGCATCTATCACTTCTTTGTCACATTTCTTCGTAGTTTCCTTTGCAACAAGAGCTGTGTGCACGGCACACTGTCATGAAGAAGGTGCACACCACCACTCAGCTTTCCTTGCCTTTTCTCTTTGGTGGAAGCACATAGTCTGTGCAGTAGGCCAGTATAGTATTCCCCATTTAGAGTGGTGTTCCTCTTCTTGAAGTCAAAGAAGAATACTCCTTCACAGTCCCAAAAGATTGTGGCCATGATCTTCTTGGTTGACTGAGTGACCTTGGCCTTTAGAGGAGATGCTATGCCAGGTTTACACCACTCCATTGATTCTCTTTTGGATAAGGTATCATAGTTTCATCTCCTGTAACAATGGTTTGTAGAAGTTCTCTCTTGTTGCCACAACAGAGCTCCAAAAATGCCTGACAAAAGATGACTCATTGAGGCTTCTGAACCGAGGAAAGAAGTCTAGGCACCCATCTTGTACTAACCTTATTCATGTTGAAATATTCATGAATAATTCAAAGGACTGTTTTAGAAAGGCCCAACCTTGCTGCTATTTCTGTAGCTTATAGCTGCCGATCTTCCATCATTTTTCCTTGCACAAGACCGACATTTTCAAGAGAAGAAACCTCCAAGGGCAGACCTGAACGTTCTTTGTCTTCAATGTTTTCTCGGTCCATTCGAAAAAGTTTACAATAGGATATGAGGGGAATGCTTCCCCATATATACCGTCCAATCACTGTTTAATTTAATTTGAGTTGGTCCTTCTTTTGTAAAGAACTTAACAGCTGGATACTCCATTTTGAACATGTCACAATCTTCTACACATAGCCCTCTTTATGCAACTAAATCTGAACAACTGAACACATTGGAGTGGAAGTTACAGCTGCAATTATTTACTTATGAGATAAGGTATGTCACCAGATAAGGATTTTGGGAAGATGATAATCCTTATCTACCCTCATGTGTGTACATATATAGTTTTTAAAATACTTTTATTAGGGTATTTTTTGATGAACAAGAGCATGGTCCCCTGGATATGACAAGTTGGTCCTGGTGGTATAGTTATAACCATACTTGCTTTCTAAACCCAAGATCGCGGGTTCAATAATGGCCAGGATCGATGGATATTTTTGTGAGTAAAAATCTTAAATATGGCTTCCTTTGGAACGGGAGTAAAGCTGTGGGTTCCAGTCATACATTAACGGCATGAAAAAGAACCTAAGCCTGAAAGAAGAGGCCTCTAAGCAAAATTTGTTGGCCATTTTACGCCCCGAATTGAATGGGACACTGATGACCTGAGATGTTAAAGAGTATCCGTAAATAACAAACAATCAATCTGGATATGACAATAGGACAAATTGATGAACCAGGGACTGGGGTCTGAAGCACTCAGTCAAAAATTTGCAATTAGAATATAAATAAATGGCATATAATTTATTAATAACTTTATATATTGGTGAGGGTTCAAGCCTGAAAATGACCTGGACCAGTTGGCGGAGATTCCCTTTTATTTTGTATTTTTATTGTTTTTGCATTTCAATAAACTTAAATTTCAATTACTGAAGAGAAGTTGAAACAGAAGCTAGAAAGTGAAGTATAGCAGAATATAATAATAATAATAATAATAATAATAATAATAATAATAATAATAATAATGAGGAGGGGGAGGAGGATTTTATTTTAAATTAAGGATTAAAAGGTGATATAAAGGTGAAGCAATAAAAAAATTGAAAAGATATAATACAAGAAGTTATGAATTTATCTGGTAAAATATAAAGGAAAAGTGAATAAGAGGTCTTTGAAACTGAAATTTTTTGTAAAGAAAGGACATTCACTTTGGGAGAAAATTGTGTAGGTCTTTTGAAATCCCCTTTGATTTTCAAACTATGTTTCACTTAGGAAAGGGCCAAATGCTGAGTTCAAGTACAAACAAACTGTACATTTAAGAACTTTTGAAAATTAAGAAATTTTTTAAAAAATTCTGTTGGTACTCACACAGTGAAGCTTGTTAAATGTAAATTACATTTAATCTCTCATCTAACACACTCTTATGTTTCACTTACTTTTAAATACAGTGGGACCGGTTTCGAAGAGACATCCTTTCCATCTTTAACCAACTTGATGTTTTTCAATCTTTTTCAAAATCTACTAAATGGAGTACAAAATCTTTTTGGTATTTATAGATTGCCTAATGCTATTTTAGCTTTTATTAATAAGCTTGATAAGATTCTTGAATCTTATAAAAGCAGTAATACTAACCTCTTATTAGCTGGGGACTTTAGCAATCCCTAAGACCCTTTATAGCTCCTGACAGATCATTAGAAATGAACCATTTAAATTTAGCTGCACTTAGCACTTACAAATATCAGAAGGATAGGTGATCAGTCCATCATTTCAAGTGCCATCTTGTGTGATGCTAAGGTATTATTTGGACCTGAAATGGCCAGTAATTTTATCTAGGAACCTCTTTTTCAGATATGGGGTTCATTACCATGTTATAAATATACAGGACCAATGGCTTTAAGTTCCTCCAGTAGAACTTATAATTGAGATTGTTACATCCTAAAAAACCAATTGACCTAGGCTAGGTTTGAACCCATTGAACACTTGAGTCCAGAGGAGACTGGGACATTCTTTTCAAATAGAAATCCAGAATGATTCAGCATCTATCTTTTATGTTCTGGAGCTTCAAACCTTGATCATTTCTCACATCAATCAATTCATGTTCTTCCTGGATATTTAAATCTGCTGTGCTGATTGAAGTTCAGCCATGAGATAGGAAATACTTTTCAACATTTCTGCTCAACAAAGGCAAACTATTTAAAATTAATTTTAGGATCTTACGGTGTTTTGTAAGTACAAACACCTCAGATTTTATTCTTTTTTAATTCCATCTCTCCAAAGTGTTCTGAAGAAAGCTAATTTTGTCATTTGCGGTGAGGATATTTACATTTTTTCCCCAGCATGTCTTTTTAAAGTACATTTAATATTTGGAATGTGTTAGTTATTTTTTAATAAGCATGCATCGGACATGGATAAATGTGCTTCATTTAAGCCACTCTACCTCCAAAATTTCAAATAATTATCAATAAGGGTTACATTCCTCCAGTATAAAACAGAAACATAAAATTGTTATGCCTATTTCCGAGTTGCTTACTGTAGACAAAATTGCCTATGCTTGTTATATGTTATTGGCCTGTTTCATTGCATCAGTAAATGGTAGGAAATGTTATTTTTTTAATATATTTTAGCAACATAATTAGTAACTCAATATTGTTGTGGGTACAATGATTAATAGCATTTGAAATCACTGATACATCTTTTGATGAAAATGAGACTGCTTTGCAAAGAACAATTGTCAACTATTCATTTGTTCAGCTATGTATTGAAAGATCAAGTAACTGGCAAACAACAATACATTCTCAAACCTCAGATCACTGGAAAGAACCCAGGTTGAAGTCATTTAGTTTTAAAATTTCAGGCATTCATGAAGAACTAGAGATTTCAAAGTATTTAAATCTTTTAATATTTTGGAAAAGAAAAATTATAGCACTTTTTGACTGATTAATATATTCTCTTGGAGGACCAACAACAATGGGAAGCCGTACATATTACTCAAAACAGACATAACTATGTGCCATAGCCTTCACTGCACATAGTTCTTTGGAGGCTATAAAGGGAAATTTTTGATAACAGAATTACTTCTGAATGTTTACAGCCCTCCAGTTTCTCACATTGAACATATGCAACTGTTATTATGGGGAAACCTGATAAACAGTTTCTATAGAAATAATCCTGACACTATAGAACGGTAAAAGACAACATAAGAACAGAAATTTGAAGAATTTTAGAAGCAGAGATTTTGCAAGTTAATACTAATTTGAATGCAGACACCAGCCACTTTGAATATTAGCTATAACATAGGTAGCATAATGACTACTGATGTGCATGGAAAAGCTGATAGCTGACTTAGACACACAGCACATTTTATGCAATACACATTACAATATTACTATATTTTCAGGAAAAATTTGGTTAATTTACTTTGCAGCACTTATAGGTACCATGCAGTTGTGCTGATTTTACTGATACATTAATCATGCTAGTGGTTGGATATTTAGGAAATATTTTTTTACTATTGGTAAAAATGTAAGTTCTGGTTACAGTCTTTACTTTCAAAGTAGTAAGTTGCATATTATGTAAAAAAAAATGCAATATTTTTATTTAAACTAATAAAAATGAATAAATATTTTTTTTCATATAATATAGTACAATGCATTCACGAATGTATATTTTGACCGTTTATAGAATTGAGTCACCCTTTGGACTCCCCACAAACTTGTCATACTCTTAAATGTAAAATTGGAACTTAACACAGTGAAGCCAATCATATTAATGGATATCATTGTATGATTCAGTTGAACTACACACTCTTAAAGCTTCACTTACTTTTCATAAATGTATGGAACCGGTTTCGAGAACATTTATGAAAAGTAAGTGAAGCTTTAAGAGTGTGTAGTTCAACTGAATCATACAATGATATCCATTAATTGTCATACTCTTCTGATAAAGTATCAGCAGAACAGAGCAGTTATGATATATATGCCGATTGTTTGCCTACAATGATATATTTATACTTATTCTCTTTTAGATCCCTTAAAATTTTCATACATACATAAACAATTTTACAACTTTTAAAACTTTTCACTCCACTGAATCCTTGTTTAGGGTTCATCTGCAGCTGCTTACTGGAATTCCAGAAGTAGGGTTCTACTATAATAAATATTTTTTAATGATAAAAGAAAAACTAAAATCCTGAACATACATAAACAATTTAATGATATAATGCATCATATGATACCAGTGATTTCTATAGCAATCTCTTTTTGGCGGGTCTCTAGCTTCTTTCTAAGAACCATCTATATTTGTGAAATATTCCAAGATAGGTGCAAGGCATTTCTTTCCAGAGATATTTCACTCTCTAAAATAAATTAAATGGAACTTAGAAATTTACTTCAGAAATATACACAATTAGATCTTTCAGGCAATTCAATATTACAGAAGCAAGACCTGCCAAAGGGCTAAGAGTAAACACTACAATTAGAAAGCTCTGGGAGGATGAAAACATATGGGTATCAATTGACAAAACAAGGGACTGCAGTGGAAGGAAAATGTTGAAGTTATTATTGGGGTTCTGAAAGATGATGCACTATCAACAAAAACGGGCAGCAAAATCAACTTATTTCAAATATTCAAATGTTTGGAAACATAGCATTTAAAAACAAATTCATATATTGCTAAATTTGATTGCAGTAAGAAAACAATACAATTTCAGTTCTGCCCAAATTATGTTATGAAATGAGATGACATTATACAGAATTTAAAAATTTATCATAGCTCAATTGATATTTCTTAAGACATTTGAAAAGTGTTCATAAGGATACAATATATTGATTGTGAACCTTTTTGCAGAGCATAAAGAGGACTTTTAATTTAAAATAAATTTTGTCCATGCTTTGCTATTATTCCATTAATTTATAAACTAATGGAGAACAACAAAGGGCTTTTTACCCTGTAAACATTAAAGATTTAATTGCAGCAAAAATCATTTTTTAATTTAATATAAATGTGGTCATGAGCATGTTTTGAATTTACAATAGTAATAACTACTGAAATTAAGTAATATTCTTGAACTAACATCCTATATATTAATATAATGTGGATAAATTTCTTACACACTTCACTTACTGTATTTAAAGTTAGGACATGTTTCGGAAACCAACATTATCATCCTCAGCTGTTGACCCACATTTCCAGGTACTTGCGTTGGTCCCAGGGAAGCTATTGTGTTGTATGTGGTGACCTCTGGTGGATATGAAATGAATTTAGAAAGATAATCACATGGCAGAAGGTCGAAATTCATTGTAGTTTATTGGTGTTTTAGAATGAAGATATTCTCCCAGGCAGCGAATTGATACAGATTGTTCAGTTCTTTAAGAAGTTTTATTTCTGGGTTTTGGCTTCAATAATGGTGTGTTATTGCTGATTTTTCAGTCTGCTTTAATTTGATAATTCTAAAATGTTCTTTGTTCTGAATTGTCAGGTTTCTTTTGGTTTTTGCTATGTATTTCAATTCACAATCTAAGCATTCTATGGTATATATTCCTGATTTCTTTTCTGAGGGTATCTTGTCTTTTAATTTTGATCCACGAGGTGCTTGATATTGAATCTGTTGATCAGGGCTAACTTTATAATGAATTTTTTGAAAATCTTTTCGAATTTGTAGTACAATTGTGGGTTATTTGATTACCTCTAGGGTTGAAGTCTCTTTTATGAGTTTATTGAGTTTGTACTTGTTGATCCTTTTTATTATGACTGTGAATTGAAATACATGGTAAAAACTAAAATAAATCTGACAATTCAGAAGAAATAATTTTAGAAATATCAAATTAAAACAAATGAAAAAATCAGCAGTATCACACCATTATTGGAGCCAAAACCATGAAACAAACCCAGAGATAAAAAACTTCTTAAAGAACTAAACAACCCGTATCAATTGGCTGCCTGGGAGAATATCTTCATTCCAAAAATCCCCTCTGCCCAAAAAAATTTTTTACCTACAGCCATGTGATTACCTTCCTAAATTAATTTTATATTCATCAGAGGTCACCACATACAACACAATAGCTTCCACGGGGCCAACAAGAGCACCAGGAAACAGTGGGTCAACAGCCGAGTATGTGAATGTTGGTTCTGGAAACATGTCCTAACTTAAACACAGAAAGTGAAGTGTGTAAGAAATTTACACGCATTGTATTAATATATAAAATCTTCACTTTAAACAAATACATAATATCCTATACTTTTGCTGTACTTCTTTACATTCTTTTCTATTATTTAAATTATTTGTTTATAAGTTGATGGCCTATTGTTTATTAACAAAATAGTGAGTTAAAACATGTAAATAATTTCCTTACTATATATTTTTTAAATCAATGCAATTAAATTAAATTTACCCTCTTTAATTTTTTACAAATTTACTTAAAATTTTATATGAAGACAAAACTGAGTACATCAATAAAAATTAAACTGTTAAATTAATTCAATGCTGACGATGTCAGGAAAATATAAGTGTCAAAAGCAAGTGATTGACCCGTATAGAATTTTCCAAATTATTACTAATACTAGTTATGTAATAAATAACTTAATACATGTTACAGAAATACACCATTTAATAATATGAAAAATAGTATAAATGGTTCAGTTTGAGGCTCAATTTTTTTTGTTTGTTTTTGGAATAACATTAACTCACTCACATTCTTGTGAAGACTATAAAACATTACTTATATGTACAACATTTGAAGCTGTTTACAGTGAAGCTATTATATTTCAAATGATTCTCTATGGGTAGCTTATTTACACACTTCACTTACTATGTTTTTCTAAGTTGGAACAATGTTTCGGGAACCAGTATTCCAATCCTCAGCCGTCAACCCAGTGATTTCTAAACCAATATTGGTTTACAAAATGAAGAAACAGAAGACCTTATTAAATTCACAAACCAATGTATCCAACAGAGCACCTTCAGTTTCAATAGTAAAATATACCAACAGATCACAGGTCTAGCAATGGGAAATCCATTATCACCACAACATTAGCAGAACTATACATAGGATCCTTTGAAACACATATTACCAAAGCCTTTCGCTGGATATTCAAAACCTGGCATAAATATGTAGATGGCATATTTGCTATAGTATCGAAGAAACACTTAAGTGATTCCCTCAAACTATTCAACCTGCATGACAAATCTGTTAAATTCAATATAGAAATTGAGAAATATGGCTGGCTCCCATTCTTAGATCTAAAACTCATCAGAAAAGAGAATAATATACAGTTTGGAATATATTGTAAACCGACACATATAGATAACTGCATAAAAAGGAACGGATTCAAGCCAGTACCACAAAAATATGCAGTATTCAATAGTTTTACTTTTAGACTGGTCAACATCCCTCTCAATGCCACAGAATACAAGAATGAATTTGAATACATCATGAACACAGCCATAAACAATAGCTTTAACACCTAAACCATAATAAAAAGGATCAACAAATATAAACCCGAGAAAACCATAAGAGAGACATCGACTCTAGAAGTAATCAAAGACACTACAAGATATTGCAAATTCACATATAACCCAGAACTGCACTACAAATTTGTAAAGGTATTAAAAAAACTCAATATAAAGCTAGCCCCGATCAACAGATATGATATTAAGAACCTCTTAAGCTCAAAATTAAAAGATAAGATACCCATAGAAAAGAAATCAAGAATATACGCCATAGAATGTTTAGACTGTAATTTGAAATACATAGGAAAAACCAAGAGATATCTTACAATTCGGAAGAAAGAACATCAAATTTAAACAGATGGAAAAATCGGCAGTCGCACATCATTATTGGAACCAAAATCATGTATTAAACCCAGAGATAAAACTTCTAAAAGAAATAAAGAACCCATTTGAATTGGCCACCTGGGAGAATATTCGCAATGAATTTTGACTTTCCACTGTGGGATCACCTTTCTAGATTCATTTCAGATCCACCAGAGGTCACCACAGTTCACACAACAACTTGCAGAGGACCAACACGAGCATCAGAAATCATTGGGCCAATGGCTGAGGATGGGAATGCTGGTTCCCAAAACATTGTTCCAACTTAGAAAAACATAGTAAGTGAAGCGTGTAAATAAGTAACCCATAATATATCATTTTAACTATAAAACACTGATGCTAATTATTGGAAAGTTACAATAAAGATGTGATTTTTTTTAAAATATGTTATTTGCTTAACTAGCATTCCTAATCATTGGATGATCTACAGATAATGAAGTATTTCTTTATACTGAACAGGGTTAAAAGATTAGTTTATGATATAAAATGTTTTATTGGATAATTTGGAAGATATGCAAGTACAGATACACATAATGCTTTTCTATAGTATACAACTGAAAAAGCCTTATTATAATTTTTTTTTTTTTTTATTTATTTCTGTGTGCAGCTTACTTCATATAAGCTGTTTCTGAAGTTACACAAACAAAACAGAACAAAAAAGGAGGTAAAAATAAATAAACAATATACAATATTATGCTATTGTATTTGAAACCAATACAAAACACTGAAACAAAATATTCTGCTATTTGAGGCATTGGAGTAAATCGTTGCATATATATAATTCCTTGTCTTCTGCCTTTGAAAAACACAAGATGTTCTAAACATTGTAACATTTGTGCAACTATTTCAGAGCTTCTCTAGTTTTTGTTATTTTATTTATTTATATATATTTTTTTAATACATACCTCTAAGCTTTTTGTTAGTTCAGCAATTCGAGTATGATATTTCTCTTCTTGCAGTTGTTTAATTATTTCAAAATCAAGCTTTTCATTTTCTAGAATCTGCAGTTTTTGTTTCAGTGTTTTCTGTAACAGAAAATAAATATAAGATTAAAGAAGAAGTTCCAGAAATTCTTGTCTTCATCATTTTCCAGAAGGTAGAAAACCAATGAAAAAATCTAACGTAAGCACCAACCTTACACTCCCCCCCCCCCAAAAAAAAAGCATACAAAATATATTTATAAATTATTATTATTATCATCATTGTTATTATATGCTTATACACCATCTTAAATCTAATTACTGATTTCACCACTCGGTGCTCTCTATGTCCTTCCTTATCAGATCCTGTTTTTTGGATCCAGATGTACAGTAATATATTCCTTTCTTCTTCCAGTTGCTTTTTCCTACATCATTTTCTCTGGCAATCACTCATCAGGTAACGTTTCACATGATCGCACCATTGTAGCAGCTATATATTCTATAGCAGAATATATTCCTTTCTTCTTCCAGTTGCTTTTTCCTACATCATTTTCTCTGGCAATCACTCATCAGGTAACGTTTCACATGATCGCACCATTGTAGCAGCTTTTAATGTATGTAATATATTAGTGAAGTTTTTACATTATTCTTTTAAAATATTTTATTTTAGTTTATATCTCTCAAAGGAATTCCTACAGATCTTTTCTAAAAATTCATTCTGCACAATTTTCAGTATATCACACAAATTTCAATGCCATATATAGTATGAATAAATTTTATTTACAAACAACATTGCAATTAAATATGCATCAATTTACCCTGTCAACTAATCTATGAATTTTATCAGTGCCAACAAAGAAAATTATGGTTCTCCCATATTTTAATCACCCGGTTGTATGTTGATTTGTTTTATTTATGGACACTCTTTAACATCTCAGATCATCCACGTCCCATTCAATTCATGGCATGAAACGGCCGACAAATTTTGCTCAGAGGCCTCTTCTTTCAGACTTTTCAGGTTCTTTATCATGCTGTAAATGTACAACACAGGACCCATGGCTTTACTTCCCTTCCGAAGGAAGCCATACTTAGGATTTTTACACCCAAAAAATGCATCAATCTTGGCCGGGTTTGAACCAGCAATCTTGGGTTTAGAAGGTAAGTATGGTTACCACTACCCCACCAGGACTGGCGGTTGTATGTGCCATATATAGTACTACTTTCAGTTTTGTATTTGTGCATGATATATTATAGTTTTTTGATACATTAAAGTGAATTTTGCCGTTATTACTCTTGTTCTTCCATCTTACAATTAAAACTCGTCAGTTCTGCACTAATGAGCCTAATTTCTGTTTAAATATTTCTTGAAGTTCATCCAGAGTGAGAATTAGTGATATATATTACATTTTTAAAAGTTCCCCAAAGATAAAACTTACATAGTGTTAGATTTGGAGAATGAGGAGGCTGTAAACCACTACGAATAAGTTTGCAGTCAAATATACAATGCAATTCCAGCATGGATGAATTCTATTATGTATTTTGGCATTATCCTGCTGGAAATACAATGGCAAACATTTCTCATATGATAACTGAACACATTAAAACATTAATTGCATACTTCAGCTGTTAATTATGATTTCAAAGAAAATGGCCAAATAATTTTTTTCGCATTAATAATATGAAATTAACACACATCCATTTTTCTTTCCAATGAAGCTTTGATTCAGCTAATGGTTATATAGGTTCAAGAAATAACTGGGCATCAGAGAAAGGTAACATAATCACTATACCTCAGAATTTTAGGCATGAAAATGATTTACTTAGACACTATTTTTTAATTTTAGGCAAGAAAATATTTGTTTTTGGCATCTATAATGGGTCACAAAATGATTATTAGGTACTACTTTTTTTTTAAATATGCAGTCATTTTAATGAGCATCATATGGTATTTGTTTCCATAATTTGTAACACAACATATAATCAAGATTTTTCCCAAATATTCAACAATTAACTGTTTTTTGTCTGTTACAATCATTTTAAAGGCTGAAAATGTCCTTTTTACTGATAGAGATGTTATAGATGATATTTTGTTAAATGTTTCATGCCTACTTCTCCACTTTACCCCACCAAAACATTTACATGGCCCATTACAGTATATCTGGGATTTTTTTATTACACTCTCCCACTTGTACCTTACTTTGTCCCCAACTTATCCCTTAGCAGCACTAATTTTCACTTCAGCTTCTTGCACCACTGACACCTGATTTGACAAAAGGTTTCCTTTGAGTCCTGGCTTCACTATTGTTGAGGGCAAGAATGAAAATTTTGACTTTATGAAAACAAGATCTTGTTTCAATGTTGAATTTTTCAACAGTTCCTTTGCAGACAAAACACAAGTTGTGCTCTCAGTACTATAGCAGCAATGTCATTCCAATGTTCTGCATAATACAGAACTGATTCCATCCAGGTGCCCCAGCATTTTAAAATAGGTTGAGAAGGAAGAAGAGCTTCTGGAAGTTTTTTCTGCAGCTATGCAGAAAATTTTCTTCATATCAGAGATAAGGATATTGATTTGTGGAAATTCATTCTTTATGTTTCCCAAGATCCATTGAAAGGCATGGACTAAACAGTGATGATTTCAGAAGAGTACAGGCTGAGATCATTTAGTAAGCAGCATCTGTGCAGAGAAGAACCCTACTACTCTCTTCAACACCACCAGGAAATTACAACTGTAAACTTTCTTTTGCAATTAAGGCAGTGAACTGGCCATTGACTTTATATGGAGCTTTCTGGTTGCTTTAAGATGTGGAGGGGAAGGCGTATTATCAAGTTTACCAATATATCTGTTCAGAGCATCTGTTGTCTTGTCAATACCTACCCAGATGCAGGTATCTTCTAGGTCCTCCCTAGTTGCAGCAAGTATTTTCTGATACTCAATATCCAAATATGTGTTAGTGAGTGTGGACTCAGATGCAATGCAATGGATTTTTGGCCATTCAAGTGGTTTCATGCACCTGCACATTATCTTATGAATTCTAAACATTGTGGAAATGCCATCATAAAGCATCTCTCATTGTAAATTAAGTGCTGTTATACTTTTTTAGGAAAGAGAAAAAAATTTCTATAAATATTTATTATAAGCTAATTTTTGTTTATGCTGAATGGTTTGATGGTGGCACACATGGTTTATGAAAGACTGTGAATAATGTTCATGATGAACAGCACAGCAAAAGACCCACGATAGTAACATTCTTGAAGTATATCGCAATGCTGAAGAATATGTTTGAAACACTATAGATCAATTCATAGACTTCTGTCTGCTGGGATTGAAATCTGATGCTCATTCATCAGAAACATATTATTAGACCAATTTTAATATCAAAAGGTATGTGCAAGATGATTGGGATGTTTGCTCTCTGGCAAAAATTAATAAATTCAGCCCAATTTTTTTTGAAAATGCACCAAAGAAAGGAATATTCACACAATGAATGCATTGTTACTGGCAATGAAAGTTAAATGCATCACTGTATGACCAAGATAAAATGGCAAAAAATGGTTTGGAAGATGCCTGGTGAATGTGTTCCCAAAAAGTCAAGGTAATGCATTTATAGGGAAGGTTATGGCAACAGTATTTACATCTTATTAGGAGTCAAAGAGTTTTGTTCCTAGCTTCATAAAAGCGAAATATATGCTAAGATAAATTGAGATTTTGATGCAATGCAAACACAAAAGCCTTGAACTTTGAATTCATAAAATTGTACTGCTGCATGAACGCTCAGCTGCAATCAACATAAAAGACTCTAGATTGATCAAAAAAGAGATTTTTGCCGTCCTACCATATTCATAAAATTTTGTCCCAAGTGATTTCCACCTTTACCTCCTACTCTAACAGCCTCTTGGTGAGGATATGAAACTGTTATGAAATGAAACCAAAAGTTAGCAGGTGGCTATGGAAACAAGAAATACGGCATGGTACAGACAAGTATTAAAAAACTTATAGCATAGTACAGGAAATGTTTTAACAAAGAAGGCGTCTGTGAAATAGCATTTCAGATGATGATGATTATAAATAAAAATAGTAAAACTTACTGTAAGAATGGCTTTCATAAAGTCAGTCTTGTATATTTATTACTTTTTTTGTTGTGCCTATTACTCCATACCTAATCCAAACAAAAGTTGATACAATGTTTCTTTCACCCTTAGTGCTTTTCTTTTATGAATTCTTTCCCTCACTCCTATGTTTGAATCTCAAACAAACAAACAAAATATGCATTATGTTTATTTATATAAGAACATTATAAAACATGACTTCTGAACTATTTCACTGTTTCATTTTGCATCATATGTACAGCTGATGGCTAATGCTAAACAAATTAAAAAAATTCTCACCCTTAGCTGTTTCCCCTGATTGAGGTTTTACCAGGCTTTCCTAATAAATCCAAATGCTGGGTAGATACCCTTAACTTAGGCCTGGAAGGTATACTAATACTAATAATAATAATAACAATAATAATAATAATAATAATAATAATAATAATAAGTTTCAGTTCCTAATTAAACATGATTAGCAATAATTTTTTCTCTTTTATAAAATAAGATGTAAATCACATTTCAAATATTGAATCTTAGTCTACAATACAACACTGTTTTGCACTTACTTTCTGCTGTAATCTACATAACTTATAGTGAAGTTATAGTCATTTACATTACAATAAGAGATTTCAGTAGGTTTCCATGTAAGTTGTTTTATTAAAATTAAAATTTATCAACCACTGACATTAATGGAAAATCAACAAAAGCTATCAGCTGATATAGCAACATTATCCGACCATATAAGAAAGTTACTACAAGCACTTACGACAGCATCATAAATGTACAAATGTAATATATCAAATGAAGGGAATAGAAGCAAAATTCCATGCTTTGTGGGAAATCTGAAAAAACTCTCAAATATGAACAGTTAGATTTATTGTGCAAAATATTTTTCTATTTGCATCTTCAAAGATAATGTCTGAAGGCAGCTTTATCTTTTCCTGTGAACAGTAAATATGAAGATGAGGAATTACATTTTAAATTTGGAGAATGTGAATTTTGTTTCTAATGCTTCCAAAAAGTCCAATTCTGCAGGTATTTTTTATTCTTTCATTTTATTAAATATATACTTTCATAAATCTAAAAATAATGAGAGCTATGAAAGAATGAACAAACACCTTAAAGTAGCTCACCATCTCTTTTTCCAAATGAGAAATGTCTTTCAGTTTTGCATTAGTATTTTCCTGTGTTTTATTTAAAATGGAAATACTGTTGGAAAGTTCTGAGCACTCCTTGGCTTCTTTTTCTAGCTTCTGTGTTAACTGCACGTTTTCATCGCGCATGAAGGACAAAGCTCGATTTGATTCTAAATACATCATTTCAATTTCCATGACTGTTTTTTTGATCTCCTGGTTTTCTTTTCTCAGTTGTTCATTTTCATGCAGTAATGCTGAGAGCTGTGGATTAAATAGATAAAAAACATTAATTAATTTTAAAATACTAATTTTAGTGATACATTCAAAACACATGGAAAGTATTAAATGACAAGAGGAAAACTTATTTTTTGTTTCCCTCTTTACTCTCTGAATACCAATACAGTTAAAATCATATAATAAAAATAACGGATGGAAGAAAAAAAAAAAAACGAAAAGAAAATCTATAAGTTTAGCTATTGATTTCACTTTCATTTTTTCTCCATTCAAGCTACTGTTTATAGATTTTGTTCAAAGGTTTATTTCCTGTAAAATAAAAGATAAAAGCACTAATCATTAGGATGTTGATTATCAAAATATCAGTTATTCAAAATGTCAAATATTTGAATTTTTTAGTTTTAATTTGATGTCCAATATAGATAATGTACAAAATATACAGTTATACCTTATACAATTTTGAACCATTTTGTTCATTAACAGCTGTTGCATTGTGAAGTTAGTACTGATATTGTTATATTAATTGTAGAGCTTTTTCTTTGAAGCATGAAAACAACAATATATAGATCATTTGACTTCAATAAATGGGTAAAAAAATGTTCAGATTGAAAAAAATTAGTTCAATTGTTGTGTTGTGTTGAATGTTCTGTGATCTGTGGAGTTTGCTGTATGCATAAAGAGACATGGCCTCTTCCATTAAACATGCTCAGAAAGTGTTGACAAGAGAGACAAAATCAGAAATTTTAAACTGGCTAGCAAAAGGTGAAAAGTAAATCATCTTCTCTCTAGCAAGAGTGTATAAAGTATGAAAATATACTAATATAAGATAAAATTGGCAAAACATTGTACAATTTCCATCTAAAAGGATGGTTAAAAGATGTCGAAATAAATGAAGAAGAAGAAGAAGAAGAGGAGGAGGAGGAGGAGGAGGAGGAGGAGGAGGGGGTTCACTGCTGTGCAAAAAGGCATTACTGCTGAATAACAGTTATTGCTGTTCAATTGCACAAAATGCCATTTCTCTTAATTACTGTATTCTGCTTGCATTTGAATGGTAAAAGTATGTTATAAAATTTTCTGAATTATACTCTAACGTGTCTAGGTTATCCAAACTTTTAGAATATTATAATGGTCCCAATTAATTTGAATTGTCAACTATATATATATATTCTTTATTTTATATATATATATATATATATATATATATAATAAAAATAAGGAAATCACTTTTAATAACACTATCAAGTCTTCATTTTGTTTTTCCCTGCATGCAGATGGTTTGAAGCTGGTAGGTCACAGTTGTACACACTGATAATCAAAGTTATGTGTTGCTGCTGATAAGGCCTGATTTCACATGTAGGTTTAAAACAGTTAGGAGTTACTGAGTTATTGCATTTCATTTCCCTATTTGTCATGGTTCAAAGATTCAATACAGAACCCATTTCATTTGCTGTAACTTTTTAAGTAATGAGTCAGCGGTTTAGTGCCATGCAGAATTTCAAGAACATTTTCCAGGGGTTCATCCACCTGACCAATCTACTAAGAAAATATTTTGCAAAGTTAGCATAAGTAGGGTTGCTGTACTTCAGCACATCCTGCCATAAAATTGCTAAAATTTCATCCCTACAAGATGAAATGTATGCCTCACAACTCACCGACTTGGGAAGGAGAACTTTCACTGGAAAATGCTAAGCACATTTTCAATACTTTCCCAATCCTGTCAGCTCTGTCTGCATGTGGAGAAAGAGCAAAATAAAGAACCCCATATACATGTAAAACTGATAAACAAGGCATTATGTATAAATGCAGAAACAACAAAAGTAATCACTATGAGCTGATCCATACCCTATTTGAAATATGTTGTATTCACATTTCATTGTTTCTGGCTCATCTATACATAATGCCTTGTTTATATATATAGTAATTATAAAAGCTTTTAAAAGGATAAAACACTAAGATAAAGTCACACTTGAAATATAGTGATTTCAAGTGTGACTTTATCTTAGTGTTTTATCCTTTTAAGTGTTATAGTGTTATAGTGATTTCAAGTGTGACTTTATCTTAGTGTTTTATCCTTTTAAAAGCTTTTAGAATTGCTGTTAATTTGTTACAGTGTTAATAGTGTTACTTTATTTTTATTTTATATAATATATATATATATATATATATATATATATATATATACATATACATACACACTTTATATGCATATACACATTTTTTTACTTATTTCATGCTAAAAATGAAAAATAGAATAGCTCATAAATGAACAACAGACTTAAATCGACTTTATTTGTCTATTGTCTTTGATAAATATTGGAACACAAGCCATTCAAATATTTAACTGACTTATGTATTCAACTTGTTTACACTAAACTCCACTTAGGAAACTAAGACATGTTTCTGAAGAACTCACTCTTATCCTCAGTACTTTGATTTTCCTCCTATGGATGAACTCAGCAAGTTCCTACTTTGATTTTCCTCCTATGGATGAACTCAGCAAGTTCCTACTACAACCACCAGATACTGCCACAGTAGCATCTGGGTATTCTGCCACCATTTCAAGTAACAGCAGTTGGTCAACAACCAATGACGGGAGCGAGTTCTTCATAAATATGTCTTAGTTTTAGCTAAGTAAATGGAGTTTAAGTAAACAAGTTGAATACATAAGTGAAGGATATATTACCACTCCATTGTCTACAGCTTTGTAAGTACAATTTATTTCATTTATCTGACTGCTTCAGTGTTTTATTTCTACCTCTCTAATTATTATTGTTATTATTTTTAGAGACATTGTGGATAAGATGGTGGTGCCTGGGAAACACTTACATATAATTAATCTATTGGCTCATAATAGCGCAAACATTTTAACCATTGTAGCTCAATTACTACACAACATAGGTATACCTAAACAGAGATTTTGCACATGGAGATGCACAAGGTTATGGCCATTCAGTACAGCATGTGTTTTATTATGGACAAAGCTTCTTTTTATGAAGATAATTAAAGATGTTCCCTTGTATTAGAATTCTAAATTATTTTATGATACATAATTAATGAAGAAATTTAAGAAGGTTCAGAAGTGTATATGAAAAAAATCTTTTCAAGGGTTCTATTATGGGGGAAAAAACCATATAAAATTACTGTGGCCTATACTTTTGGTGCAACTTCAAATCAAGTCCCAGTTTAGCTATTTTTCCAAACTAAGTAGTTGCAAAATTGATTTGTAAAGTCTTTCTCATTTGCACCAAATAGTTTTTAATTCTTCACTGTAAGATAGTTTCAAACATTATTTGCACTTCTAGGCTGAATGCTGCATAACAATATTCCATGGAATGTAGAACACAGACTTTCACAACCAGTGTCAATTATATGAACTGAGTCTCCAGCTGTAAGGCCGTGGTCCAATGGAATTCTTCTCCTTCCATGACTGAGGTGGACATCAGTAGTGTGCAGAACATGATCTTCTTGGAGATGGGGCAGTGGCTGACTTGTTGCTGGAATGTGTGGCAGTATATATGAGGGTGCCTGCAGGACTGAGCTCTGATTGGTTTGATGTTTAAGGGGGTTGGATCTAACCTGGAGTTCCTTTTCCAGCAGGATGTTGGTTGCTGATTGGTTCCCCTAGTTTCTCTGTCTTAGTATTTTGTAAGGTAGGATACCATGCCGAGTGCAATTTCAGTGCTGCTTCTTTCCTGTTACAATTGTTTCTATGTTTGTAAATTTCAATTGCCTTCCAGTATAAGCAAGGATGATAATGAAATGTCAAAGCTAACATGGCGGTATCTTTAAAACCATTTTTAAATTTTATGTTCTCCATCAGCTAGGAGGGTAGGCTCAGCAATGGCTGATTTGTCCATATGACCTAGGTAGCAATGTCTCTTAAGGTGTGTATTAATGCTGCACTGTGTGGTGCCAATGCACATTACATCACACAAGCATGGTATTCTGTAGACACTGGCAGAGCAATTCCCTCGTGTCTTTTGTGGAGCAGAATGTATTTATCTATTTTGTTGGATTAAAAATGTCTACATTATGTTGTCTAAGTAGCTTGGAGATGTGGCCTGTGACATTTTTCAGAAATGGAAGATAAGCTGTCCCTTTCTTCATGATATTTCATTTATCTTTTTCTGTTTGACTGAAGAATACTGAAGTAGAGAATTTTACTAATACATTTTCACCTGGTTTTATGACCTGTACAGTTGAATTTTGAACAGTTACATACTTTAGCTACAAGTGTTAGTGTGATAATTAAGACTGTCATTTTTATGTCAGATTTATTTCTGCAATTTACTTTTTCAAACATAACATCTTTTCTTTAATGAAGCACTGGTATATGCTGCAATGATACTTATTGCACTCTCTCCATAGAAACGATGTTTTGAATGCACAGAAAATTACAATTTGAAGGGCACAGAATTCCTTCTTTAGTGCATGTAAGATTCATTTTAAGTAAGCCTCCATATACAAAATTTGTCTGGGATGTGCGGCCAACGACAACTACAAACAAGGTAGTTTTTTCTTCAGGCACAACAGCCCTGAACAAGCTAATCAGATCATAGCATAGCACCAGTGAGCAGTTTATATTTCATCCTGGATATATTATTGATCTTTTCGGCATTGTCTACTTGTATTAAACAAGATTAATTTCTATATTTTGCATCCTTGTTTGAAAATGACTGGATTACACTTTGTTAATAAAGAAATTAATTTTAAACACAGATAGGTGGACCTCGAGATCATTCACTGCATCCTCAACTAAGCATTCAGTTTGACAGTTAAGGGTAGCATTCAACATATTTCCACTGTTACCATATTACATAATACATCATTACATTATCAGCTGAAAGAATAAGCAAAATGTTTGGTTATTGCAAATGCCAACCATGCACTGCTCACTGTGCACATTACAGTCTATAATGGCTAATCTTTCAGTTCCACTTACAATAAAGTAATTTTTGAGTTTGTTATGCACAGAACTGACTAAGAAATCAAAATTTGCAATGGTACATACAATACATTATGAGTCATTTAAGTAAGGAATAAATATTTAGGTCCAAGTTCATAACATTTTGATAATTTTATTTGTTTGGGTTCTCTTCTTGAAACAACAAATTTCTTTCACTATCACTACCAAATACCTAGTTTGAACAAGTTCCAAATTATCTTTTTTACTTTTTCTTCTCTTCCATTATTTTATTCTGCAGTTTGAAGATACTTCAGTTAAAGTTTTGTTTTTCATGTTCGTTATTCCTCCTTCCTTTTTCTCTAAATAGGCCTATAAATGCTCCTTATTCTGTTTCAGTTACTAATTTTTTCCTTTGAACTCATTTCTATAACATGAGGAAACATATCTACAAAATAATAATAATTATAATAATTATTCTAAAAATGGTTAACATCTATAAACTTAAAATCAGAAGAAGTAGAAGATTTGCTGAAACTAACTGATATTTGCATCCAACAAAATTTCTCCAGTTTCAATAAAAAATATTACCAACAAGTTTCCGGCCTAGCTATGGGAAATCCTTTGTCTCCATTTCCAGCAGATCTTTTCATGAGTTCCTTCGAAATACATATCACCAAAGCATTCCCGTTGATCTTCAAGACATGGCATGGTATGTGGATGACATATTTGCAATAATACCAAAAAAACATTCTCTAGATGCATTGAAACTCCTTAATTTACAACACAAATCTATACTGTTTACCATAGAAAAAGAGAGAAATGGATGTCTCCCATTCCTAGACTTAAAAATAATAAAAAATGCAAACAGTCTTAGCTTTGGAATTCACAGGAAACAAACACACACAGAAAATTACATAAAAATGATAGTTATAACCCCATCCCACATAAATATGCAGTGTTTCACAGTTTAGCACACAGATTAATCAACATCCCATTGACAGAAACAGAGTGCAAAATGGAATACCAAGACATAATGAAGATGGCTATAACCAACGGTTTCAACATAGACTCAGTAACAAAAATCATCAATAAAGCCAAAAGACAAAAATTGATAAAGGAAGTTTCCACACTTAAGAACACTGAGGAAAGATATAAATTCAAAAGTTTCACATACCACCAACTTACCACAACAAATTTAGGAAGATATTCAAAGAATATGGAATAATGTTAGCTCCAAAGAATAAATATAATTTAAAAATTTAGTAACATTGCATAGTGAAAGATACCATCCCTACAGAGCAAAAATCAGAAATATATGAGATTAAATGTGCAGATTGTGAGCAGAGCTACATTGGAAAAATGAAAAGAAATTTAGAAATTTGAAGAAAAGAACACTTTAGGAACATTAGATTGAAACAGATAAACAAATCAGCAATAGCAGTTCATTTTTGGAACAAAAATCATGAGATAAAACCAGAAATTAAATTACTGAAACAACTTCACAACCCAATAGAACTATCCACTGGGAGAGAATTTTCATTTTAAAAAATAAGAACAACTTAATGAATTTTGATTTTCCGCTGCTGGATGAACTCAGCAAGTTTCTACTAGAACCACCAGATATCACCACAGGAACTTTTTTTTTTGATTGATTTATTTATGGACGCTCTTTAACATCTGAGGTCATCAGCGTCCCATTCAACTCAGGGTGTGAAACGGCCAACAAATTTTGCTCAGAGGCCTCTTCTTTCAGGCTTGAGGTTCTTTTTCATGCCGTAAATGTATGACATGGGACCCACAGCTTTACTTCCCTTCTGAAGGAAGCCATACTTAGGATTTTTACGCCGAAAAAATCCATCGATCCTGGCCGGGTTTGAACCCGCGTTTTGGGTGTAGGAGGCAAGTATAGTAACCACTACACCACCAGGACCGACTCCACCAAAGGAACGAATGAGCATCCATCCACCATTTCGAACAACGGCATTCAGTCAACAACAGTGGATGATGGGAGGGACCTCTCCCAAAACTAGTCCTAAGTTTTTAAAAGTAAGTGGAATTACTGTTAACAAATTGAACATATTAATGTACGATATATCACAAATAAACTTTCATACAGATATAAGTTGAACATTAAATGAGCACAGTGATGTTACACACAATTCCACAAAATTGTTTGTGGAGTCTTAAGGTATTTGCATTATTTTGCTTCACTATCTGATAAGGATTTGCAGCTACACACTGCAATTGCAACATCAATGGCTATGTGTTGTTATGCCATGGTGCTTGCTTAATATTCTGCCTTCCATTTTCAGATACTGAAAATAAATTGTATTTTGACTGCGGTGATAGTTTTGACATGGATCTGCATCATTTGCAGCTTTGGGAAACAAAGAAACAAATGAATAAGGTGATCTATAATCCAATATTACCATATTTCATTTGTTAATAAAAATTAAAAACCTTATTAGTCATTAGCTTTTAAATGTACTTTATGCACTCAGTTTTAGTGATTATGGAAGTACATTACCAACACAATTTCATTTAATGGTAATGGATAAAACGGTGTTATGTTATGGTATATTTTAATCACAGATTTTATAATGAAATAATGATTGTGTAAATGAAAACAATTTTGAAATCATTTTAGACTTACTTCCACCATAGAAGAAAAAAAACTACCTCAAATCTAACATTTAAACAAAAAATTTTTTAACTAAGTTTTATTAGATTATAAACTTTTAATATGTAATTCTGAGTTGAAATATTTAGAACACTCTTTACGGTTTCACTTACATGAGCTTTACTCAGTGTTTCCAGAATCACTTGACCACATCCTCAGCTGATAAAATGGCTGTTGGATCATTTGGAGAAGTAGGTAAGTATCTGTGTTGATTCTGATGGTCTTGTGATAAACTGAATAAAGAAATGTCTGCTTCCGGAATGTCAAAATTTAGTTTAGCTGATGTTTTTTTATATAAATCCTTTCCCATATATTTAATTCTTTTGGTTGTTGAACAGATTTTAATAAACTTGATGCCTATTTCTATTTCATGGTTTTCATTCCAGAAATGTGCTGTCATAGCTGATTTTTCTATTGGTTTATAACAGATGTTTTTCCAATGTTCCTTCAACCTAATGTCTATATTTCTCTTCATTTTTCCTATATAGATTTTTTCCAATCCTTACAATTATTGGACCTGGAATACATTTAGTTTAATTTCAATAAATTTTTTACACTGTATTGATTTTGAGGTGCTAAGATGACATTGTACTGCTTGAAAATTGTTTGAAATTTCTTATTGACTAATGGATGGTAAGTGAACGTTTTAAACATTTTTTTTTTGGTGCTAAATCAAAGTTGTGATTTGTTTAATTCTTTTTCATTTCTGGAATTTTAAAATTTTTGTTAATTATTGTTGGCTGAACCTCATTTGATTTATTTATGAATGCTCTTCAACATCTAACGCCATCAGCTTCTCATTCAATTCAGGTTGTACCACAGTCAATAAATTTTGCTCACAGGCCTCTTCTTTTGAGATTTGAGGTTCTTTTTACATGCAGAAAATCTATGACATGGGACCCACTATTTTACTTCCCTTTTGAAGGAAGCCATACTTAGGATTTTATCCTGAAAAAAATCTGTCAATCTTGACCAGGATTGAACCTGTGATCTTGGGTTTAGGAGACAAGTTGGTTACCACTATACCAGCAGGACCAACATTTGATTTA
The DNA here is from genome assembly GCA_030762175.1 of Metallyticus violacea. Lineage (NCBI taxonomy): Eukaryota > Metazoa > Arthropoda > Insecta > Mantodea > Metallyticidae > Metallyticus > Metallyticus violacea. The sequence continues at coordinate 76,331,146 of CM060831.1, read as the reverse complement.
GTGCCTTCTATTGTGTGTATGTCATGCTGTTGAATGCTGCTTCTTTATGTGATCTTGTATTGAAACCATGGGTTTTGAATAATTGTCTGTATGCCTGTCCATTCTGTAGATGTCTAATTCAAGTTTATTATGACATTTTATTATCTTCAGATGATAATGAACTGCCCGTTACTAGTCTTGCTTTCTGTTTAAAGATGTTGTCCTCAAATATTAAAAATGCTTGATTTAAGCACAACTTAGTTAATTTGATGTATTCTTTGATGTGTTCTTGTTAGGTTGGCTGATTGCAACCATTTTCTTAAAAAAATTAATATTCTGTGGTATGCTGGAAAAGAGAACTTTGACATCAAAAGAAACCAATGTGTCCTTCGGTGATAATTTTGATCTTTAATTTTGTTTATGATGTCCATGGAGTTATTTAAACAAAAGCTATCAAATTTAGGTAGTGAATAAAACCGTTTTGATAACCAATTTGCTAAATTGTAGATTGGAGTATTTACGTTGTTAATAATTGGCTTCATACTTCTGCCTGGCTTGTGGATCTTCTGAAGGCCATATATCCTGGCTAAAGATGGGTCGTGGAACTTAATTTTATATTGTTCTGTTTTTGGAATAAGGGCACTATTTTTCAAGACTTCTTCTGTGGATTTAATGCATTTATCAATGGGTCTATTTTAACTTCAACAAATTCCTCACATTCTAATAAATCTTTTATCCTTTGCTTGTAGTCTTTTTTATCTAAAATTACCATATTGTTACCGGTATCAGCCTTTGTGTAAAAGAGCATTCTAAATATTTCGATTCAGAAGAGTTTGTTAATGCACTGTGTTCAATTCCAAATTAAATTAATATTGAAATCTTAATATGTATTTTATAATTCACTTACCTGATTTATTAAAGTAAAATACTGGTAATATATACAACAAAAGCTTGCAATGTTGCCAATCAAAATGTATTAATTTAATTACATTTTTAGGTTGCAAAACAATAAAATATATAAAATAATATTACTTACTGAAAATTAAAAACTCATCCTCATGTACAGTTTCTCGTAGAATGGTACCAAAACTCATTAAAAATGATATCTTTTAGGCATATTATTGCTTCTTTGAGCTGACATTTTTTAACATTCCTGGTGCCTTTACCACAAGCAGAAAGCTTATTGAATAATATTTTGCAGAAGTTATATATGACTATGCTGTTTTAATTGGGCAATCACACTTTCACTTTACTTCCACCACCCAGCCATGAATGAAAGTTTCAATACATTTTCTAGGCCCTAGTGATTCAAAATGAAACTGATAGTAAACTTTAATGATAGACACTGGTCTTCCAAAGGCAAAAATTTTGTTGATCTTGTGTAACATGAAGTGTTTCAATTGTTTGTACCTGGAAAACAGGTTTTGGATGAAAATGGGAACCTAGCACATTTAATATTTATTGAAATGCTAAGAAAGTACAAGAAGGCTTCCACCTAGATATAAATCCTCTACAAATACAAATAATGCATTACAATACATTTAATTAATGAATTATATATTGATCACAATTATTCTTATTCCAATTCTTAAAAGAAGATAAAATAGAGCACCCCCTTGCTAACACCTACTACCCTATACTAGCCTGTGTCTTTGGTTTATCAATAATTTCCTACTAAAATTCCAGAAGAAAGCAGTTCAGCCACCATTTCAGTTAGTTCTTTCACAATACCGGAGGACTCATAGCATATTTAGTGATCCTGACTTATAATATGGCTTTGATGTTGTGCAAAGTAGATATATAATTAAGTCGGTATTAGGTGACACTTAACTTCACTAACTGATGAATAAATCAGTTAGTGAAGTTTAGAGTCACCTAATACCAACTTAGTTATATACTTAACAAACTTCACTGTTCCTAACTTCTTTTAAGTTTACAACGTTCATAATAGTTTTAGGCCCTTCATATTAGTCTTTAGGGATTTCAGTGCATTTTGAAATGTTATATTAGAAATAAAGCTTATTGAACACATTTTAGGCATTTTAAATATGCATAGTACAACCTGTACATGGTAGGTATATTTTTATTTCTGATTAAAGAAACAACAGCGTTTGCACAAGAATTACTAGCCATTTATGCACCAAAACATTAAAAGAAAGATTTTAGCTTAAAAATTTCTATATTTGTCAGTGAGTAGTTCAAATTCTTTTATCTATGTTTCTGCATATTGCATATTTAAGCTTTGTTATCTTTTTGGTACAGAATATACAAAAGCATAAATAAAATTGGTAACTGCTATAATTTCATCCTTATCTTCATGTTTTGACTTATAATTTAAAATGTTATATTTTCCCCCCTCTCATATCCGCTCAATATTTTTAATTTTCAGACTGAAGTTAAATTTTCTAACCTTGTACACCATTTAATTTGTTTATTTCTCTTCAATTAATTATTAAATGGTTTATGGCATGCATCATTAGTGTCAATACAAACAAAAATCCTTTGATACATTATTCTTTGCAAAGCTTAATTTGGCTGCTGGAAGAAACTGTTCAGGGTTGCTTGTAAAATTGACAAAGAACTTGCCACATTCCTTCCTGCCCATCCCATTTACTAGTTCCATCTTTATGCTTATGCATAGAGTTATGACATAACTTCTTACATATAGTTACTTTTACATGCATTTTATTTATTTTTATTAGTTGACAGTATTTCTAATATTTTATTCAATTTAATGTTTTCAGTTTATGGTGAACATAAAAAATTAATATTCATATATTTAACTATAAAAGGGTTCCTTGTTTGAACAATTTGAAGCAATTAATGATATATGTTAAGAAAATAGATTCCTTTAGAAAGATGAAGAGATTCCCTTTAGATAAATTGATTACAGATTCTGTGGACAGAATTTTATAAAATGCTGAACACATTCCACTTCAGCTTCCTTGTTAGTACTCAGGTTTTAATGCATTGTTTTTTTATTATTTTGATGTCCAGAATGGATAGATGGAATTTGAAATATACAGAAACAACATAACTACATAAAAGCCAACCACAGTATAAACATGCAGTAATTAATTTAGCATCTACTCATGAATGTGCCATTGGAAAAAACAGCAAATCAACAGTCATGTATCCAAATAGAAAAAACAACAGAATAACATGGATTTTGTAAGGAATTGGTTTGAAAAAAATGACCGAAGTTTAGGTTCCTAAGCAGCTAAAAAAATCTCAACTCTCTTGGCAAAAGAAGAAAAATTTTTTTTTTACATATCACCCTTGGGCTACACATATATTTCAGAAGATCTTTAAGGAAGTTAATGTCCCATTGGCACACAGAAATAAGTTTAGCATAAAAAAATCTTATAAACAACAAGTAATGTGATAGTGAAAAGAAGCACAGACCAATAAAATATGTATTGGAGAAACAAAAAGAAATATAAGTACTCAACAGAAAGTGCACAGTTGAAACATAACACATACAAATAGAGACATCCATTGCAGCAGCTCATTTTTGACAGAAAATCTGAAATTGAAGAAAAAGTATAAGTGCTAAGGGCAATAGAAGGGCAAGCAGAACTGAACACTTGGGGAAAAAATTTACATCCACAAATTCAAAAATCAGCTAATGAACTTCGATATTTCGGGGAAGAAAACAATAGTTTCAAGTTTATCATATGTTCGCCACAGCCAAACATATGTCCTCCAAGGATTAAGGCAACTCTTCTGACAGTTAAAAGGTAACTAATGATGCAGACAAAGATTTGCAAAACATATTCTAATGAAATAGTAAGTTAGTGAAGTTGCAAAAGTGTTTAGTTTAAATACTTACAATACATTAATAACTAGTAATTAGAATGAAATGCTAATTGAACTTGTACAATGAAGCTAAGCATATTAAGATTATTATATGATTGAGTCAAATAACACTCTTATTGGCTCCACTTACTTGTTTAAATGTAGAATATGTTTTGCAGACCATCATCTGTATCCTCAGCTAACTAATGACTACTGAATAATTTGTGTTGATTTCGGGATGTATATTCTGCCCTGGTGGAGGTGTGATGAACTTAGAATTTATATTTTCATCCTTGGAAGTGTCAAAGTTCATTGATCTGTCTCTGTATTTGCAAATGTAGATTTCTCCCACATTGCTATTTCTGTGGGTCCTGTACAGATTTTAAAATTTTGTTTTTTTTCACTATGTCATGGTTTTCTATGCAGAAACGAGATGCTTCTGCTGATTTCTCCATTTGTTTGTATTATATGTTTCTCAATTGCTCTTTTAACCATGTGCCTATGTTTCTTTTAGTTTTTCCCATATAGGGAAACACTTCAGGAGCTGAAGGCAGAAAACCACGACATAGTGAGTCAGTCCTGGTGGTGTAGTGGTTACCATACTTGCCTCCTAAACCCAAGATGGCGGGTTCGAACCCGGCCAGGACCGATGGATTTTTTCGGGCGTAAAAATCCTAAGTATGGCTTCCTTCGGAAGGGAAGTAAAGCCGTGGGTCCCATGTCGTACATTTACGGCACGAAAAAGAACCTCAAGCCTGAAAGAGAGGCCTCTGAGCAAAATTTGTCAGCCGTTTAACGCCCCGAGTTGAATGGGACGCTGATGACCTGAGCTGTTAAAGAGCATCCATAAATAAATAAATAAAAAAAAAAAAAAAAAAAAAAAAAAGACCTAGTGAAAAAATCAAAATTATTAAACAGAAACCTACAGAGCTAGCAACTCGGGAGAAAATATACATTTATAAATATGGAGACAGTTTAATCAACTTTCGGGAGAAAATATACATTTATAAATATGGAGACAGTTTAATCAACTAATCAATCAAAGGGATGAAAACATACACTAAGTTCATCACACCTCCACCAGAGCAGAATATACATCCCCAAAGCAACACAAATTATCTAGCAGTTGATGCTTTGCTGAAGATGCAGACGATGGTCTGCAAAACATGTTCTACGTCTAAATAAGCAAGTGGAGCAAATAAGAGCGTGCAGTTCGACTTAATCATACAATAATCTTAATAAAAATAATTAACTAGAAATGTTAATTTGAGCTTGTACAGTGAAGCCAATCATATAATTGAAATCATTGCATGATTGAATCGAACTAAACACTCGTATTGCTCCACTTACTGGCCTATAAAATATAGAACTGGTTTCATGAAACCTCGTTCGCATCAGCTAGAAAGTTGACTACTAGATCTATAGATACTTCATTATTTATGGACAAGTACGTGGAGTAATCAGAGTGTTTAGTTCGACTCAATAATACAATGATTTCAATTATTAAATTATTAATTAGTTTGTCAGTTTGGTGAAACTGTGTTTTTATTAGAAAAATCAATACTAAAAATAAAAGGGAGGGGGATATTTACAGCAGAATAATCCCATTTGTAGTAAACCAATTTTCACATTTCCCCTTATGAGGGAAAAATCCTAAGCGATTTGAAATAAATTCAGTTTTTGCCTGCACCAAAAATTTCCTTGAATAGCAAGTTGTTTTAATGCAATGACTATAATTAATAAAAATTTCAAAATTCCATTATGGTAAAATATTACTCTCTTAATTATCAAATTCCTTCTTTAGAACAGTTGCAATACTATCTTGCCCAAACCACTTTTTCTTGATTACCTAATTTTATTTTAAGATAATGCCTAACTAACTAAAAAATACATTTTAAACCAAATTTACCTCTTCTTCACAAATCATCTGCTTCTCCAGAGTGGTAAATTCTCGTAATTCATCATATTCCTTTTGGAAATATTTTGCTCTTTCACGAAGCTCCTTTGGTGGAGTCTCTATTGTAAAATTCTCAGGTCTGGAACAACGTATTTTTTATTTTTGATTGAAAATATATGAAAATTACCCAAGGACTTAACACAAATATCACCAAAATCATTAACAATATGAATCACTGGTAGCAGAGGGTATGAAAATAAGTAAAACTTACATTGCTACAGCAAAAGGGGATACTGTCTGACAGTGTACTTCTTTGGTGTCATTCTGATGAGCTGATGCCATGATCTCACATTTCTTGCACTGCACAACAGATGCTTCATCTACTGAACAAGGTTCAGATTTTTCTGTTAGACGCCCTGCATCTCTGTTTATATTGTGAAATGAGTCAAGTTTGAATGCTTCTGTTTGGCATTCAAAATCTCTGCAATTAACCTGATTAGCAAAGGACACATTTTTGGATCTCTTGTACATAAGAGCATGAGAATCTTCTGAGCCTGTACATGAATCAGATGAAAATCTATTTCTTTCAGCCTCTATTAAGTCAAGCTCAAATTCTTCCAATGGAGTTTCAAATTCTGCAAATAAAATAAATAGTGTAAATTTAGAACTTTCTGCTCTTGCATAGAAAAATTATTTAAAGAAGAGTTTATCACTTATATAAAGTTTACAAAATACTTGTATTATTACTATTCATGTTAATAGCATTTGTATTTTGAATCCTTGAAACTTTAATCACATTGTAAACAATTTCTAAAACTTGATCCTTGAAGAGGTCAACTGTCAGAGCTTAGAAGATACCATATATTTATATAATTTATATTTTTACTTAATGAAATACCAAACAACTCCTATTTTCAAAATATGAAATTATTATATTGAGTACTTCTAAGCAATAATTTAAACTAAAAATAGTTGAGGCAAGTCCCAAACACTCCAACTCAGACATAAAAAACAATTCAAACAATTTGTAATGAAGCTAGCAATGCTATAAACACTATAAATAAACTTCTGCAAGAAGAGGAAGCGAAGAAAACAGAACATTCCTAATAGGTATGACTTGTATAATAATTTGTGTGTTAACAAAGAAATCAGAAAAATAATTAAAAAAAGTGAAACTAATGTGCTCAGTGTATCCAACTATGAGTATTGTGGATATCAGCAAAATCAAATATAAGTATAGGTCTGCACTTGAATAAGAGAAAAATGTACTTAACACTCCTCTCTGGGAAAATATATAACACTGCCAGTCAAAAATCTGTAGTATTGCATGTAAGGCATAATGACAACTTATAAATTAATATGCATCCATAATAATGGTAAACACAGCATGCAAGATAGCTCTCTCTACACTTTGAATAGACCACCAAAATACTCAACATATCTACAATAAAAGTAGAAATTTTGGAAACAATATTAAACGAAACAAATCCCCAGAATGTAATATTCTTCAAGCATGCTTTAAAGAATCTGTTGTAAACTATAAATTAATCTCCCAAAATGGTGTTATGTCAATAATGATGTTATTGGCAAAAGGATGATTTGGGTATAAAATCTCAGGATAAAGATATCTTTAAGGAAGCTACAGTAAAACTAAATACAGACTAGGGGAAAATACTCATTAACATAAAGTCTCCAAATTTTACTTGCAAGAATTTTTAAAATTCTAGAAAATCTATTAAATAAAATTGTCTATAACAGATACATCCTAATATTAGGAGATTTTAATTTAGATGCTGACAATGTTGAATTCTCAGTAGGTTCAAATTAAAAATTATATCTCATGGATGTGCTAGAATAACATGGCACTCTAGTAGTACAACAGATAATATAATAATAAATCTATATGAAGATACATTTTCCACAATAAATAATAATTTTCATGTCTGACCATAGGGCAAATTAAACATGTACATAATTGTCATACCATTTTGAAAACAATTAGTAAAAAATATAAGAGATGCCCAAAAAAGGAACATAGACTTCAGCATAATATAGTGAAAAAGAACTGGAATGCAGTAAATAATGCATGCAATTAACACAATAAATACAAATCATCTCTACAAAAGTTTTCTTCTCGTTTTTATGAAGCTTGTTCCCAAACAAAAAGACCAGTTAATGCATAAAATAACTTTAATACACAAACTAATAATTTTCAGAAATAAAATGAAAAGTATGTATAAATATTTCCAAATCACTACTAGTGCTTACAATATGTATAGTATATATAAAAAAAACAATATAATCTAAAGACTGAGCAAATAGGAAACAAAATAATTCATTCCAAAAATGCCAGGAAACCATATGAGGGTAGTACCGAAAATAAGTTTTGCGAGTGTTGCGTGTTATACAGCGACAATAGACATCACTCATTACTTGACCACCTCATTTCCCTGAACTTTGAGACACTTATCATATCTGTTAATGAGTTTTAAAAACCAGCTCCCATAGAACTCTTGTGTCCTGTGCCTGGAGAAAGGAGAGGAAACAGCATGTTCCATGTCATCATTGCTACTGTAATGGTGTCCAGATGGCTACCTCTTCAAAGCTGGGAACATATGGGAGTCATTGGGTGCAAAATTGACACTGTAAGGAGGATGATCCATGCTTTCCCAATTGAACCTCCACAGAAGAGCTACTGTTGCTGAAGCCATGTAGGATCTTGTATGACTGCAGTCTTGGTCTCTTTTGTGGAACAGTTAACCTGTTCAGTATACTGCAGTATCATTAGGCATTTACAGTCCCTTCATGAAGGAAGTTGAGCAAAAGAACTCCTTTTGCACCCCAAAACACAATCAATATGACTTTCAGCAGATGGAGTCACTTTAAACCTCTTGACTAGGGGATCTTGGATGCTTCCATTCCATGGTGGTACACTTTGTCTCCGGGGTATAGTGGTAGATTCAAACTCTCATCCTCTGCCATAATGTGGAACAAAAATTTGTCTTCCTGTTCATAAAGAAGGAAATGTTGCAGACTGATGCCCATTCTTTGAGACATGTGATAGGAAGTCAACTGTTGAGGCACCTAATGTAATGTGACTTTGCAGTAGTTCAGGAAGTCCCTAATGATGCAATGCACTTGGGAACATTCCATATTCAATTGAGGCAACATGACCCATGGCATTCAGGCTACTGTTCATCTACCACACTCTCATGCTCATTGCAGAACAACTGTTTGCTATGATTTCATGCCCAGACCATAAACTTCAACAAACTGCTTGTGAATTTCTGTATCACTTGTGCCATGTGCCCATTCACAGCGGATATTGCCCTAACCTCCTCTTTCATTCAGTTCTGTAACACACATTTGTCAGTCATTACAGTGCAAGCTCCTATGATGTGGGCATATACTCTGCAGGAGTAACTTGCTTCAGTCTACTCCTGCACGTTTGGGGTACAGACTCTTGCGATCCCATTAAAAGCAGTGACACAGACAAATGTCCTTGAACTGTACACAGTACAATTTCCTCCTGCATATATTACTTTCAAACATATAAATATGGAAAATTTATTTTCGGAATTACCCTTATAAATAAGATAATTGCAAATGTCTGGGCACAAGAAAATAAATTTGAGTCAAGATGAACAGAAGTTAACAATACATCTAATATCTGTAAGACATTTAATGCTTTCTAAATACAAATGACATTTTAAAGTTAGTTACAAGAACAATAAAACTAAACAAAAGCATAATGAATATCATGCATCTTAAAGAAATGTATAAAACTTTAAAAATCATTCATGTGGGTGGGCTGAGATGTCACCTTTAATAACAAAATGCTACAAACAAGAGTTGATAAATATATTTATATTTTTAATTATTGAATGAATGAAAACTTTTTTCCTGAAGTAATAAAGGTCAGTATGGTAAGACCAATTTGCAAAAAAAATTCAAATTCAGACATAACTACAGGCCAATCATTAATTTATGTCTTTAGCAAGCTATTCAAGAAAGCTCTTATGAATATAACAAATAGTTTCTTAAATAAAGGAATGTTCTTAATAGTTTTCAATATGGCTTCAGAAATAAATTGACTCACATGGTCATAGCAATAGTGAATAAGTGCAAGAACTAATGAATTGAAAAACATCAGTAAGGAAACTTCAGCAATTTATTTAGATCTCTCTTAGGCCTTTGATTCTGAGCCACATGAACATCTAATTGCAAAATTAGAATATTATGGGCCAATACAATACACTATTTAGGCAATGTTTAACATTAAATGACAAATATGGCTGCTACTTTGCAAAGACAATGTGTAATAGAACACAATGTCTAAAGACAATATTTAACACTGGATGTTTAAATACTGCTGAGAAAACTGTTTAACTTCAATCTCACACTACAGTGTACAAGAATAGGGCATATTCAATGGAATAAGTGCTCACTATATTTAAGTGGAGACCCTTCTGGAAATATTTATTGCTAGTTCAATCGCATTTTCTGTTTGATAGCAGTAATCCTTTTGAGATATAGCAAGAAACAAATTTTATACCATGCTTTTATTTCTCTAAGGAAACTGCAAGGAACTTGTCACACAATATTGGATATTTACTTGGGCACAACACTAGAGGTTACCTTACCTATCATATTACACCTAGCAAAAAAGAGTACTGATATACTGTCCATGAACCTGCAGTTGGAATCATTACATATACTGCTAAGACTATGGTAAAAATATGGATTATGCAGCAAACCTATCCTGGAGAAAAACAGATAGAAAATTGGTCCTAAGCCCAAGCAATATTCTTTCCCCATTTCTCCTAAAATTGGACAGAAGAAGAATAAGAAACTTAGTTGCATAAATTATTCAGCATATCACTTCAGAAAACATCTGTATAAAATGGGACTCTATAAAGATGAACCCATTAAGAATGTGCAAACAGGATGAGACTATCTCACATCCTGTTTAATTGCCCATTCCTGGTAAGAAACTTCTACTGAACAATAGGTAACAAAAATTCATATGTAAGTTAGACATTGTTTAAAGCTTAAAATGGGTTATTGCTTCTTCAATGGTTTTAGAGGACAGGAAAACTTAACATTGTACTTAGAAAGTCATGTTGTACAATATCAGAAATAAATTTGGAAAAAAGGCGACTTTATTTACACTGTTAGATCCGATTATAATGTAGTAAAATCTGGGGCCTATAAGGATCGGTGTTAGAACCTACAATTTTCTTAATTGACATAAATAACTTTCCCCCACTAGAAAATATCAAAGTAAATTCTTATGCATTCTTAATATGTTGGGGTGATGACAGAAAGTTTACAAGAAAAACTGAGAGTATAATTATGGAAATCTCAAAATATGCATGTCAATGGATTGAAGTTAAATGTAGATAAAACAAAAGTATGGCTTTTCAGAAACTTCAGAAACCTCCAGATTAGTATTCGCAAATGACTATGGAGGTGGTCTGCTACAAATTGTTAGGCATATATATAGATGAAAATTTACCATATGATATACAAGTGGAAACAGTACGCAAAAAAAATAAACTCAGGATTGTACCTATAGAGGCAACTATCAAAATATGTGAAAACAGTAAATACAAAAATAGCATATTATGGTATTATTTATTCATATTTGCAATATGGAATCAAAATTTGGGGAGGGGTAAATATACTATGAACAGATATTAAAAATAGAAGGAAAAAAAGTGTAAGAGATGTAAATATAATGTTTACCTTTTACAATTCTCTAGAGAAGCATTTATTAGACAAAAATTATTAACTGTCATAAATTTTTCTAGGTCCTTATGCTTCCATAAAATCAAAACTAAAATGCCATATTCCCATCTTATATACAAAACTAGGTACCAACATACCTTTAAAAAGCTTGGTGTAGATCTTTTCTTTGCTTGGAAGAAAGGTTATGTTGATTTACATTTATGTTTTGGTTGCATATATTCTCTCTTAAAACACCAGTAGTAGTCCGTCAGCATTGCTTCATTCCAATGTCCTTGATATTATTTTCCTTCTACTTAATTTCTTGATGAAATTTTTCACCTTGCTCATAACTCATGAGTTCCAAATTAGGTGGAAAGTAGTCAAGGTGAGAGTTCAAAAAATGAAGTTCCACTCATATTGCAACTGAGAACTTGCAGTCTTCATAACATAGTTCTTACATTTTCTTCACGTTGTACATCTTTTACATTTCTAAGGAACTTATTGATAACATCCTTGAAAGCACACCATGCCTGAAGTTCTATATCGTTCATAAAATCAGTTCCTTCTTTATCTGTCTGATCTGAGGTCCATCCCTGTTATTTTATCCTCAGACAAAAGTGGGCATTTATGGTATAAATACTTGAAGCACAAGACATTCCTGTCTAGCGCTTTGATGAATTGCTCCATGATACAAAGTGTGATATGAAATGAAGGCTAATGCATCTTTTAAGGATTGACTTGACTTACATGTATTACAATTTTTTCTCCCAGCATTAAACTTTTTTTCTTGGCCATTCTTTCATTGACCAGGGTTTGTCGTCACATCTACTGTACCATTCACTCAAAAGCAAGGACATTTTATATATCCTCTGTGAGGGCAAGTAAGATATGGGTAAGTCCATATCAAAATCAACCAATACATAAAACCTTAATGTCATGAATTTGGTTAATTATCTGTATGTTTGCGCCTTTACAGAAGATTTATTTTCTGTTTTTATGTTTTAAGATTTTTATTTTCAGAATTTTTGAAATAATGAATTTACAAAATTGTAAAATTATCAAAATTTGCTGACCACCATATATTTAAAACATTTTTACTACCAAACTATGATAGCTAGTAATGAGGAAGGTGTCATTTTAAAGCTTATGAATAGGGATTTCATTTGATATATAACATAAGAAAATTGTGGATGTTTTCAAAATTCACCGCTTATCAAAATTTTTAAATTTCAATTTTCAGAGAAATGAAATTTTTAAATTTTCAAAAAAAAAAAAAAAAAAATATATGTATGTATGTATATATATATATACACACACACATACACACACACAAAGGTACATGTTTTGTAGCACCTCAGTCCAAATTTTAAGATGGTATCTTAATGGTATCATACAAAACTTAAATTTTCTTTTTGATAATAGCAACAAATTTTATAATTAAATATAAACGTTTTCGTAGTTATTCGTCAAATGTCTTTTCTTCTTAACTAGCATAAGGGATGTTTTTGTCATCTCCTCTGATATGTTCTTCCTATAGCTGTAATTGGATCCTGTTTGCAAAGAATGAAATTTCCTGGCATGATCAGAACATCTGGTTTTTTAGCATAAGAAAATGATGTAGCTAGTCCAGTTAGGTGTAAAAATGATATTTTAATTTCATAGTCAACATCCATTGAGAGAATACACTCCATCCCCATTTAATGGAACAGGAGTATGCAGTAAAACCAGTCATGTTTTCAAAATGTACATCTTGAAATTTGGGAATGATTTTAATAAGATGAAAAACAGTTTCTTTGAAAGCTGAATACCTATGGTTGCTAAATCTTCAGTGGATACCTGGGAGAAAAGCATGAAACTGATGAGTTCCTATAATAGAAACTGCTTTATCATATCACACTTGTAAAAATCTCACTGTTTTCAGGTACTCTTCATTTGTAGTATACAAAAATGTTATTGTAGGGATGTTTGCTTTCTCCCACTCAAACAGTTATCAAGGTGTTATGACCTGATGTAAGAGAGGATTTCGAAGACTGACCTTGCTGCAAGCCTCTTAATTGTGCCTCAACACCATTACAAACTCCTTTGACATGTGCAGTGGCATAAAAATGTCACTGCTTAAATGCCTTGCAAATCATCATGGTGGTTGCACAAATTTGCAAAATTTCCAATTTTTGTATTTTGCTGCCGAACCATTTAAAAAGTAAAATATCTTTTTTAAGTCTGGGAGCAATTCTGTTCTCAAAAGAGCAAGAAATTTTCTTTGGAAGGTATAAACAAGTAATGCGTTGCGTTTCATACATTCTGAGATGAAAACCAAACTCTTATATTTAATTTTTTTTTACCTAAATTTGAATAGTTTGGGATTTTCACAGTGAAATATAGTATCATATTATAAATTATTTACGAGGAAGTCACTCAAATGTCACTAGTTTTATTCCACTTACTTGGACATGTTTCAAAGGCACTTCGTCAACTTTCCAGTATGGTATTAAGATGTCTCTCTTTAGAGTTTATAACTTTTTCATGAGGTTGCTGTTATTTGGAAGATCAAAATTAATTAAATTTTCTTTGTTTTTGTTCAAGAATATGTTTTCATACACCGATAACTCTATGGATATTTGAAGAGCTTTTAAGAGTTTTGGTTCATTTTGGAACTCGTCCTTTTTTTTTTTTTTTTTTTGCCAGAAATGGTATGCTACTGCTGATTTTTCCATATGTTTATATTTTACACTTCTCATGTGTTTATGGTAATGTTTCTTTTTGTTTTACCTATATATTTATTATTGCAGTCTTTGCAACTGGTTTCATAAATGCCTGATTGTTTCCCTGGCAGGATTTTGTACCTTGTGTTGGTTTTTAGGATGTTTTTTCAAATTGCATTTATTCACTGGAGCCAAAATAATGTTGGCATCTTTAAAAATCTTTTGAAATTTTTGGTGTGCCCATGGATGGAATGTAAATTTTTTACATATCTGCTCTCCTTTGTAACCTTTCAGTATGGTGATTTCTTTTATTTGTTTTTGTTTTTTTAATTTTTCTATCTTTTTCTGGACCAGATCTGTTGTGTAGTCATTTTTCTGTGCCATGTCCATGATTTTTTGGTACTCCAATTTGTATTCTGTCTCATTTATTGGTAGGTTTGTTAATCTGAATGTGAGGCTATTGATTATTGCTAGTATGTTGTTTTGGATTGTGGCTGTTGTTTTTTATATAATTATCCACGTGGGTATCTTTCCTGAATATGCCAAATTCCAGTATATTCTTTTTTATAATTTTTTTATCCAGAAAAGGAAGAACCTTGTTGTTCTCCATTTCCATTGTGAATTTTATGTTGCTGCCTTGTAGGTTTAGTAGTTTTATTGCATCATCTTTCCATTTTACATCTACTATTGCAAAGACATCAACATAACAATACCAACATTTGCATACAAGTGGGAAAGCCTCTACTAATTTTGTTTCCAGGAAATTCATGTATGTGTCTGCTAAGAATGGCAACAGCGGATTACCCATTGCTAAACCCTCTTTTGTGTATATATATCTTACCTCTGAATGTGAAGTAGGTTTGATTGATACAAATTTTGGTGAAGTTCAGACATTGTTCTATGATTTCTCCCGGTAACTTGACTTAGGTTAGTCATTATTTTAAGACTTTTATTATTTTCTCTTTGAGGATGTTAGGGAGCATTGAAACCACATCATAAGACACTACTAAGTCCTTGTTTTCCAGTTTCATTAGTTTAATTTTCTCTATTAATTTTGTTCAGTTTTTGTGCTCTGGCTTTTGTATTTTGGTAACCTGTTGAATTGATTTAACAAGTAATTGGCTAAATTGTATGTGGGTGAATTTATTGTATTTACTATAAGTCTCAATTTATTACCAGATTTGTGTATTTTTGGTAGTCCATAGATTCTGGGTGTGGTAGGGTAGTCTGGTAAAATCTTCTTTTTTGTTCCTCGTTTAGTATGGTTATGCTTTTTAGTAATTTAAAGAAAATTTAGTTAATTTTGATTTTCCAAGCAACAGTAACATCATCAAAAAGTTTATAAAATCCAAAAAAACAACATCTTAATACCATGCTGGAAAGCTGACGGTAGAACCATGCTGACGATAAAGGAAATTTGCCTTTGAAACATGTCCAAGTAAGTGGAATAAAACTATTGAAATTTGAGTGACTTCCTCATAAATAATTTGCTATATGACCTTATATTTGAATTCATTATTTTCTTTATAGTTGTTGCCTTTGAGTTGTTCCAGTGGAATGACTGGACTTCATCTTGCACAATTAAGAATAGTTTTCAGCAAAATCACATTTCACCCCTGCTTCATTATGAAAATTTCCATTTTCTTCTCTTGAAAGAATGCAGATTGCTGATTAGCGATGAAAACATACCTTAAAATGTTTAGCTCAGCTGAAAACTCTTCTAAAAATCCTTTGTGAAGTTACAAATAGTTTCAAATGAACAACGGTCAACTAAATTTCCTCCTCTGAATCATCATAAGTAAATAATGACCCTTGTAGGCCCTCTTAATCTTCATCTTTTGTTGTAATATTTCTTAGAACTCTTGTTTCTTCTAACTGGAGATTCACCGAGGGCAAAGAGGCATTTAAGTATAACCTTAACTTATGTATTCACTTTACACTTTACTCCATTCACTTACACAAAAGTAAGATGCGTTTCGAGAGAATTGCACAGTGAGCAACTGAAGATGAGAGAGATTCTCCCGAAGCGCGTCTTACTTTTGTGTAAGTGAAAGGAGTATAGTGTAACGTGAATACATAAGTTAAGGTTATATTGCCACTCCATTGTCAATAGCTTCATAAGTACAATATTTAAAGGCATTTAAGTAGCTTATAGCTATTTGGGTTCATACACTCGACCTCCTTAATATGACTTGGACCTTGTTGATTTGTTTTATTTATGGACGCTCTTTCATATCTCAGGTCATCAGCGTTCCATTCAATTCAGGGCATGAAATGGCTGATAACTTTTGCTCAGAGGCCTTTTTTCAGGCTTGAGGTTCTTTTTCGTGCCGTAAATGTACAACACATGACCCATGGCTTTACTTAACTTCCAAAGGAAGCCAACTAAGGATTTTTAGGCCCGAAAAAATTCATCAATCTTGGGTTTAGAAGGCAAGTATGGTTACCTCTACACCACCAGGACTGACAACACTTGGACCTTGAATACCTAAATTCTTAGCAGGAATTTTCTTTTCCAACATATTGCCATCCAAGTGTGTAGTCTTTTCCTTTCCCAGCTGCCACCCACACAAAGTATTTATTTTCATGTATAGTTTGATTTCATAATTTAGTGAAACCATCAGATTGGTTACTTCTCTCGTCTTTACTAACCCAATAACTCTCTTTTTTTAAAAGGATTGCAACAATATTTTGACACTTATTCTCCTCCATATTTAAAGTTAAACAATCTTATCACAAACCTGATTGATTGAACTTCACAAAGAAGCCTAATTTAAGAAAAAATTTATTTTCTGTATTATACTGGTCCTCAGTGTTGACCAATATTACAGAAAAATTTAAGGATAGCTACACACAGCTCCACTAAATATGCACTACTCAAAAAAAAAAAAAAAAAAAAAAAAAAAAAAATTGTTCTCAACTGAGTTGTGAGGAAAGATGAGGAAGAGCACATGATCAAGCAGGTAGAAACATGTCTGAGCTTGTTTGAGAGAAGAGAATGGTGTTTAATGCCCGTTTTTAGTACTGAGGCACTACAGGCCATGAACACAGATGATACATGAGATGAAATGATAAATTGGGAAAGGATTTTTATTTTTAAAGGAAGGAAATGTTCCAGGCCTAGTTTAGGGTACCTTCCTGGCATTTGACATTTATGAGGACTGAGGAAAACAGGAAAAAAACCTCAGTCAGGAAGGACAGTCCTGGCAGGATTCAAACCCCAGACCTCCAGCTCACGAGTCTGCACCTTAACAACCTCGGCCACCCATGGCAGTGAGTTTGTTTAAAGTCAAAGGACAAGTTACTACCACCCGACATCGCTATCTCCCTCCAACTTCAGTATGTAATAAATCAAATTATAACATTATTAGATTCATTTAAAGTTCACCACATAATTTATATCTACAGAAATGGTACAAAAATGAACTTAAAGCATTTAATTTCTTGTCACTACAAAGAAGAACATTTAAATTTGAATAATAACACTGAGATACCACCTTAAAATTTGAACTGAATAGCTACAAGACATGTGCCTTTATGTATACATTTAAAAAAAAACCATGATGGCTATCATGTTACAAATGAAAGCCTGAAAGAAAAAGTTTCTGAGGAAAATTTATCAGTCTTTTCATGCCCTGAATTGAATGGGATGCTGATGACCTGAGATGTTAAAGAATGTCTATAAATAAACCAAATCAACAACAATAAGCTTTAAAATGGTACCCGTCTCAGCAGCTATGCACCTTTAAATAAGCAACATGTTAGTATGTGACGATTAGCAAATTATGCGTGTTTTTTTTAAATGCATATAATAAAAAATGGATGGTTAAAGTTAAAACAAAATAAACATTTTTATTTATGGTAAGATATAAATATACAAAATATTAAAAATCCTTGCCACCATGTCCAAAATTAATTTTTCATTGGTTCATTTGACATGGACTTACGCATACTATAAACTTGATCTCCATACTGTAGCCATTGATGTTCCAGGTATTTAATTTTTTCTAAAATGCATTTAACATTGTCATAGGTTTCTTTCATAATACAAGAATGTACAAAGAATCAAGGGAAATTTGCTTCTATTATGCAATAAAACTGCTTTGAGACTTGTTTTCGATGCATCAATAAACAAATGCCAGTCATTACTATTGTAAAATTACACTCTCCAAGTTGAAGAATTAAACCAGGTATGTCACAACAATAAACCAGGTTACTTTCCATCTTAAAGAAATACCCAAAGTCTTCATCTCGATACCTACATCAGTAAAATGTGGTATCTTTCACTTGCAATTTTTTCCTTTTAATTGTGACTCCAGTATTTCACTCTTCTCCTTGGTAAGACCAAAGTCCTACTCCAAATAGTTCAATTTTGTCTTAGTAAAGAGCTGAGGGTTATCTTCAATAATGAACAATAAGATATCTTCATGAATATTTGTGGTTGGCTCAGAGGAAAATTAATGATCATGATCGGTGTGCTCTAGTTCAGTATGTGGGATAGGAACTTGGACAGTGGCACTGTTGTTATAGCTGATTCTAAGACTCCTGGGTATTTAATTTTTTAATTGAATTGAATCTGTCGTCTTAACACTCTTCATGCTTCACTAACCTTATTATTAAGGTTAGTGAAGGTTAGTGTTAAGATGACAGATTCAATTCACATGAGCTTCACTGTGTTAGTTCCATATGAAAACTTTTTTTAAAGATTTACAATTTTTAAAAAATTTTGATTTAATTTTCGACTTATTATTTTGTTATGAACCGATACATTACTCAAACAAAAGTAAAAGCCATCACTGTGATTTATTTGTTCTGCTCAGAACAAGGGGATTTTGAAAGGCATGGAATGTGCTTTCCGTTATACCAATGCCTTAGTGCTTCAACACAAATTTTATATGCAGTATGTGGAGCCCACTTCTTATTTTGATCTCCAAACTTAACTTTCACACATTGTCATCTTGGTATTCCACAGCTTGAAGCTATCTTATTGTTAATTCCCTGCCACTTTATACACAACACAAAGAAAAACTGAAATATTGCACTAAACAATAAATAGACTCCCAACTACCGTGGCTAATGAATTTTAATTGATGTCTATGATGCAATCGTTCCCATTACTTCATGGTTACATGTTGATAAGCT
This sequence comes from Metallyticus violacea, assembly GCA_030762175.1. NCBI lineage: Eukaryota > Metazoa > Arthropoda > Insecta > Mantodea > Metallyticidae > Metallyticus > Metallyticus violacea. Next base: position 76,311,898 of record CM060831.1, on the reverse strand, counting down.
CCAGCCACAGAAACTTGAAACACATGGCAGAGGAATGATAAGAAAGAAGATAAGGAATACTTTACTTTGTATTCTGCATTATACTCTATAATAAGAATTTATATATAGCTTGTGTGTGCTAAAGTTATTCATGTTTTGCTTTGTATCATACTTCAATGTAGCATATAATTCACAGAATGTCAAATTATAAAAAATATGTACATGTTATGAAAAAACTGATGTCACTTTTGAAATTAGAAGGCCATTTTCACCAAGACAGCAAAATCATTTTAGGCCAGTGTAATTTATACACTACTAAAAAAACACAATTAGCTGTGGTTTCCCCATATTCCATGCATGACTTTTTAGCGAGTTTTAAAGGTATATAGCCTGTAGCAGTTGTATCATGAAAAGATTTTTGAAAAATTTCTTCAAATCTCCATCAATCCTACTTATTAGGCACCAAAAATGATGAATATATATTCTATTAATGCTCTAGCTCTGTAAATTTTGTTTTTCTCTATGAAACTGACATATAATGCATTAATAATCAATTAACAAACTATTTATACAATTCATTAACCAGCAAAATTGAATTGGGTCTGGGGGTTAACCAAAAGCAAAAATTTAAAAATTGCTCTAGCTGCAATTTTATTTTATTTTTTCTGAACAAACTTGGTAAATGTCATTGAAATTTTCAACGAAACTCAGTATATACCATTGAAATAAAATAATAAAATAGTTTCTGGAAACAAGCAAAATCAGATTATTAGGAATGGGGTTTACCTAAATCTGAAAATTTAAAAATCACTTTAATGACACCAATATTTGTTTTTTTGCAACAAAATTCAATGTATACCATTTAAATAAAATAAAAATAGTTTCTAAAAATTAGATAATCGAACCATTAGGAGTAGGGGTATACTATAAAACCGAAATTTAAAGAGAGCTCTAGCATTTTCTTTCAATAGTTATAATAAAAATAAATAAATAAATAAAAAATAAAGAAGCTCATAACTTATGATACATTTGGGGGGGAGGACAAAAGCATTGTCTTGAAGATAGCAACTGTGAAATATTCTATTACTGCCATTCTCATCATATACCCAGCTGGTATCGAAAGAGGTGGCAAACTTTTGATATGACCATTACTCAATATCCCAACAATAACACTGATAAACTCTTCTGTAGCTGTACGTTTGTCTGCTGTTAATCGTAGACTGCTGTTGGCTGAAGCTATTACACCACTCCACATGGAGTTTGTTTGTTTTTAACTCTATTGGCTTAAGCTAAAATATTATTGGTGTGGCAAGACAGTCTCTCTACTGATATATTACCAAAGGCTCTGAAAAAATCATGCTGACTTATTACACTGGCTTGGTCTTGCTTCCACAAGAGAAGGGAAATGGCCAGAGGTGAGTATGTTCAATTGTGGCTCATGTTAGTCTAGAGAGTCACTATTTCCAACTTCATAAACTCAATATGTTACTTCTTTGCTCTAGTGCTCTCTATAACTTTTAAGATTTAATTTGCTGAGGAATTCACTTAATTTATGCAGCTTCTATGTGACAAGAATTTTAAAGTTTATTATTATTAGCAGCAGCAGCAGTAGCAATATACCCCCCCCCCCCTTTTCCAGAAATGGAAGCTGATATGCACAGCAGAATAAGTTCAAACATTTTAAAAAAGCTATAGGTTTACTTATGGATAAACCTAGACTGCAACAAAGTAGTTTGAAATTATAGCTGGAAGTGTGTGCGTGTGTTTTTTAATTATCATTAATTATTTTCAGCATGCTCCACTACAAGAGGTACATGGATAAATGCACCTTGAGTTAATTGCAGTTAGAATATACTGTGTGTATAGTGGTTTTTATATATTTACAAAATTGAATTATGCAAGTAAATATTTTGTTGTTATTCTTTATGCAATATCAAATGAATGAAGTTAATGGCAGTAAATCTTCCAAAAAATATGCATTTGAAACAGGTCAGCACTTTGATATCTGGCTGGTTACTGGCTTTGGTGCATAGAACTGTAACTAATAGTGGCAGGTTATTAAAGCAACTTTTTTTGTGAATAGGAAATCTATTACAAGAAGCACATACAATAAGAAACAAAAGGTAAATGGATTCAGAGATATACCAAAACTAATTTATTGTCTTGGCACCACTATCTGTTGAATTTACTAGTTTCTTCTGATCTTATCTCTAGTCTTAGGGAGTCATATTATAAGCATAAAGTTTCTTAGTGTAAAACAAAAGTAAAGCTTCTAAAAAACAGGCAGTCTACAAAAATAGAGGTAAGAGAAGAAAGCAACAAGAAAGACAACATTGCTAGTTTGGAATCAATATCATTTCTAATTTAAAAAGCAATATTATAAAATATTAAAACAAAATTAGTAACAAATACAAAGTAGAGATAAATGGAGCATTTTAGTATAAATTAAGCTATGTTAGATATTGCCACTTATAAAATTATTTTACATTCTTAAAAACCAGTAAAATATTTCACATTTCATTTTATGAATACAACAGTTAACTATATTAAACTTAATTTTTTTTTCCATTTCTGCATAATTTGATCCAGCATATGTAATTATATCATGAAAACTAGGAAACAACAGGTTCATGATGACCTTGAACCAGAAAATAGAAATTTTGATTATCAATGCTACTATGAAAAACTATTATCTACCGAAATAAAACTGTACTGCCCCCAAAATTACTTTTAACTTTTTCTTATATTTTGTATTATAATCTGTGAGTTTACTTTATGTCAAATTAGAGATGGTTTGGATTATGCTAACATACATTAAAATTACCTGTTTACTGAATTTATTCACTGTTGGTTTCATACTTACCATTGTAACCAAAATCTTCTATTGATCTAGAGAAGATTCCTATTATTTCTTGTTCCTGGGATTCAGATTCAAAATCCTCTTCTATTGGATTTAAAGTCTGAGGATGGCAAATTGAGAAGCGAGATTTTGTTGTGCATCCTCCCCAGGTCATCCTTCTAACAGTTTTTTTTTTCTAACATACAAAAATAGGAATAAATAGTAGTTATTGTAATTAGTTTTAAGAAATAATTATTATGTATTTAATTTTAAATAATAAGGATTTTCTATAAAATGCAATAATAATTATATAAAATTAATAAGAAATCATACAAAATTTAACAAATTTCCTACCAACTTACTTGGACATATTTCAAGGATTGTTGTCATCATCAACATGGATTCACTATCAGCTTTCCAGAGTGATATGCAGGTGTGTCTCTGCAGATTTTATGAATTTAGTGATGATATCATTTTGAAGATCAAAGTTAACTAAAATTTTATTTGTTTTTGTTAATATATCCCCCTACACAGTTAATTCTATGGGTTTCTGAGGGATTTTTAAATGTTTTGATTCATTTTGGAAATCGTGAAATGGTATGCTATTGCTGCTTTCTCATATGCTTACATTTTACATTTATCATGTGCTTCTTGAAACATAAAGTAATGTATCTTTTGGCTCTTCCTATGTACTTATATTGCAGTCTTTGCAACCAATACCATAAATGCCTGATTGTTTGCCTGGCAGAATTCTGCTCTTTGTGTTGAATTTTAGGAGGTTTTTAAGCTGTATTTATTACTGAAATCGAAGTAACATCCTTACTTAGAAATTTTATGAATTTTTGGTGTATCCGTGAATGGAATATTTTTCTTTGTAACCTTTTAGAATGGTGATCTCTTTGATTTGTTTTTGTTTTCTGAATTTCACAATCCTATAGGTAGAGTAATTTATTTTATATGTGCGGAAAAATGTAAACTATTTTATCCTGTACCTACAGGATAACTTTATAAATTTACAATGGAAACAGAAAACAAAAGTTCTCCTCTTCCTGGACATAAAAATCATAAAAAATGGAAATACATTGAAATTTGGCATATTCAAAAAAATGCACATATGGATAATTACATAAAAAATAACAGCCATAGTCCAAAACATACACTTGCAATAATCAACAGCTTTGCATAAATCTTCCATGAATCTTCCAAATTGGTTAACTACAAAATTGAGAAATTCAGAAAACAAAGGCAAATAATCAGGGCTTTACAGAATTAGTTGCAAACATAAAATACATAGGAAAAACCAAAAGAAACATTACTCTTATGTTTCAAGGAACACAAGAGAAATATAAAATAAAACATACTGAAGAAACAACAATAGCATACCATTTCTGGCACAAAAATCATAATTTCCAAAATGAACCAAAATTTTTAAAAAGCTCTTAAAAAAACCCATAGAATTAATTCCATGAGAGAATATATTTACTAACAAAAACAAAATTTATTTAACTTTAATCTTCTGAACTGCAAAAGCCTCATCATCAAATTCATAAAATCTAGAGACATCTGCATACAATGCTGAAAAGTTGACAGCAAATCCACGCACCAGCCCTTAAAACGTGTCCACGTAAGTTGGTAAAAAATTATTGAAATTTGAGCAATTTCCTATAAAATATACAAATTCTTATTAATTGATATCATTGTATGATTCAGTTGAACTACACACTCTTAAAGCTTCACTTACTTTTCATAAATATATGGAACCGGTTTCGAGAACATTTTTTTCCCATCTTCAGCCAGGCTAAAGTTCAACTGTCGGATCATTCGTTGAGCTGTGGGAATGTGTATTCTGCTCTGGTGGCGGTGTGATAAACTTGTAGTTTATGTTTTCATCCCCGACAATGTCGAAGTTCATTATGCTGTCTTTGTATTTGTAGATGTAGATTTTCTCCCAGGATTTTGTATTTGTATTTTTATTTGTAGATGTAGATTTTCTACATCTACAAATACAAAGACAGCATAATGAACTTCAACATTGTCGGAGATGAAAACATAAACTACAAGTTTATCACACCGCCACCAGAGCAGAATACACATTCCCACAGCTCAACGAATGATCCGACAGTTGAACTTTAGCCTGGCTGAAGATGGGAACAAAATGTTCTCGAAACCGGTTCCATACATTTATGAAAAGTAAGTGAAGCTTTAAGAGTGTGTAGTTCAACTGAATCATACAATGATATCAATTAATATGATTGGCTTCACTGTGCAAGTTCCAATTTACATTTAAGTAAAATACAAATTCTTATTTAGTTCAGTTTTGAAAATGAGAAATATAAGGTAACCAAGTAAGTTCTGTCAGTTTTAGACCAGACATTTCAAAGCACCATATTATGAACATTTTTTCTTTTCTTTTTTTTTTTTTAAATGATGTTTAATGCTCATTTTTACTACTGAGGCATCACAGGTAGTATGAACAAAATAATACCCTTAATATTAAATGTGGTAACCATGCCAATCGAGAACCTTCTGCTAACATGCTAGAAGATCATGGATTCCACTATGAACTCTTTCAGGCAAGAAGCTAAAAATGCATACGGTGCAGTTTCCAAAATAGCAAAGTTTTGGAATTTCTGTCCTTGAGGTCATTGTCCAAAGAAAAGAAAAGACAATTATCTGATGGTGGAATGGAGGGGTGTACTAGTGTCCCAGACAAGACAGTAAACACTAATACACATAGCTGTGTGTGGTTTTGCAAAAGAATAATACCTTTGTGATTCACAAGTACAGACTTTTTAGTTTTCAGCTTTTCATGAACACTTCCAATTGGTTAGAATAGACTAGATATGACTGTCTGACTTGTGACAGTTCTTGATGCACAATACTCTGCACAGTCCACCAAACACAGAAAAAATTGCTGGTAAATTAATGGGCTGCCAGCCATTGATGATGGTATCTGGGAGTATCATAGAGGATCCACTTCTCATTGTATGTCAACAGCCTATCAAGAAAGGGATTCTTCTGTTAATGTGACAACAATGCAAAATAAATGCAAGTATGTGCCACCTTCTGAGGCATTGTCAGCTCATGTGAAAAGCAGAAACTGAGTTTACTCTTTTTCCTAACTTGGAGATGGAATTGATGGTTTCGCCCTGATGCTGAATTGCTGTGCCAGGCCCTCACAAGTGTGATTGTGTTTGCCTCAATAGTCACTAAAAGAGTCTTGTTATCCATTGTTGTTTATCTTCCTGTCTTTGGCTCACACTTGTGGATTTTGTGCCTTCTTGAAATTTTGTGAACCATCCATGCACTGTCTGTTCATTCACAGCATCGGTACCGAAACCCTAATATATTTTTCATGCTCCTGCAGTTGGATTGTTCCTCAGATTAAATTCACAGAGGTATACATGCTTGTATAATCATCTTCAGGGTTCCCATGACAGCACTTCTTGGAATACTGGTTAACACTAAGAGATATTTAACCTCACAGCTAACAATCTCTTGGCAATAATTAGTTCCTCACTTAACTTCATTTATTGCACATTTAATTGTTGATGTTTGAAATTTGCGCAATGTGAAAAAATTGACAAAACTCATTTAGTCAACTATATACATACATATACATGTGTGTGGTGCACCCACATAAAACTGTATCAAAAACTGTGTTTACTGCAAAAAAAGTTGGGAGTTAAGTTACCAAATTCAGAACTATCCTTAACCATGGAAAAGTGATGATATAAATAAAAATGTGCTTAATGAATTTTTACACCATCATTATGGGTATACAAGTACCTCAGGTTTATAACAGATTGAGACAGAATCAGTTCAAATTTTAAATATATAGATATTATATTTATTTTTTATAGACACCTAATATGCTTGGTTCCATCCCAGATTCTATTCCAGGTCATACAATTTATAAAATAGAAAATAATCCAGAATAATGAGCATATCAAAATGAAAATGACCAACATTGCACTTTCTCCTTCATCTTAGATATTGTTACATTTGAAAAACAAAAGGCAATGGGCCAACATTTGGCTAAAAAGGTGGCAGGTTTTTGCACCTTTGACTAACCAAAAGACTAAGGATTTTTCAGTCTCCCTGTATGGCATTAAAACAAGTTTCTTTCCATTTGTTTTATTGTATCTTATTCAATAACCATGCCAATTGTTTATCAACTTTACATAGAAACTCTCCTAACTCCTAATCAGTGACATTTCTAACACATATTATTAATTACTAACTCTCTTCAAATTCTTGGCTAGTTCTTTATCAACTCTTTCTTCTATTCTCCCATTCCTCAACAGTAACAAAATGCAGTTTGCAGCCTCAGTATTCCCACAAATTTAAATCCTTGTTCTATATTGCTTCTCAAATCCCTCATCTCCATGCCCCTAATTAGAATCATGCAATACCCACCCTATTACATATGCAAGCTTCCTTCCTTTCCTTAAAAACATTAGATAATTTTCGCTCATTAAAGAACTAATTTATCCATTCATAGCAAGTTCTCCATTCCATTCAACTTTTCCTTAATCATCCTTGTCCAGATATTTGTACCCAAAATATTTATTTGTAATTTTAAACATTCCTGTTGAATACATCTTTCAGTAATGCTGAATCCTAAGCCATATTTTAACCATCTCTCCATCATTCATGTTGCACTGAAATTTTAATCATCTTTCCATCAGCATTCAGGTTGCACCAACTCTTTGTGGGATTCTACAAGGATAAGTTGTTAAATTAAAAATGGATAAAAAAAAAAAAAAACTTCGCACTTTTATCTCTGAACATAATCTTCCTGTGCACTGAGGACTTGTCCCATCATTGTACAAGCCCCCTGAAATCCAGCAGCATAACATTCTTTGGGCTGCTGTCAGAACCAGGCAATGCCTTCCTTTCTACAGTTAGGAAAATATTCCCCCAAAAGATGATATTTAAGAGGCTGAACAAATGGAAGTCACCTGGAGCATATTTGAGGTCTTCTCACTTGAAATTTTGCAGCCTCTCACTTGACTTATTGACAGTGTGAGGATGTGCATTATCATACTAGAGGAGCCTTGGTTACTTTTGTTGAAAGACTTACAAAGTTGCCTGATGATACTTAATAGAAGTCAGCAGTATAATTTGCTCGAGGCTGGAATATGGTGAGCAGCTTTTGTGATCCCATAAAACTGTCAGGATCATTTTCCTGGCAGATGGTGTCATTTTAAACTTTTTTTCCATAGGCATGCAGAATATTTCCACTGCATTGACATATGCTTTGCCTCAGGCTGGTATGATAAATACAAGACTCATAACCTGTGAAAATTTGGGCTAGCATATCGTGTTCATCATGTAGCAATTGGATGCTGTAAAGCTAGAACCATTCTTTGTATTTTGCATTACGAGGCCAGCATGTGCAGCACCCATTATGCTTAGAATTTATAAAAACCTACCTTTCATGCATTATGAGATAGAGCATGCCATATGAGCAACTAATAGCAGTGATTATAGTGTCTATAGCTATGCTTCTGTCTGCTCGGATTAAGCTTTCAACTTTTGCCTCTGTAACAATCTCCATTGGCTGGCATGCACGATGCTTTGTCTTTGATGCATGTTTGCTCTTTGAAAACTTCTGCACTCAATTGTAAACTCACTTAATAGATGCTATCATCTTGCAATTGTTAACATAGATTGATAGTCTCTGACAAATGTCACCAATTGCCAACGGACTAATGCTGTATGTAGCCTTAGGTGCCTCATTAATAGTACTCCTTATCAAATTGTAACTTACTTAATGACTTACCCTCATTATATACTCTTACAGAGGACAGCATCAAAAAATCCATACTCATACACAAAAGAGTCAGCATATTCAATTTCAGTAGGAAGGTTCGAAACTTTCATACTGTGAAGTTAATAAATAATGGAGATAATCCTTTGAAAAAAAGTTATTCCATTGCATCAGAATTACATATTTATGTTTTATTTTATTATTTAAATATTTTTAATTAGTCAAGCAATTGACAAAAACTATGATTAAACAAATATTTGGGCTCAGATTTCTAGGTAAATAATTTTTATCCTAACAGTACTATCTCTAAGCTTAAGTGGAAGTTCAATTGGGACCTTAGTTTCAAAATTCTGAGTTGCACATAATCTAAATATTAGTAGGTTAATTTCTGTTTATTTGAATAAATATTTTTAATAGCCTAAATATTATTGAATTGTTTTGGTCCAATGCTACCTATTGTTTTTACGAATTGCAGGCATTTCATCCTAACATTGCAATATTGTAGTAAATTTCTGAGGTTGGGATGCTAAGTTGCCCCAGTGCCGATGATGTTGAAGGTAGTTGCTAAGGCAGTCGTTAAACCTACGGATGTATGAGATGAATTAATGATGGTACAAATGAGCCTAGAGTCTTTGGTGCCTTAAGGCTATTTGGCATTTCAATTCTCAGGGTAAGGAAAAAGTCTGATAAAACCTTACCCAGGCAGCTTGATCTGATTGGGATTTGAACCCAGGAACTCCAGATTAGAGGTCTATCACCAAACCACAGCTACAATCTACATATTGTTGTATATTTTAAGGCATATATACGTATACAGATACAAATATATGAATATTCTGACCATTTATGCAGTTGAATCAAATTTTGAATAAAGCTGAATTATGGCTTTGATTAATGCTGCTAAGAATATGGAGCTACTGTGCACCTCACATTATACTGGTACTTCCCAGATTATATAATTGAATTTGCCACTCACTGCTCTTCGGATGCAAGCAAAATATTACGCTAAACTGTGCTAAAATGTGCTCACCATTCTAATCATAATGATGAAAAAAGTGAAACAAAAAGACAGTACTTGATTGCATTAATATGTAGATTAATTCAAAGATATGTTCAAAACAAATACAAAAATTCTTTTTGTTAGGCATGTAAAAAAAGTATAATTGCAAACCAGCATTCTCAAGTGATGAACACTTTAGTGGATATTAATTTAAACAAATTAATGATTCAAAAGGAAACAAAAAATTAAACAAAAATTCTGGTTATGCCTAATTACGAATAAGGGGTTTCAAATGATGCATCAAAATTCGCACCCATTAAATGAGGACATTGTGAAAGTTTCAAACATCTGAAATTTGAGAATGTTAGCAACAATGCATGTTACAAATATGCAAGAATGGCATCATGTTGAACATACATTTTCAAAATGCAAATCATTATCCTGTAATAATCACAGAGCTTTAAGATATCCAATTTCAAGTTTAATATACATGGTTTGAATAATAGCTCTCTCAAAATCAGACACAGGAAACCTGGAGTAAGAACCAATGTATTTTTACTTTGAATTTAGATGATTTAAATATATTTTCTTTTTCTTAAAAATATTTAGAATTTTAAGCTAATAATAATAATAATAATAATAATAATAATAATAATAATAATAGTTATTAAAATATAAACCTTTTTTTTAAAAAAATTAATTTATTCTTACATAATACAAGTTATACTGTACATTAACTAGAAATGTTAATTGCAACTTTCATAGTATGATTGAGTTGAACTACATACTCTTACTGCTTTATATAATAGAGAGGGCAGTAAAATGGTTGAGTTCTGTGAAGTGAATGAGTTATTAATGTATAATGGATGAGAGGAAAGAATCAAGATGGGGAATTTATTTTTATAAATATAAATGGGCAGAGTGTGATTGAATACATGTTTTATAGTGAAGGAATAGACCAGGTACTGTTAGGATTTAAAGTGTTATATAGTAGGTAGAGAACATTTTCCATTAATAATGAGGTTGAGTCTAGGGGAAGAAAGCAGGAAGTTACAGGAAAAAGATCTGGAATATATAAAATGTTATAAATGGACAGTTGAGTATGAAGAGCACTTCTGGGCTAATTTGTTATCGACAATAGCAGTAATAAGAAAATATGGAGTTATGGTACCATTCCACAGCAGGTAGGGCAGAGGAGGCAGTATCATGGTTGGAATCCATGGTAGTGTGGCCATGGAAAAAGATAGATGTATATCAGAGAGAAAAAAGAAAATGTCATGGATATATGATCAAGAATGCAAATTCTTGAAGCATGAGGTGTCAAAGAATTAAATAGATGGAGAAGGTCACAACAAGAAGTAGATAAGCAAATATATTCAAACATAAAAACGGGTTATAAATGTTTAATTCAAGAGAGAAAGGAAGAGTGCAGTGGAAAATGAATGAAAAAATTAAGGGAGCAGTAACAGCTAAAGATAGTAAATATATGGGGGTTAGTCCATAAGTTTTTCACCTCGCCAATATGGATTATTGCCTTAACAAAAGCCTTATCTGGTGTCATACCTTATATGTTAAGTAAATAATTGCAGCTGTAACTTCTGCTCTGCTGTGTTCAGTTGTTCATATATAGTTGTATAAAGAAGGTCATGTGTTGAAGATTGTGACATGTTCAAAATGGAGTATCAATCTGTTATTAAGTTCTTCAAAAAAGTTGAATGACCGTTGTAACATTAATAACAACAATAATTATACTGCATACTTGCTTAAATATATTTGATATTTTGGGAGTTTTCTGAATAATTTTAAACAAACTATAAATACAATTCTACAATAGCATGAAATTACAAGCAGAATTCCATGTAAATAAATTTAATATTTACAATGAAAAATTCAAAACTGGCACCCCACTTGTTAAAAGTATGCAATTGATTTGTTATTCTATCAGATGAAAACAGAGGCTCAATTAAGTCACTAGGTTCAAAATTGGCTGTTTTGGGATATTAATACCATTATATAAGGAGAGAGAGTTTCATAATCTGGCAGAGTCCATGAAGTGATATTCCTGTATATTTCTATGAATATGTTTTAGTCTCATTAAGTTTAGATTTTACATCTTTTAGTTAAGCAGAAATCATCAACATCATTATATCTATATACAAAAAAATAAATAAAAAAACAAAACAAAACCTTAGTCATTTCTGTAGAAAGACGTGAAAGTTATGAAAATGTATACTTGAAATAACAGCCTATGAAATGAAAAACAATTTGGTGGTATGATAATTTGAGTTGTATTATTCATATTAAAACATTTTCATATGATGAAGTAAGCACTGAATTACTGAGTTTGAATATAACATTAAACTCTCTGGTTTTCACTTTGATAGCATAACGTATTGATATCTGCAAGCATTATAAGAATAGATTAAAGAAAGAAGCTCAAGAGTGAGAAAATATATCAATACTAAATGTTACTTACATTTAAAAGGTTTGAATCAATCAATGTGGCATCTATTAATTTCTCCTGTAGAAGGTCAATTCTTTGTTGAAGTAGACGATTGTGCATTCTTGTTTCTTCAAGTTTACTCTCAATTTCCTCATTTGATTTACTATGTTTGGTTTTCTAAAAGAGAAATATATTCAAATTAATAATATAGCATGAATGACCAGACTCTTATATGACATTGACCAAAGTAATATATGAATGACAATCTCTCCCTGTTGCAAGTACTTTCTGCTCTGTTTTCTATATCTTAATAGAAATAAAGAATCCTTTTTCCCTTTTGGTTCCAATTAATCCCATTAAGGAATGCTCATAATTGTTACAATATCTATTAGAGGTTTGTTGATACCTATACATGATTTGTCTTGATACTTTCATATTTTTATCAAATAAAAATATCTTATTTTATTATATTGAGAGATTATTCTTCAGCATCTCAGGTCATCAGCATCCCATTCAATTCAGGGCGTGAAACGGCCGACAAATTTTGCTCAGAGGCCTCTTCTTTCAGGCCTGAGATTCTTTTTTGTGCCGTAAATGTACAACACAGGACCCACAGCTTTACTTTCCTTCCAAAGGAAGCCATACTTAGGATTTTTATGCCCCAAAATTATCCATCGATCCTGGCTGGGTTTGAACCTGCGATCTTGGGTTTAAAAGGCAAGTACAGTTACCACTTTGCCAACAGGACCAATCTTTATATTGAGAGATAAATACAACAAATAAATAGATTTTATTTATATGTATATAAATAAGTTACCCATAGTGTATCATTTTAAAGATTTTATTTCCTTACCCATTCAGTGCACTTTTTTATTGTGAGACATTTAATGCTTTTACAAATTATATTGATAAGGTGCTGGAATAAATGCAATATATAGGGGTCACTCCTAAAGTTTTTAGTAGCGATTACAAATATTTTTCAATTGAGTTTTAATTTTTACAACTTTCCAAAGTACTCTGCAGTACGATTAAAACATTTTTGCATCTGTTCAAACCACTTTGAAAATGCATCTAACGAAACTTCTTTTGGGAGTTCACTTACAGCCTCCATGTAAGTCCCAATGGTCTCTTCACTTGATGAAAAATGGCAACCATGGAGCTTTTCTTTTGTTTTAGAAAAAAGGAAAAAGTCACATGGAGTCAAATCTGGAGAATAAGAAGAGTTAGCAAGGACTCTGACATTTCAAATGACCAAGAAATCCAATGTTCTGACTACTATGTGTGCAGAAGCATTCTCATGGTGAAGCAGAAGGTGAGCGGTCCTCAATCTTGAATGTTTTGTTTTCCATGCTGCAACGATTGATGCACACAGCATTTACATACCATTTTGCAGTTAGCATTTTTTGGGTATCCAGGGTGGCAGATGCTAAATGACCAGTTTTTGAGAAGAAGGAAGTCACTATCTTCCTACATTCTGCATCTTCGCACTTTTTTTTATGGGTAATACACTGAAAAGCAGCATACTGCAGATTGCAGTTTTGATTCAGGATCATATGGTATATCCATGATTCGTATCCCGTGATAACCCATTCTTGAATTTTTCCAGGATGAAACAGCACTATTCCATGCTAGCTGCTTTCTGTTCCTCTGTTACAAATGTGGAAACCAACAAGAATGTTTGGTGACTTGAAGATTTCATGAAGGATTCAATGCCGTTGATTCAAAGTTAAAGGTACTCTGGATGTGAACATAAGTGGTGCGAGGATTAGTAACTACCAAGCAGTTTAATATTTATGTTGTTACCACTGTGTGGGGGTAACCTGATGAGATATTTCTTTCTGGGATTCCTGACCTATTTCAAACTCCTAAAACCAGTTTCGATTGGAGGATTGACTGGATAGTGCAGTCCTAAAAAATGCCCCCCCCCCAAAAAAAAAAGACTGGAAAAACTGCTCTGCTGTTAGCACTGTTATGAAACTGTAATAAATCTTGCGTTTCCAACAGCTTGCTTGCAAAAAAATTCTACCACATTATCATAAAATAAAGTGTGAAGTGTGTGAAAAATAAAAGAAGCTATAAGCTTCAAAATATCCTCTTTCAAATAAAAGCATTTATATTGCAGTTACTTTTAAGGTTTAACCATTGCTAAAGGAATGACCCTCATAAAATTTAAATAGCAAATGGTGTGGTTGTCACTCATAGGATCCAACTGCAGATAATGCCAACTTCCATTATGAAAAAATGGCAGGCAATAAAATGCATAGTCTTTTGTCATTTTAAAGTAACAAGTAGGTAGTAATGTACAAATTATCTTTCAAGCTAAAGATACTGAAGTACAATATTGTTAATAAGTTACATGTGATTAGATAGTCTAGCACAGAGTTTCCAACCATTTTTGACTGACAACACACTTCACTGAATGCCCACAATATCGCAACAAAATTTCTTTATTATTATTATTATTATTATTATTAATAATATAATCTATCTGTAGTATCGGATATTCAATGTTGTAAATAGGCCAATGTTAACACGCAATCAAACTTCTAAAAAAACAAGCAGCAACTTAAGTGGCATTACAACATAACAAAATTATGTGTCAAAAATATCAACCTATCTATGCTGGGCATCTGATAAAAGATTTTTATTATCGTTTTTGAAATCTTACATATTTAAATTAATATGCAGTCTGCACTTGGTGAGTTGCACACAGTTTCTCTTGACAGGCCAACAAATAAATCATCTTCAAGATGCAACAGTCTGTTGCTTTGTTTAGATTTCAATATTTTGATGACGGAAAATACTGACAAATATGTGACATTGAAAACAGCAGCAAAATGTTTATGGCCCTATTTGCAATTGTGGGATACTGACATTGTGATAAATCCAAAAAGACTGCATCAAATTCTCTAGAAATTTTGTTTTTATAGTAAAATTGAATGACAAATATAGCAAATAATTATTTTCATTGACAGGTTGACGGCATTTTGAATACTGATCTCACCAGAAGTACCAAAAGGAGAAATTATCCATTCTAACTTTAAAATGAATAAACTAGGAAAGTACTTTGTTACTGAAGTTTGTAATGCTTTTAGATGTTCTGCTATTAATTTCAAGCATTCTTTCTCATTTTCAGCAAGTCGATTTTCAAAACTCTCAATTAAAGGAAAGGGCAATAATTTACCTGCTACAACCGAAGACTCCCAAAACTTCAGTTTATGTAAAATCCTTGAAGTTTAATTGATATCATTGTATGATTTAGTTGAGCTACACACTCTTAATGCTTCACTTACTCGTCATAATGTATGGAACCAGTTTCCAGAACATTTAGTTCTCATCATCAGTCAGGCTAAGTCCAACTGTTGGATCATTCGTTGAGCTGTGGGAATGTGTATTCTGCTCTGGTGATGGTGTGATAAACTTGTAGTTTATGTTTTCATCTTCGGCAGTGTTGAAGTTCATTAGACTGTCTTTGCATTTGTAGATGTAGATTTTCTCCCAGGTTGCTACTTCCATAGGTCCTTGTACTAATTTTAATAATTTTTCTTTATTGATTTTGTGTCCAAAAATGAAATGCTACTGCTGATTTCTCTATTTGCTTGTACTTGATGTTCCTCAAATTTTCCTTTAACAATGTGCCTATGTTTTTCTTTGTTTTTCCAATATATATTTTTTCACATTCTGCACAATTTATTTTGTAAATACCTGCTTTTTCCTCTTGTGGAATACTGTCATTAACATCGTCTATCAGTAAGTTTTTAACATTAAATCTATTAATCGGTGCCAACCTGATATTAAAATTCAGAATATTCTGAAATTTTTTGTAGCCCATGGATGATATGTGCACTTTTTAAAAATTAGCTTATCTTTTCTTGCTGAAAGTGTTGTGGTTTCTTTGATACATTTTTGACTCTTGAATTTCTGCACCTTTTTGTGTACTAGTTCTTTTTTAAAACCATTTTTAACCACTGTTTCTTCTATTTGTTTGTATTCATTTAAATATTCTTCTTTGCTAATTTGTAGGTTAACTAGCCAGTGTGTTAAACTGTTGATAACTGCATATTTGTGCAATGTGGGGTTAAAACTGTTGGCTTTGATGTGATTATCTGCGTGTGTATTCTTTCTGTATATTCCAAATTCCAGATTTCCTTGACATTTCATTATTTTAATATCTAAGAATGGCAACATGTTATCTGTTTCTGTTTGAAGTTTGTTTGTGGCTGAAATAATAGCTTCTGTTTTGTATTGCATTCCTGCATTTAAAGATTTCAGTCTCTCAAAAATGTTGGCAAGATAATGCATTGTAAAGAAATTTTCTGAATGGCATAACATTTATTTTTCAATTCCAAAATTTTGCAAAGCACTAGTTGGGAACCATTGAACTAGAAGATCACATGTTTACCAAAAGTCTCTACATTGGTCAGAAAACAAGTTGGAAATCCCAGGCTTACTTTATGCAGATTATTTAATGGCAGTAGTGATACGATTAAGATGTGTTATTAGAAATAATGAGATATTGTAAAGAATGGGATATTAAAGTGAATCAGGAGAAGACCAAAATAATGGTATTTAAAAAGGGAAAAAAGCTGATGAGGGATGAGAAGTGGTTCATGCTGGGGAGAGAGATACAGATTGTGAAGGAATTTTCATATTTAGGAATGGATTAGAAGTGCATCCAATTTCTTGGTACCTGATGCCTGATATGTAGCATATAATTAATAAACATTTCTTATGACTACTTTAAAATAGGCTACCTGCGACAATATTAATTAAAAATTGTTGTATATTAACAAAGTATCAAAAAATATCTACATAGCTCATTTGGGTTTACTGAGAGTATATAGAATCCATTTCTAGTATCTATGAATGATAAATCATTATGATAAGTTAACTTCTGCTAAGCATTTCTTATAGACAATTTAAAACTGATTTCTTTTTACTTTACCTCAAGTTCATCCCGCAATTTTGCTATTTGACGAGCATATCGTTTTA
Source organism: Metallyticus violacea (assembly GCA_030762175.1). Taxonomy (NCBI): domain Eukaryota; kingdom Metazoa; phylum Arthropoda; class Insecta; order Mantodea; family Metallyticidae; genus Metallyticus; species Metallyticus violacea. The sequence goes on along the minus strand of CM060831.1, from coordinate 76,294,869 downwards.
GCAAAGCAGCATCTGTCAACACTTCATTCTTCAAGGGCTTGTTATTTATGTTTGTTGCTCGGGATGCAAAACTACAAAATAAAAAAACTACATGGTTAAAAAGAAAAATTGCAGAACACACACATGTCATGATTTGAATTAGTAAAAGTTGCTCTAAAGAACTAAGTACATATACTATAATTGCATCACTAATTTGTTAATTATTCTAACTTCCAACTCTTGCAGTGGACAGAGAGGGAGGGAAGTTTTTCTTGAAATTCCCTGAATGCTTCATCTGCAAGCTGCTAACACAGTATTATTGTAGAGACTTGTCTACATGAATAAAGGCAAATTTATTATTAGAGGACTCTAAAAGTTAATGAAATTAATTTAAAATGAATGCACAAATGCTCACATAAAATGTGAGAGGAAATATAAATAAATAAGCAAAATGAACATCTATACCTTAGCTTTAGTTATACTAGTTAAGGTGGAATAGTTAAACACATGGTGATGTGGTGGTTCTAAAGGTAATGATGATAATTACTGCTTAAGGGGCGCAAAACTGCTAAGGTCATTAGCGCCTAAACACTAAAAACTACGCCAGAATTAAAAAATAAGTAAGTAAGTAATCAACACAAAATTAGTGCATAAGATGAGTAAGTAGCACTTTGTGCAATAAAATAAAACCCCATAACATATAACAAGGGTAATATAGCCATCAACAAACAAGACTGGTACTAAAACACAGCTGCAAGAGCTGAGAGCACAAGTCTTATAATGGTATAAAATAGGAACAATCAAAACCCCCAAAACAAATAATGGTAAAATGGTCAACAAACAAAAGGCTGGTACTAAAATACAGCCGCAAGAGCAGAAAACATAACAGTCTTATAATGGTCTAAAATTGTAACAATAAAACCCTGAAACAAACAAGGGAATTTTTGATCAACAACAAATAAAGACTGGTAGTAAAACGTGTCAGCAAGGGCTGAAAAACACAACAGTCTTATAATGGTCTAGAATGGTAACAATAAAACCCCAAAACAAATAACAAGGGCAATATGCACCACAACAAATATAGACTGGTACTGAAACGTATCAGCAAGAGCTGAAAACACAACAGTCTTAAAATAGTCTAAAAATGCCATCATGAATAAAATAATGTAACCTCACACCTTAGTCCAAAAACCACAAACACTGATAAAACGTAGCACACGCTCAACATCAAACACATCATCTGCAAGTAAGTCCTCAATAGAGGAGGGCAAACCTGGGAAAGCCTAAAAGCTGCCAGATGATGGCATTCAATTAAAATGTGGTGTAAAGGGATGGTCACAGTGAGGGCAAGCTGGAGCTGGTTGACCATTAAAAAGGTGATGGTGACTAAAACGGCAATGCCCAATTCTCAGACGAGCTAAAATTACTTCTTTGCGACGAACTGTGCGAGAAGATGTTGACCAGTTAAACATTCTAGAAGTTTATTGGTGGGAATTAAATTCCACTTCTCACGCCAGTGTGAGAGAATGCTTTGTCGTAAAGAATGTTTAAAATTGTTCTACAATTTTTAGTTCAAAAGTGATGTTTCTTTTTACCACAGCCCAGTTTTATTTGAGCCCACACAATCTTAATTGGATTATACTGGAGTAGTAAAAAGAGAGACATATTACTTTATGGCCCCTTTCATTAGCAAGGATATCCAGCTGATATTTTTTCCATTTTTTTTAAATAAAAGTACCTGTTACAACCCCCTCGCTCTTTTTTGTAGCCATTTTATAATTTGGTCTTTTTGCTGGTATTTGGGATATTACTTTTAACAATGAGTATACGTGCATCATGCATTATTATTAAGCTTCCTTCCTCTGAATAATTTAGGAACCATTCTAAAACCAGCCTTTAAATGTACCAACTGTCATTTCCTGTGAGGTGGTTTTGAACTGAAAAATCCACTTGCTTTCAGGTAGGAATCAAGGAATCAATCAAATTACCAGATCCTACTTGGTAAAAAATGAGCCGAATGCCTTTCCCAAAAGGTACCTTCAGGTCATCGATTTTGGAGGAGTCTTGTCAGGTTGCACGCTGATGACCTGAGATGTTAAAGGTCATTTGTAAATAAACCAGATATTGTCAGGTTGAAATTTGTGTGTGCTTTTTATTCACCAAGTCTCATCTATGTAAAAATCTAGATCTTGTATCAGCAGAAATGCAAATTTTGTGCTTTTGTGTAAGAATCTTATCCTTGACACAACGATGTCACTCCTCTCCATTAACAATTGCTGCCCATAATTTGTCTTTTTATATTTGAACCCTAAACTTCGCAGAATTCTGTACTTGGACAAATTAGAATAAGTGTATTTTATTTTGGTTCTTAAAGTGTCAGTACTTTTTGTACTGGAAATTCTCCTTGGTCATAAAATTCAACTACAGCCCTGAGTTCAACTTCCTTGTCAGTCATAAAAGTTTGTAACCCTCTTGAGAGGTCCAATGAGTTTTCTAGGCCAATACAAACTGTGCATCATTAGAATCAAATTTTCTAACCTTGCCACAATACAAGACACAGTAGCACTGCTTACACCATACTCCTCAGGGGTCCACTTATTGGTTAGGGGCAGAGTGACCCCAAGGCGCCTGAGCTGCGCCCACAGGTCCATGCTTATCATGTTTCATCATTTTAATTTTGCCTACTTTTTAATTTTTTATTGTTCTTACCTCCCTGTTCTTAATCTAATGGATGCCCAGTGTTTGACACAGTAAAAGGTGACTGGGTAATGGCGTAACTTCCAGCAATGGGTTATCATGTAGGACAGGAGCATATCCCCTACTAAAGACCAGGCCTAGGGCGCCCAAGAAGCAGCCTGTCATCGGAGATGGTTACAATGGTGAAGGATGAACTCACTACCATGCATGAAAAATTTCACCAAAATACCAGAGGAAAAAAAGTAAAAAATGTAAAAGGGGTAACTGAGGTGTTGTTCCCTCATTGTTGATAGAACTGAGGAAGGTTAGTCCTTTACCCAAGTGAACCCTTTTATAATCCAGGAAAGTTTAGATAGTATCTCTAGCCCTGTAAAATTGTGCACACATTTATTAGTTGAGATGATAAGCTATTCTCAAATTAATACACTACTTAAGGCCATTATACTCCACGGATATCCAATCCAAATGGAGCAGCATTGCCTCCTGAATTCACCCCGAAGATTCATCAGCACCTCTGTGCTTGACAGCATAACAGATACCAAATTCTGGGCATTTGGTGGAACAAAATATTACATCAGTTTATTGAGTGCAGGTGATAAGACATGGGAAGTACAGCCAACACCTTTAATATGGTTGAGTTGCCGCAGAAGATCAGGCCAAGGTACGAGGTAATAACTGTCGGCTAGTATGTTCCCAGTGTCACTGTTCGGCCACACTTGATTACCTTGTAAGAGTGCTGTATTGGTTTGAGCACTAGAAAGTCATGAGGGAGCATGTTCATATACTCCCGTTTTTGTGAATTGCCGCGGTGCTCATTGGGCGACATCCCACAACTGCCTTCGATATCGTGAGCATTCCATACAGGAAACCCGAGTTAAAGAGAAACTTTCTTTCTCTGAGGCCCGAAAACGCTATCAAGCCCGTCAACCTACAGCTCCATAACCACCACTGCGATATCAAAATGTGACTGTAGCACGCAAAATCGTGACCTGAAATTCACAAAAGCTACTACTGTGCCTGCCTCCGTTAAGCACTCCACTGCAGAAGCCAAACCTGTGATTTTTGCCACTAATATTATTAAATTTAAGACTGCTTATACAAGGACTGACTTTTTAAAATCGTCCACCAATGAGGATAAGACTAAGGAGCATCAAAGCCCCTCACTTCCTCGGAGGTCAAGCTCCCATGATGGGTCTAAGCGCAAGCCCGCCAGGAGGTCATCGCTTCTCTCCAATTCCAATCGATTCCAGGTGAGCCCTCCCTCCGAGGATGTTATGGAGCAGGATGCGTCTGTTCCTGTTAAACCACCTAATCCCACGCATCTAAAGAAAGGACGGGACTAAGTAGTCCAAGACCTGAACTGGAGTTGCTTTTACGGTAGACTGACTCTGCGCTTGCGTGTCTCCAGGAGACAAAGCTTCGACCACAGGACTCCTTAGACCTCAGCGGGTTCTCTGTGTGTGATATGACATTTGACTGGAAGATGGCACTCCTGCGCATGGCAGAGTTTTACTCTTAATCAGAGATGTCTTACACAGTTCCTTACTAAGTCTACAGTCTTCTATACAGGCTGCGGCAGCTACCGTTTGCTTTTCCGGCATTAGATTGACTGCCTGTAATATTTACGTACCTCTATCTGCTATTATCGCGTCGGCTGATCTAGATCATATTCTTTACCAGCTCGCTCCCCCTTTCCTACTTTAACCCCCCTATTGAGTTCTTCCTCGGAGTGTTCGAGGGGTAATAGCATGGTAGCGAACTTTTTAGATCACCATAATCTAACTTTGCTGAATACAAGTCAGCCAACTTTTCTTTACGATAGTATACACAGTTTCTCACATTGGAATATTCTTTCTGTACATCTTAGGAACGTTCTTTATGATTTATGCTCCAGTGATCATTTTCCGTGCCAGATCCATATCGTGTCTTCCCACGTACATTCTAGCGCGCGCCGAAGTGGCTATCTGTAATGAAAATTGGCTTCTATTCAATTCTCTGGCCATATTTTCGGGGCGTGCTTTTGTATCTATTGACGCCAGATTGAGCTGCTCGATACCGTACTCACTAATGCCGCAGATCAAGCTATTCCCCGGTTGTCTTCCGACCCCAGACGCTTTCCGGTTCCTTGGTGAGCATGTATCCGTGTGCTTAGCCAGTGGCCTGCATTATACCAAAACCTGGAAAGGTTTTCCCTCACCAGTTGCTGTGCAAGCTGATTGAACGCATGATTAACGGGATTATATGGTGGTTAGAATCGCAGCACTTTTTGACGAACGTATAGTGCGGTTTTCGTCCTCATCGCTCTTCTGTCGACCATCTGGTGTCTCTTTTCACCTATATTATGGATGCTTTCGTACGGAAGTGCCAAAAGGTCGTATCCTCTTGGATCTGGAGAAAATCTTTGATACCTGCTGGAGAAGCGATGTACCTCGTAGGCTTCATAAATGGCATATACGTGGTCGGATGTCAGTTTTTATTTAGAAGCTCATGAAAGATGGAGTTTTAATGTACGCGTGTGTTTTGTTTTATTTTCTCGTTTTATTCAGGAGAATGGAGTAACTCAGAGCTCGGTACTTAGTGTCACACTGTTTGCCATCGCTATTAATTCCATTATTGAGTGTTTACCTCCAGGGATAACGTCGTCGTTATTCGTCCACGACTTTGCAATCTTTCTTCTCTGCGACTTGTCCTATGGAACGCCGCCTTCAATGCTGTCTAGACCGTTTTATGCTTGGATTGTCAATCACCAGTTCCGTTTTTCTGCTGAGAAGACCGTTTGCAAGAACTTCGGAGCTGCAGGGAGCATCTTTCCATCTTAGCCCAGATGCTCCGTCTTTCGCTGGCGAAGTAAAGATTCTTGGGTTGGTGTTTGATAGGAAACTATGTTGGTCATCTCATTTCTATGTTTTTTACGTGTTTTAAATGGCACATCCTGGGAAGTTGACTGGTTTTTTTAGGTCTTTTACGTCTCTACCGATCTATAGTCGCGTCCAAACTCGATTATGGCTCTGCGCGACGTTCAATTCTTCGTCGCCTTAACCCGATTCATCACAGGGGAATCTATGTCGCCATAGGAGCATTTCCTACGAGTCCCGCGTCCAGCCTATGCACGGAGTCTGAAGAACCTCCTCTATTTTATTGTAGGGGCATTTTACTTGGTCGTTATGGTTGTCGATTGGCTGCTCAACCTCGTCATCCCACAAATGAGCCGTTTTTTAATATATTGCACGATAGCTTTTATGTGCTAGATCCCTTAATCCTAAGCATCCCGGCTTTCCTTTCCGGGAGTTGTTAAGCACTTTGGACATAGAGTTGCCTTCTTTTTTCTTGGCCAGGGAGGTCATCCCCTTGGCTTTTGGCAGAGGCTCCAATTCATCCTGGACTTACGTTCTGTCTTAAGTCTTCGGCCGCAGCTTCTATTATTTGTCGACATTTTAGCGCGAGTTTCATTCTTTGCGAGATGTAATTGTATTTATACCGACGGCTCGAAAACGGACACAGGGACTAATTTTTTCTGATTCCCTGAGTGCTCTTTTGTCTTTTCGAAACCTGTACAACTCCCATCCTCATGTGCAGAAGATCCAGGACGCAGTGTTTGCGCTTATTGATGCGCACTTAGCGTAACACTGCTATGGGTTCCTGGTCATGTGGGAATTCCAGATAATGCGGCTGCAGATGTTGCAGCGAAATTAGCCCTTTTAAACCCTGTGCATTTCAGCAACGTTTTTATTAGGGGGATTTTAAGCAATTTTTATGTACAGATTTTCTATTTGACGGTGTCTTTTTTGCGCCATTTTGACCATTTTTTCCGGACTATTGCTGGTATTTTATAATGTGTACTTTTTGTTAATGAGTTTTAATTTGTATTGACCGACTTGTTTATGTCGCTGGTTTTCTGCACAGTATTTTAGTGTAGATGGATAATTTAATTATTTTATTATTGGCAGAATTTTAGTGTGTTTGGGTGCTAATGACCTTAGAAGTTTTGCACCCTTAAACAATCAGTGTCGCTGTCGAATGAATGCTCCATTTTATGATAATTTGTGATTTTTGGAGCAAGGTATAATTTTATTTGTTTATTTTTTTTAATTTTATAAGGGACGGTTTCCTTTTAGCTCATTTTAAGGTCATTTTGTTTTTAACTATTGATGGTGTTTTTTATTAGCAGTACTTTGTATATTGTCTTTTATTGCCCTCGTTATTAGTTAATGGGATTTTTATTTACATTGGCTGACTTAGTCATGTTGCTTGTTTTCTGCACAGTATTTAAGTGTGGATATTTTATTATTGGCACCATTTCAGTGTGTTTGGGCACTAATGACCACAGTTTTGTGCCCCTTAAACAATAATCATCATCCTACACCATGCCATTGCAATCAGATGCTGAGCATTTTTAAAATTCAGTTTATATGTGTCTTCCTCATCAACATATCTTTTGAAATAAGTATATAATCTAAAAATAATATTGTGAGCCTGGTTTCACAATGCCTGCCTTTTCATTTCTATTTTCATCACCACTAAACTCACCACTTTCACTTGCTGTTCTCTAACAAAGCCAACGACTGACCTGAAGACACAACTCAGTCATACAAAAACGTAATGCTGAGATTCTGCAAAAGCAGCATTCCAGATTCAATTGCAAAGGTAGGGAGCAGTTGTGCACCTTTCAGAGATGAGAGACCATGGCAATGTCAACTATTATAATAAATTGTAGTCTGGTATAGGCAAAACACATAAGCATCAAAATAAGGGGTGCACAATATTTCAGAACTGGTTCAGAATATTCCTCTTCTTCCAATGGCCTTCTTACTAAAATCTTCTGCTTCATTTGTAATCTTGCTGTCCAGTACAATTTGGCCATCTGTTGTTGGTTGGAGTCAACTTTCCTACAGATGATTTTATTTATTTGGTTATTTATGAATACTCTTTAAATATCTCTGTCATCAGCATTCCATTCAATTCAGGGTATGAAATAGATAATAAATTTAGCCCAGAGACCTCTTCTTTCAGGCTTGAGGTTCTTTTGAGTGCTGTAAATCTATGACATGGGACCTATGGCTTTACTTCCCTTCCAAAGGAAGCCATACTTGCAATTTTTACACCAGAAAAAATCCATCGACCTTGGCTGGGATTAACCTGCAATATTGGGTATACAACACAATTATGGTTGCCACTAGACCACCAGGAAACTCCTATAGGTGAGAAGTTGGTGAGCATTCATTAATGTTTCTGGCTGAGAGCACAGTGTACACTTCTCACATGTTGGTGCTTGCAAGACAGTCATACCGGTCTTTAATCAGAAAGTTGCCACTGCTTCCTTCCATGGTTTAAGTTTATTGGCTGTCCATTCTTCAATTTTATTGCATGGTTTGTCCTTGATGTTATTCGAGGTACTGTATTTATAATTTTTGACAGCTCTTTTCCTAAGAAATGTCTTGATTTCTTGTACATCTAGTAGTGTTTAAGTAAGAGTTGTTCCTTTTTTTGGAAGGGTAATTACCATGGGTTCCTATATGAGCTGGAATACACTGTATTTCTATACATTTAAGTTTAGATATTTGAATTAAATGTCTTTATTTCTTGTATTGTGCTTCTTTTCGGTTTTTGCCTGGAAGAGATTGTTTGTATAACAGATTTTGAATCAACTAGGATAACTGCCTTTCCAAATCAATTCTGTCTGTAAAGGAGTTGGCAAGAACAAACAGGTTTGTCTGGCTCTTCCTCTCAAAAACTGTTTTATTTTGACCAACTGCAAAGAAATAGCTGAAGTGCTTGCAATAAACTCTTGTTCCTACTCCTGTTATATGCAAGCCATCAGTGTACACACTTATTCATTCATCTGAGGGGTATCTCATATTGAGGGTTTCCAATGTCGACTGTTTCAAACTTTGAATTCAATCCTCCTTTTTATTCACTGCTTCTAATAGATCTGCATATACATCATATTGAACACATTCTAGTGAGTTCTTTTGCATAGACAGCCGCTTAACTTGTAATGTTTACTTACACAAATTTGATCTTTTAGGTATTTTATTCTGATAAATATATTTGCAGCTTGCTTCCTAATATTTTTCTATATTGGAACGTTTCTTGTATACACTGCAAAGTTGTGGTTGGGGTACTTTTAATGTAAATAAACTCAATGCTGTGATTTGTATCATCTCTAGTTTTGTGAAGTTGCTTCAGTTTGTTATAGTAGCTTCACTGCCACATTTAAGCAGGTGCTTTACATATATTTCTTATGTTTTATTTAGGGTGTCTTGGATACTATCTAATTTTATTCTACTAGGCTTTTTAATATTTGTAATCTATTTTTGACCAGTTTGTCAGTTTCTTTAATGTGTTATTGTTTAGCCTAGATACTTGGTGCTCTCAAGATATTCTTGGAAGCATAGACTTATAGGTGGCTTTGCACTGTTACATCTATGTAAAAATGGATGTTTTGGAACTGTTTCTTTTTCCAAAGAGTTTTGGGATGTATTTCAGAGTTAACTATTTCACCATGATCAAAATAATCCCTTCAGAGTTTCAGAAGAAGGTGGTTATGGCTTTACCGGCTGAAGGTATTATCTTGAACTGTTTCTCTAAGAGAATCTTTGTGATGCCAGTCCATGCTCTTAGGCTAAAGTGATGAATCCATGTTTCATTTCCCATTGCTATACTGGACAAGAAATGTCACCTTTAGCTTGTAACTGTTACTTATGATTGGTGGTTACACTTCGTCCATTTAGCACAAATTTTAAAATTTGAAACTGGTGAATCATTATGATTACATTACTAACAATGACATTTAGTTTAACAATGAGTTTGTTATTAACATTTTCACAAATATGGATGTTGGCACCTCCATCATTGGAGGCGAGATTTTTTAACTTTCTTTTGATAATAGCCTTTTTAATTGATGGCTGACAGTGCTTTAACCCATTGTCATCTCTATAGATACATTTCTTAAAATGTATTAAAGGGAAGGGGATCAAAAAATCATATTTTTGTTTAGTGTACCATTTTAATATTTGGACTTTTCTGCTTATTTTGATATGATTTTCATTAATGTCCCTTGGTTATAGGTACTTTTAACACATTTTTAATTATGTCACTGCAGAAGCCCTTTTTATTTTTATTTTTCCAGCACTTGTTCAGTTAAAATTGTATATCTAAGGAACTATTTCCTCTAATGGTTTGTGGTTTGTCTTGAATGACAGAAAAAACTATATTTCAATAAATTGGCAACATTTGTTTCCATAACACAATTTTTTGTTGTTTTACAATGTTGGAGGGCATTCCAGAGTAGTGGAGGTCTGTTCAAAAAGTATCGCGAATTTTGTGTTTTTTCAAAAAGTATTTATTTATTCATGAATATCTATTTTGTCCCCTTCAAAGTAATCCCCACCAGATATATTACACTTGTGCCAACGTTTTTTCCAATCCTCGAAGCACTTTAAAAAATCGTTTTTTGTGATCTTGTTCAGCTCCTCATTCCATGCCGTCTTTATCTCTTCAATCGTGGCATAGTGTTGTCCTTTCATGGGCCTCTTCAGTTTTGGGAACAAAAAGGTCACAGGGGTCCAGGTCTGGGGAGTATGGTGGCTGCGGCATCATAAGTATGTTGTTTTTGCCCAAAAATTCGCACACAAGCAACGATGTGTGAGCAGGGGCGTTATCATGGTGCAAAAGCCAATTTTTGTTCTTCCACAAATTCGGGCGTTTCTGGCGGATTGCTTCGCGCAAATTGCGCATAACTAGCAGGTAATATTCCTTATTGATCGTTCTACCCTTTGGCAAGAACTCATGACACACCACGTCCCTGCAATCGAAGAAAACTGTAAGCAAAACCTTCACATTCGACCGAACTTGGCGCGCTTTTTTCGGTCTTGGCTCGTGTGGCAGCATCCATTGGGATGATTGAGCTTTAGTTTCCACGTCATAACCATAAACCAGTCACCAGTCACCAGTTATGACCCTCGACCCTCTGGAGCAAATTTGGGTCGTCGCGGTCAACAGCTCCTTAGCAACGTTAATGCGATGGTGTTTTTGGTCGAAATTGAGCAACTTTGGTACGAATTTTGCGGCGACCCGTCTCATGCCCAAATCATTGGTAAAAATCGAATGGCACGAGCCAATCGATATGTTTAGGTCCTCAGCAACTTCTCTAACGGTGATTCGACGATTGGCCAATACTATTTTCTTCACTTCAATGTTTTCGTCTGTTGTTGACGAGTTCGGGCGTTCGGGACGCTCTTCGTCGTTCACATCTGCTCGACCCTCTGAGAACATTTTGTACCACCGATAAACGTTGCTTTGGTCCCAAGTAGCTTCACCATATGCCACAGTCAACATTCGGAATGCATCCGCGTATTTAATTTTGTTTTTCACACAAAATTTGATACAGACTCTTTGTTCAATTTTTTGGAACAGGCAAAAATCGAAGACGAGCCAAAACACCTCCAAGCAAAATAGCTGTCAACAATTAACTGAACATTCAAAATGGCCGAGCTTGCAAACATAAATGAGGGACATGAGTACCAACATAACGCCACAAAACAATCGAAAATACGTGGCCCGCGGAAATTCAAAATTCGCGATACTTTTTGAAGAGACCTCGTACATCTTATCTTAATACTATCTTAACAAAAAACATCTACTGAAATGCAGCCAACTAGATAGCAACAAACAAATGAAAAATAATTTGGAAGCTCTTTATTGGGAAGCTAGATGTCCACTAGTAATCAACCAACTATGCAGCTGGAAGAATTCAGCTAGTGTTTCCTCAAAAAGTTAGTTTTTCTGTAAAAACATTTTTTTGGCTGCAATTATTAAAAAACTTTTACCACTTATTCATGATATTATTGTGATATGGATCTATTATGCCAGAGCTAGGAAAACATGCACCAATAAAAGGAGGGGGGCAAACAATTGAGAATAATTTATAATTTGCTTAAGCATCATCGTATGGTAGTGAAAATAAATCAGAAATTTTTAATTATGTGCATCTGTATGCTGTAAAAGTTTCATTTCATTACCTTTAATAGCCCTTGAGAAAATAGGAACTGATGTTACTAATTTAATACAAAGATAGGCTTTTCATACTCCCCTTAAATGCCTGTGAATATTGAAAATGTTTTCATTTTTTACCAAAATACATTCAATTTGTGCTATTTATAGCAGCGTTACTAAGGTATTCCACTTTTTAACTTTAACTGCATCACTACCACCTAGCAGAAAAATATTAACTACATGATATCATTTGAAAAGTTTCAAAGATGTTATATAAAAATTTGTGTTTTTCCTAGATAAACAGATAAACAGAACAAAAAGAAAAATGTTTCATGGCTTATCAAATGCTTTTTGTAGCAACCACATTGAGGGAGTGAATGACAACACTGCATCACTTTCAGTTTTCTTACTTATAACGTTTAAATTGATACTCTCGTTTTGGCAATGTTTTATTTTTCATCAAGGTTAAGTAGCAATGTGAATATCCAAGAGTTGACAGTAGTTGTTTTTGCTTATTGTTTTCACAATGAAGACATTATGCAGTGAATATGAAAGTTTTTAATGAGAAACAGCTATTTTGAAGTCAATAAAATTATTCTGCTGTTGCATCTCAAGATTAACACAGCTCTGTAAAAACTAAAAATTGTCACTTACCCAAGTGTGCTGATGGTCTCCTCAATGACAGCAGGTGTGACTGTGCAGATAATTGCAGTATGAGCATTTCCTCCTAAAGAAGACTGCAATATCCTTGTTAGTTTACTATTCCGGAAATGGATATGCTGACTATATTAAAACAAAACAAGTATGAAGTGTTTCAGTATTTCTGATCTCACATCATTTTAAATTATGAAATACAACTGAGCACTAGCATGGCTCATATCATGTTGCTATTCTACAGAACAAAGTAGCATTCTTGTCAATTATTCACCACATACTAGAAAACTAACAACACTATTTTTATTAATAGTTAATAAATGAAACTGAAACAATGGCATATACCAAAAAGTTACAAGCTTTTCAAATTCAATAATTGTAGGTAAGATAATGGCAGTTGTTAATATTTAAGACGTATTGCTGCAGTAGCACATGGCACTGGCACTTTTACTTTTCTGTTATGAAAAAGATCGGTCCTGGTGGTGTAGTGGTTACCATACTTGCCTCCTATACCCAAGATCGCGGGTTCGAACCCGGCCAGGACCGATGGATTTTTTCGGGGTGTAAAAATCATAAGTATGGCTTCCTTCGGAAGGGAAGTAAAGTCGTAGGTCCCGTGTCGTACATTTACGGCACGATAAAGAACCTCAAGCCTGAAAGAAGAGGCCTCTGAGCAAAATTTGTCGTCTGTTTCACGCCCTGAGTTGAATGGGACGCTGATGACCTGAGCTGTTAACGAGCGTCCATAAATAAATCATTCAAAAAAAAAAAAGTTTTTTTGTTATGAAAGACTTTCATTCATCACAATGACTTCGAACATAAACATAGACATTAAAAGATGTGTTTATTTTCTCCAACTGTGCAAAAACCTGCTGAGATTTGTCATACTCTTATTTTCCACATCCTTTTGATATCTATCAATGAAATTAGTCATGAAGCACTACCTGCCATGGTTATCTTTGAGAAATGGATTCTTACCTTTATTTGCTTTTTTATGGAGAGAGAATTTGTTTCACACTTCCAAGTTCTCTAAAGATAGAAACCAAATAATTTAGGGGACCTGGACCCTCCCATTTTAAAACATATTAAAATAGTAATCTTAAATTTTAATTCAATTCTGAATCAAACCCAGTGAAACCCCCTTAATAATTCTTCTGAGCAGGATATTTAGAACATTCTTTACGGTTTCATTTACATGACATTTTTTCTACATCAGCTGTTAAATAACTGTTGGATCATTGGTAGAAGCTGCTGGGTAGGTAGGTATCCTGGGTTGACTCTGGTGGTCTAGTGGTATAATTTAAATAAAGGGCTGTCTGCTTCCAGGATATCAAATTCATATGGTTATGCTCATGTTCCCCCTCCCCCATATAAATCCTTTCCCACTGTGCCATTTTTAGATCTGAAGATAATAAAATGTAATAATAATATTGAATTTGGCATCTACAGAAAAGACACACATACAGACAATTATATCAAAGCCCATGGTTTCAATCCAAAATCACATAAGGAAGCAGCTTTCAACAGCATGATATACAGACTAACGAATATACCACTGAGTAAAGAATACTTGCCTTTTAAACCCAAGATCGCAGGTTCAAACCTGGCCAAGGTCGATAGATTTTATCGGGCGTAAAAATTCTAAGTATGGCTTCCTTTGGAAGGGAAGTAAAGCTGTGAGTCCCGTGTCGTACATTTACGGCATGAAAAAGAACCTCAAGCCTGAAAGAAGAGGCCTCTGAGCAAAATTTGTTGGCTGTTTCACACCCTGAATAGAATGGAATGCTGATGACCTAAGATGTTAAAGAGAGTCTGCAAATAAAACAAATCAACCAAGTAAAGAAGAATACAAGAATGAATATCTAAACATAATAGAAGCAGCTAAATCCAATGGGTTCAATAAACAGATTATTAACTAAAAAAATTACAAGATTCCACAAACAAAAAAGAATTAAATAACTTTGAGTGATTTATCACGGGAAAAAACATTTAAAAGGTTCACTTACCACCATCAGCCAATAAGTAATTTCAAAAATGTTCAAGCAGTACAATATCATTTTAGCACTTCAAAACCGAGACAATAAAAAAACAGATTTCAGGCCTAAAGAGAAAAAATATGGTATTTACCAGATTAATTGTAAGGTTTGTGAAAAAATTTATGTAGGAAAGACAAAGAGAAATATAGGCATTAAGTTGAAGGAACATTGGAGAAACATCCGTTACAAATAGATAAATCAGCTGTGGCAGCACATTTTTGGAATGAAAACCATGAAATAGAAAAAGGCATCAAGTTAGTAAATAGTGTTCAACAACCAAAAGAACTAAATATATGGGAAAGGATTCATATAAAAAAACATGAGCATAACCTTAGGAATTTTGACATTCTGGAAGCAACAGCACCTTATTTAAGTTTATCACTAGATCACCCAAGTCAACCCAGATACCTACCTACCCAGCTTCTACCAATGATCCATGATATTAAAAAGATCCAACAGTTATTTAATAGCTGATGAAGTGGAAAAAATTCCACAAAATATGTCCTGAGTAAATCTCATATGAGTGAAACTATAAAGAATGTTCTAAATATCCTACTCAGAAGAGATTAGTATTCTTAAAATTAGTTTAGTGAAAGCTTCCTTAAAATGTTAATTCATTTTCAGTTATGAAATTGTTTTTTCTTAAAATGAAATCTTTAACAGCATTTTTGTATATTTTTAAGGAAAATTCCTTTCAATACTGCAAAATAATCCTATGTAAAATTAATAAGTAATTCATTCTGAATGTACCATGAAAAACCAGCAGAAACTAAGGCATAATCCATTTTGTACATGTAACTTCTAGAAAATAGCTATTTACCTTTCTGAACATCTCAGCTGCATGATACTCATCCTTTTCAAAAGCTTTAGTTTTGTTCTATTCTGTCTTATGCTTGTTTCAAAGTTTCTATGAGTTAGCCGCAATACCTAATTTTTTTATATTATACACAATTGAACATCCTGTCTCTCATTACTTTGTCAGATGCAGCAACCTCACTGATAACCCAATAATTTTTAACTATAGTATAGAATTGAAGAAATGTTTGTACCATTTTTACATTTACAAAATATGTAGAATTAAAAAATAATTTACCAGCAAAATTACACAATGAACATTTCAGTTATTATAAGGTTGTTAGTCTTATGTCATATGTTTTAAGGAACAATGTTATTAAAGTTTTGCGGCAGGAGCTGTTTAGAAAAATATTACCAAGGGCATTCATATGAAAAATGTCATTAACATTATGTTCTTTACTTCTTTAGCACTTTGTATAATATATACATCCAATCTGCTTGCTTTTACTCTTTCGTCATCAAGTGGAACATTTATTTCGCTTCTTTAAATTTTTTCAAGCTGCTTCTCTCTTTGATAAGCATCACTTATTAAATACATATACAAACAGATATCTATAATAATACACAGTGGAGAGTTTCATATTTGTAGTGAGGCCTCGTATAGCTGCATGTTGGATTATTAATGGTATAATGTAGTTTAAGTATGTTAATTTGTTAAATATTCATAAATGATTACTCTAAAATAAAATAAAATATAATAATAATAATAATAATAATAATAAAGTAAATAATAGAGGTTTGTTTTGTGTTTGTATATATTTATGAATATTGTATGTAACCAAATCCGAGTTTTCAGGAAATTCCAGTGAATAATCACTGATGAGCCGAAGATGAAGTTATGGTGTATAGAGAACTGATAATGTTTATGTAATAATACACATATAATAACAATGTAAAAACAGCTATACTCAATATATACAAATTTAAAATAATGGGAGTATCACAAGCCTGAATTCTGGCAGAGGCAGCAAACAAAGGGTGTTTAGAAAATTAAAATAATGACCATTCCACAAACTTATAAGGTTTGCCTTTTCTTTCGTGAATATAAATTTCCTTGAAGGTTTATACAATATAGCTGAGACAACAAATGTGAACCAAAGAGAACTGTTAAAAATTCAATGGCTGCATACATGCATGTGACAAAACATTTTTATAGCTAATTAAAATGTTGATTCGAACTTGCACAGTGAAGCCAATAATATTGATATTTATAATTAAAATGCATTATTTGTCAATACCATTGAAAAAATTTCAAATAGGTATTTAAAAAGAAAACGATTAACTTTTAACTATAATTCAAGGTCTATAATACTTTAAGCGGAATTATAGGAAGATCATGCACTGCTACTCATATCTCCCTGGAATTTTATTAATGCTTTTCTAATAAACATGAGCTCTACATGCTGTAGTTAAATCCTTTTAAAAAAGGTAAAATTATATAATTACAATATTAGCTCCATGAAAAATATTCAAAATGATTGTCACTACCAATCATCAATGAAAAGAAAGAAAGAAAGAGAGAGAGAGAGACAGAAAAGAAAGAAAGAAAAAAAAAAGATCAGTTGCTCTCTCACTACTGATGGTTCTAAATATACCAACTTTCTCATCATTGAGGAACTTTTCATTAATAAGATTGGGTTTGTATGAGCTTTAAAATTCAGAAAATAATATTTTGGATACTTTACTAAACTTCGTCTTAGAAAAACATTACACTGGTTAATAATCTTTTGTGAGCCGAAATATTTAGAATACTCTTTATAGTTTAACTTACATATGATTTACTCGGGACATGTTTCTTGGAATAATTGTCCACATCATCATCTGTTGGATCATTCGTAGAAGTTGGGTGGGCAGGTTGACTCTGGTGGTCTTGTGATAAACTTGAATGAAATGCTGTTTGCTTCCAGGATGTCAAAATTCATAAGGTTTTGCTCATGTTTTTTTTTATATGAATCCTTTCTTATATGTTTAAATCTTTTGGTTGTTGAACAGTTTTTAATAACTTAATGCCTTTTTCTATTTCATGGTTTTCATTCCAAAAATGTGCTGCCACAGTTGATTCATCTATTTGTTTGTAATGGATGTTTTCCAAAGCTCCTTCAACCTAATGACTATATTTCTCTTTTTCTTTCCTACGTAGATTTTTTTTTACAATTATCACAATTAATCTGGTAAATGTCAGATTTTTTCTCTTTGGGTTTGAAGTTCGTTTTGTTTAATTTCAATAAATGTTTTACACTTTATCGGTTTTAAGTTTTAAGATAAGTGAACCTTTTAAATGCTTCTTCCCCTGATAAATCACTCAAAGTGGTGATCTGTTTAGTTCTTTTTTGTTTCTGAAATCTTTTAATTTTTTGTTAATCATCTATTTGCTGAACCCATTGGATCTAGCTGCTTCTATTATGTATAGATATTCATTCTTGTATTCTTCTTTGTTCAGTGGTATATTTATTAGTTCATATGTAATGTTGTTGAATTCTGCTTCCTTATGTGATCTTTGATTGAAACCATGGGCTTTGATACAATTGTCTGTATGAGTTTCCTTTTTGTAGATGCCACAATAAGATTATTACATTTTATGATCTTCAAATCTAAAAATGCAACATATCTGTTTCCATTATGACAGTGAACTTAAATGTAGGCTCTTGCAGGTTTAAAAGTTTTAGTGCCCCTTCCCCATGCTTTTTGTTTATAATGGCAAATAAATTGTCTACATATCTGTGCCTAACATTAAAAATGTGGGGGAAAGCCTTAGTGATATGCACTTCAAAATAGCTCATGAAAGCTCAGGCCTTTGCATCTTGTTTGGCACAAGAGGCTCAATTCCTCCAGAGAATTGCCTAGCCCTGCAGACTTGGAACCCCAGGATTGGCTCATCTACAGCGCTTGGTGACAAGAATTGCCTTGCTCTTCTGAACACTGATATGTATGTGCCAGTTCTCACTCCATTCCTTCACCTGGGTAAGGTTTCGCCAATGTTGAGTTAGAGCAAAATATACATTTTGGCTATAGCCAAAATAAGAATGTCATCAGCATACTGATAAGTAGATGTATGTCTTAGTAGGAAAATCCGACATGTAACCAGAGAAGGGTGTTAGTGACAACATGGTCCTTATGGTAATCCCATGTGTCATTCGTGTGTCTGATCTTTGACCTCTTCAATTTTGACACAGAATGCACAGTTTGAGAGAAAAATATCTATTAACTCTATAATTGCACACAGCAGTTCAGTTTGCATGACCTTATAAATAAATCCAGCATGCCAAGTGCTAGGGAATGCTCTCTCAATGTCAAAATATCGATGACTGAATCCCAATGTGGCCTTCTCCACCACCCTCAGTAATTGCTGAGTGGTCGAGCAGTTCGGTTTGAAGCCAAACTGATGCTCAGAAATCAACTGTGTTCACAGTTCCAGGCAGGCCAGTAGTGCTCATTTGAACACTTTGGGCACCATTGGGAGCAACCTAATTGACCAGTAGCTGGAAGGATGGACTGGGTCCTTCCCTTTTTTCAAAATGCAAGTTATTTCAGCTTTTTTCCACCTTTGTGGAAAATGGCGGAAGTTAATGCATGAATTGAAAATTTTTGTAAGTTGGAGTACAACATCTTGGGAGTTGGCTGATAATGCAGAGAATGGGTCAGAGTTCCCATTGCTGTCCGTTTTGACACTAACAAAGCAGTGAACAAGGATGTTGTCACATGTGGCATTAAAAGTGTTGATGCAGTGTGCGACAAAGTGGGAGGAGTCTCAAGTATTTTTTATATAGGGAAGGAGAAGGCAGAGGAAAATGAAGCAACAGCCAAAGCCATGCTGATATTTGCCAAAGCTCTGAGAGCATGTGAAACTGTACGAGATTTTCTATGCACATGACAATGATGGTAGAGGATAGTGAGCAACAGAATGTATTGAATGTGGAAAATTTGTATTGTATGAAAAGAAAATAAGCAAATGTCAGTTAATAACCTTCTCCAAAAAAAGTGACAAACATTTGGATTTTTGTTCATTTGTTTTATTTATGGACACTCGTTAACTTTAAAAGTCATCAGCATCTCATTCAATTCAGGGCTAGAAACTATGATAAATTTTGCTGAGAGACTTTTGCTTTAGGCTTGAGGTCCTTTTACATGCCATAAATCTGCGACTCGTAATACTTGGCTCGACTTCCCTTCCAAAGGAATCATACTTAGGACTTTTACGCCCAAAAAAATGTATTAATCCTTGCCACAATTGAATCTGCGATCTTGGGTCTAAGAGGCGATTGCCAGTCTGCTAGACCACCAGGATCGACAACAAAGTGTAAAATATGTACGTGGTAACATGCAATATTGATGCAAAATAAAGTTTTTGCTTATATACTGGTTTTCTTTTATTTTTGAGTATGATTTATGCACTTCCCATGTCTATCGTTTTCCTGCATTCACCGTTTGCTAAACCTGGTCCCTCCAAAAATGAATCGAAGTTCTACTGTAATCACTCACATCAGGTATTCCTCTACTGAGGATATTCAGGTATTAGCTCTTGCATTACAGTAAAACAAATTTTAGTTTTAACTTCAATAATCTTATATTTCTTTGTCATGACTTATATAATACACCATCTTTTGCACAAAAAAAAAAAAAGTTCTGTTCTGCAAGAAGTACTCTTTGCTTAATATTAAAACTTTCCATCTCTCTCAACAGTTATCTGTGGATTAACTTAGGCATGCCTTCCAGGCATCCAAATCTCAGAAGTCTGTTACTCTTTTGCAAAACTGAAGGTCATCCCAAAGTAAATCCAACTCCTGTAATTTATTAACTGTCTTATGATGAAGCTTTCTACTTCCAACTCACTTGGCAGCCATTCAAGTTTTTGCTTGGGACAACAGGGGTCATTAGTATAATCCATTTTAAAATTTGCACACTGAGAACCAATAGATGATATTACACTAGATGATATAATGATGGTGAAGAGAGGGATTAGGGATGAGGGATGAGTGATAAGATAGCAATGGTGGAGTGAATGACAGGAAAAACTGGAATATCCAGTGAAAACATGCTCAGATATCGCTTCATCCACCACAAATTCTATTTACTGCCACTGGAATTGAACACAGGCTACCTTGGTGGGAGGCAAGCATCTAACCACTTGGTCAGGACACCACTACTATGTTACATTATGCAATATTTTAGAATTAAATGCCATGAAGTATTGTTCCAAACCTTTATGTACTAATTCGTTTAACAATAAATAATATACAAAAATAAAATACTTAAGTCATGTATCATTATTTACAAGTTCACATACCATGAAAACATTAAACAATATAAGCATCCATATCCTAATAGGACAATGAGCTCAACATAACTCTGGCATTTTGTACAATGGCCTAACCATTTCAATAGTGTATCATACAGTACTAGAGTTACAATGGGTCGTAAAATATTAGCAAGTTATACAGTTAAGCATTTGTTGGTTTTAAAAATATATTGAATTGCTTGTACCTCAGACAAGAGACTCTAAGAATGTATTCAAAGAAAATAGAAACTTCTATAAAAAAAAATGATACTGTCAGAACAGGTAGACTGTGAAGAGAATGTAATATATAAATAAATACATGACTTAAGAGGCCTTGTAATAATCATGCATTTTAATTAAACTTTCATATGTTCTATGGAATTTACTTAATGCTTATGAGGTACCTTTTCACCTTGAAATGAAATATATGAACACTAAAAACAATTTTTAATGTCAAGCTTTTAAGCTAGCCCCAGAAAATTTCACTAAACAAATTACTAATCATATTTTTTCCCTACTTTTTGCAATTTTGATCAATGACACTTTGCTGTAATCTACAAGCAAAGTTTTAGGGGTGAATCAAGCATAAACAAATATTTTTTGTTTTAATTTATTGAAACCAAATTGAATAAAAATGGGATGCATCTCATTTTTCTACTTAGTTTCCAGATTAACAAGCACATTATCCAAGCAGACAGGGAATGTCTTAATCCCATTATTGACAAAGCAGAGTTGGATTTTTCAGCCAGTTGTGCATGAATGCTTCCAGACCTTTGTTGATGTCAAACAACTTTCCAATGCTTCTTTTATATGGTAATCACAAGGTGACAATTGTAAAGCATAAAGATAGTGTTCCAATGCTGTTCAGTGGATTTCGAGTTTTTTCCTTGTCAAAGCATCTGTAAGCATAGACATCACTTTGGTTTATTAATGATGCTCTTTAACACTCTGGTCAGTAGCATACCATTCAATTCAGGCTATGAAATGACTAATAAATTCTGTTCAGAGACCTCTTTGTTGTCTTGGAGGAGAAGAGTTGCTCAAATCTGTTGTCATTTCTGCCAATAAGCATGTTTCGCTCCAACCAGAAGTTAGCAGTAATAAGCTGCATTTATTGTTCAAAGCTCATTAAGAAAATTGATGAATAAAACACTTTGGGAGTCTTAGAAAACTGGCAAGAGAACATATCCAGCTGACAAGTCAGTGGTCTACCTATGTTTCATTGCAGATTACAATTCAATATAGAAACATTTTTCCTTGATTCCAGTATTGAGCCAAAAGCTTATGTATGATACTCCCTATATGCAGCCTTTTGATGCTCTCTTAGAAATTGCAAGGAACCCATCTTGTGAGACTTTTCAATGATTCATTTACCTAAAATTATAGTTGAACATTTCCATAACTTATTTCAATCTCAGAAGCGATTTCAGAAATTGTCAAATACTCCTCACCTCAATAAGATCCCAAACAGTTAAAATATTTCCATTGTTCTCATCTGTTCTCGACATTGGCAACTTTATTTTTCCACAGTTTCTCGTTCTTCTGTTGAACTTTTGTGCCAATCATACCCACAAACAGTGCCCTTACTCTTTGCAAAATTTCTGCAGCTTTTACATCCTACTATATGAAAAGCTTAGTAATGATGAACTGAGCAACTGATGAGTGTATCTCTTGCTTGGACATGATGCTGATGACATATGAAACACTGTGCATAGTGAACCATCTTCTGTTTATTTCTGAAACCCCAACATGTTATGTCTCAAAGTCAGGTCTTGTTCCATACTACTCACAAGTTTTAATATGAATTGAAATTTTCAGTTTATATTTGATTTACCCTGGTATATAGGAAAAACTTATCTAGGAAAATCTATGTCACACAATTCTTAATTGCTACCAATTATACTTACTCTTGACCTTCACTAAGTTGAGAGATAACATGGCCAAGCATAAACAAAGATCTATTAATAGAACAACCTTCCTTCAGTCTTTCACCCATAGCTCCTGTCTGGTCAACTCGTTCAGATCCAGCCAAGTCTACAAGGTTAAGATGTGAAACCTGGATGGCTCCATTTTCTTCTTCATTGTGAAGTACACTTTCTATTATCTAAAATATAAGAAGAAAAAAAGATCAATGGAATAATAAATCTAACTGTAACAAATATTTGCCACCTTTAGCTATGTATGAGTATAAGTTTCCAGCCTAACCATTTTCTTGGTATGACAGAAGCAAAAACTATATTTCACTTTTCAATATAGTTACCCTTTACAGCAATAGACTTCTCACATCTCTGAAAATATTTCAATCCCCCCCCCCCCAAAATAGTCAGAAGTCTTGTCTGCAAAATGGGCATAAACAGCATCGATCACCACTTCATCACACTTAAATGTTCTTCCTTGACGGTCCCCGAGTTCTGAGAAGAGGAAATAGTCACTGGGAGTTAGGTCTGGGCTGTAGGGTATGATGTGAAGAAGACGTATACCACCACCCACCTTCCTTGCCTTTTCTCTGTGCAGTAGGCCAGCATAGTACTCCCCATTTTATTGTGGTGTTCCTCTCCTTGAAGTGAATGAAGAATATTCCTTCACAGTCCCAAAAGATTGTGGCCATGATCTTCTTGGGTGACTGAATGGACTTGGCCTTTAGAGGTGCTGCTTTCCAAATTTATGCCACTCCATTGATTCTCTTTTGGACAAGCATTATAGCAGAGGACTCTAGTTTCATCTCCTATAATAATGGTTTGCAGAACTTCTTTCTCTCTCGGTGCCATTGAAGAGCTTTACAAATGCCTGAAAACAGATGATTCGTTGCTGCTTTTGGATTGAGGAAAGAAATCTAAGCATCAAACTTGCACTAACCTTATTCATGTTTAAATGTTCATGAATAATTTGAAGGACTGTTGTTTTAGAAAGGCCCAACCTTGCTGCTATTTCTGTAACTCTGAGCCACTGTCTTCTATAATTTCTCCTTCCACAAGAGCAATGTTTTCAAGAGTGAGCACCTCTAAAGGGGCCGATCTGCATGCTCTCCATCTTCAATGCTTTCTCAACCCATTCAAAAAATGTTGGCCCATTCTTTTACGGTAGAATATGAGGGGGATGTTTCCTCATATACACCATCCAATCGCTGTTAATTTCATTTGGAGTAAGTCCTTCTTTTGCAAACAATTTAATAATAATTAAAACAACATCTTTTAAAAATTATTTTAAAGAATATATATGGAACTAACACAGTGAAGCCAAGTAATACGAATAAATTCGTGTGATATATGTCATACTAAACACTCTTATTGCTTCACTTACTTGAATTTCACAGTTTTCCGTACAAAGTTTGGACATGTGTTGTGTATAAGACATAAGTTTAGAAAGCAAATGTCTGCTGATATGAGTAAATTTTTTCCTCTGAGTTTTACATAGTTTTTAATTCTTTTTTCAAATAGTAAAATTTGTCGTTAAAGTTCACGTAACTATTGTATGAATCTTCCATATTCCAAGGTATTTAACACACTATTTCCTTCTTCGAGTCATGTTCCTAACATTTCGAAAAAACTAAACTCAATTAAAACAATGTCTTTTAAAAATATATATGGAACTAACACAATGAAACCAAATCATAATGAATAAATTCAAGTGATAAAGTCAAGTAAGTGAAGCAATAAGAGTGTTAGTACGACATATATCACAATTTAATAATAGCTCGATACTTCATTTTGAGCATGTCACAATCTTCTACCCATTGCCTTCTTTATGCAACTATATCTGAACAATTAAATGCAGCGAAGCAGAAGTTACAGCTGCAATTACTTAACAGATAAGGCTTTTGTGAAAGCGATAATCCTTATTGGTGAGGCTGGAAACTTGTCAACCTACCCTCATACCTATACCCTAAAATTTTAAAGTCGACTGTTGTATTTGGAGCAACAGAAGTAATTGTCCTGAAAATTCACTTAACTTACTACCTTCTACAACTTATCTAGAGCATGATGGAATATATGTTATTTATATTTGCTTGAAAAGAATGAAGTCATTATTAAAAGAAGAATACCTCTTTTAGAATGTGAATTTTAGTATCATATACTTAGTTTTAATAAATTTTTGCAAACCAATAAAATTTGACATTTTTTTCACAGTTCCATTTCATTTGGAATAAATGCTTTTCATTCTTAATAATTGCATATTTCTAATGATTTTTTCCTTTACCCTAAGAAGAGTATGTTTTTAATCTATAAGAAGTTAAATGTTATCTTTCATGAGTTTATTAACTCACATAACGATATAATTATAAGTGTATTTTTATTTCTTTTCATATTTATGGAGTTACAGACATTTCAAGACTGCATTACATATTCAGAATTTTCTATTATGGTAGAGAAAAGGCAATAGAGAACTATTTCCTTGTAATGGTTAATAGTGAATGAGATGTGGATTAGATTTATGATTTTTGCAATTTTTAAACTGTTTTTAAGATATTTAACATATTTTCAAGAGAAGCAAAGTAGTGTACATATTCAGAACTATTAAACAGTGGTGCAAAATAAATAGCTAATAATACTATTCAATCTCCAATTTAAAACATCAAGAGAGACAAATATTAATAACTTAGTTAAAGCAGAAAAAGAATCCGGTATGGAGGAAGAAAGAAAAGAAATGAGAGAAAATTAATGCTGTTAGCAATATGAGAGTTGAACTTTAGCCTGGCTGAAGATGGGAACTAAATGTTCTCGAAACCGGCTCCATACATTTATTAAAAGTAAGTGAAGCTTTAAGAGTGTGTAGTTCAACTGAATCATAGAATGATATCAATTAATATGAGGGTTGTTTGAAAAGTTTGGTAAATATGTAAGTAAAAATTATTTTTTCTTAACATATACACTTTATTTCTCAACATTGTCTCTATCGATGTCTGTACACTTGGTTCAGCATGTTTCCAATTTTTTCATCTCAATAGAAAAATAGGATCTGTCAAACTCTGCAAAATACTCATTAATGGCGACAATCTCCTCATATGATGAAAATTTCTTCCAAACAAGCCAAATTTTCAAGTTCGAGAACAGGAAAATGTTACCTGTGGCTAAATCCAGAGAAAAGGGTGGACGAGGAGTCAATTTGAAGCCCAATACCTGCATTTGGCCATTGTGACTGCTGCTGTGTGGGTTGGAGCATTGTCCTGCCAAAAGAGCACTTTTTATGTGTTGATCTTGGTCTTTTTCATTTAATGCATGTTTTAAACAATAAAACAAATGAAGCATAATAGATCTCAGCCATTTTTCTGCCTTTTTCCACGTAATTGATTAGAATTATACCCGAGAATCCCAAAAACACTAGTCATAGTTATTCTTTATTAGTACTTGAGTCGATTTAATACTCTTATGCTCCACTTACCATTGATTTATTAAGAACATGTTTCACAAACTTTTGCCCCATCATTAGCTGTAAGTTGATTGCCGGATTCATTGTTTGTTAGATGAACTTGGTGTAGCTCTTGTGGATACTTTATGAACTTTTGAATTAATTTATCTTCTGTTGGATCTCAAAGTTCATAACCATATCTTCATATTTTTTTACAATTTTTTTTCCCGATATTCCCAGAGCCAAGGGTCTATCTATGAAATCCAATAATTTGACTTCCATTTCTATATCATATTTATCTCTCCAAAAGTGAGTGCAACTACTGATATAGCTATCTGATTGTACCTGAAGTTTCTCCCATGTTCATTTAGCCTAATTCCAATGTTTGTTTTTGTTTTGCCAATATATACTTTGTTGCATTCAGAACAGTTGATTTTATATATTCCTGGCTTCTTCTCATCAGGTATTCTATCATTATTACTGGATTGAGCAGAGCTGAATTTGTTCACCGGGGATAAAGCAATCCCAAACTCTCCAAGTATTTTCTGGAATATTTTGGCAGCCCAAGGATGATAAGTAAATTTGTGAATTATAGTTTCTTTTCTTGCTGTCAGCCTGTATAATTTGCTCAACTCTGGTGATGATAGAATACCTGATGAGAAGCAGCCAGGAATATATAAAATCACCTGTTCGGAATACAACACAGTATATATTGGCAAACCAAAAACAAGCATTAGAATTAGTCTAAAGGAACATGAGCGAAACATCACGCACAATCAGATAGCTATATCAGTGGTTGCACATAACTTTTGGAGATAAACATTATATAGAAATGGAAGTCAAATTATTGAAATTCATAGATTAGACCCTTGGAGCTGGGAATATGGGGAAAAAATAAAAAAAAAATATGAAGATAAGGTTATGAACTTCCAGACCTCAACAGAAGTCAAATTAATGCAAAAGTTCATAAAATGTCTAAGAGAGCTACACCAAGTGCATCCAACAATGAATTTGGCAT
Source organism: Metallyticus violacea (assembly GCA_030762175.1). Classification (NCBI taxonomy): domain Eukaryota; kingdom Metazoa; phylum Arthropoda; class Insecta; order Mantodea; family Metallyticidae; genus Metallyticus; species Metallyticus violacea. Next base: position 76,268,015 of record CM060831.1, on the reverse strand, counting down.
TGACTTGCAGCTGATGATGCAGTCAAAAGCCTATGAAACATGTTCTGTATAATTCAATGATAAGTGGAGCATAAGAGTATTAAATGCACTCAAGTGCTAATAAAGAATAATTAATTGCTTCACTTACAAGAAATTAATTTTAAACTAGCCATAATCTTTTTCCAACTGACAAAACAATCCTTAGCTTCTTTGGTGTACTCTCACCAGCATTGGTACATTATTTCGACTGCTGTTTTGTCTCTGGAGTGTGATGGTGGATCCAAGTTTCATACAGTCACGAATTGGCTCAAAAAGCCCTGCAGATTGCAATTCAACAGTGCTGGGCATATGCTGGAGTGTTCTTCTCATGCATTACAGCTTTTTCATTTCTAATTTTTTGTGCAGAATATTGTGCCTAAAGTCTCAGTCATCTCGCACACTTTTAATTGGCAGTCTTGCATTATATCATAGAGTTTTCAATGATATCCTTCGTGGTAAACTCAATTGGGTGGCCATTCAGTGCTCCTCCTACCACGTATAAACTCATTCATCCAGAAATAAATGGTTGTTAATGACAGTGTAGAGCCCACATTAACTTCATCCAACTCTGCTTTGATCTGTTTTGCAGTCCTAACCATTTAAATGCAATATGTTTAATAACAGCACGAAACTAATTTTTTTCCATTTTCTACTGCACATGTGACACCAATCACTTTAGATAGCTATCAACAATGAACTGAACTTCACATACAGCTGAAAATTTGTCTAAAACTATCACATAAATCACTTCCACCAATAATAGAGTACATAAAATTTCCTGCAATAGAAATAAGCAGACTTATCAAACAATGCTTGTAATTATAGAACATATAATAAAAATTTCTGAATGTTGGGAATTTTTATTATGAAAATAACAATTAATTTTGATAAGGGCTCACTCAAAATTCACTAATTTTTACAAACTTAAAGGCATGTTGCAAAGGCTATTTTCTTCATCATCAGCTATGCTACTGTTTCTGATTTAAAATGTATGAATTCCAAAATATGTATGAATCAAAACTTCTTATAGCTATTCAGAAACCTGTAAATTTACTACATGGAAGAATGAATTAAAAAAAATAAAGTAGTTAAATTTGGTCCTTTGAATAACAATGACATCTAATACAATAGACACACATTTGCATATCATGTTTGAAAACTTACAGTGAAGAAGGCAACAACCTTCAAAACATCTTCAAGTTGGTAAAAATTAGCAAAATATGAGCAATCCTTTATCAAGATTGTTTAATTATTAAATATATAAATGTTTGCTAAAAGTAAAAACAAAAATTAAGTTTTGGTATAGAGTTGAAAATCCTTAATTTTCAATTTAATTTTTGACAAAACATTAAAATCATTACATATATTTACTTTTTATGTAATACATTCTTGCAATGAATAAATATCAATACATTGTGAATTATTAATGAACTGTTTGTGTTCTGATGTTACATTCCTTATAGCTGAGGGTAACAATAAAGTCTGATAACTTTGGCACCTTATATTATTTAGATGACAACCACCACAGCAGCAAAAGAAAAACTATTCAGCAAGAATATGTGCACTTAGCAGTTAACTGTTAGCCATGCTTGCTTGATACTCTACAAATTTGTAGTGGCAAAAATTTGTTACATTTGTTACAGAGATTTAACTTACTTCCTCTTTATAATAGAGGTCATAAACCATATTAAGAGACATCAGGGAGAATTATGTACAAATATAGATATTCATTCTCATAATACAAGAAGGAAAAATGACCTTGTTCAAATATGCAGGACAAATATTTTCAAAAATAATCTCACAAATGTTGACATTAAAATGTATAACAAACTACCAATAAATATTAAAGAAATAACCAATATAAAACAATTTAATAAAGAAGTCAAAGCCTTTCTACTACAATATAGCTTTTATTTAGTAAGTGAATATATAAATATATGAACTTTAAATAAAGCATATTGTAAATCTAGTATAATTACTAAACCTGTATATTGCTTATATTATATTCTAGATGAAGAATATTTATCATGTAAATGATCCAAATGGTAAATAAAGTATTATTATTATGACAAGTGGTATTATTATATTCCTATAATGTAAGAAAGGGGAAATAGCAATAATCTAAACAAAGACAAAGTGAAAATTTAATCGTAACTTGGATAAGAGAACTGTCAAAGATGCAAATGAAATAAATGTAATGTTAATAAGAATATAAACCCATAATGATAATGTATTAAGATCCTATTATTTGTTAAATATTTATCAGTTGTGTTGACTATGCTAGAAGAAATTACACAATATTTGTTCAAAGATGACTAACAAAATACGCAATATATCAAATGGTTGTACAGGAAATTTGCTTTACTTCAGGTTTTACATGAAAAAAATTAGTTTGCTAAACTGAAATATTACAGCTATTACAATGCCACTTCTAAAATGTCAAAGAAGAATGCACATTACATAAAATATAGAAAGCACATTAAAAGAACATAAAATAGAATATTAGCACTTTAAAACCTACAATTCTTATGATTTTACTGAATCAGTTTATTTAATCTAATGCTCCATTCTGATTGCATTCGAGTTACAATATATTTCAAATCAAAATAACTTCTGATTATCAGCAAAAATTACTTGTAAAAGAATATTAACACAAAATGGAAAAGCAGATTTTTAAGAAAAAAAGAAAAAAATCATATATACATATATCACATTTTATTCATTATCTCTAAAAATGTAGTTATTGCGTACAAGAAATTGAATGCACTACTTACTATGCGAAAAATGGTATGAGAACGGGAACTGTGTTCATTCATATTTGTTCGACTAGTTTTTCTCTTTTTTTCACCTCGTTTCATTAATTCAAGAATCTGAAAAAATAAACAAACAAAATAATGTAACATTCATTGAAATTTTATAAAAAATTAAAAGAATCAAATAGAACATTTAGCTAGCAGAATGATGTCCAGCTGATGTATTACAGATATCTAAGGCACACAATCTAGGTAAGGATGTCAATCTTACATAACCGAGAATAATGTGGCTTTGTTCTACAGCTATAATGGTTTTATTCATGATTCTAATATGTCAAAATAAATTAATGACAGAAATTACAGGTTTTTCAAGATATAGCTCACTGATGTTTAAACACTGTAAAGCATGCCCCTTCCCATTTATTACAGGAATGATAGGTTTTTGGTTTCTTGAAAACATCCATCTTTAATACATAAATAAAAACTATTCTTTCAATAAGAATAACACATACACAATGAAAGTCACTGTAAAAAACAAGAAACATTAACTGTCTATAGAGTCAAATAATATAAGCCTATTAGCCAGAATTAAAACGAAAAAAATGTTTCCCTGCAATCTAGGGCTACACTCGTTATACACACATGCAGTATATAGCCAAAAGGGACTGGGAAACATGATGGCATTTATTTACAACATTTAAGTGATTACCATGTTGTTGGTTTTTGAGCATTGTGAGCATCATTGCCAATTTAGCTATATATGATTGACCACGTGGAGGAAATGAATCTAGACTAATTCCAGTTACTAATTGATATCATTGTATGATTCAGTTGAACTACACACTATTAAAGCTTCACTTACTTTTCATAATGTTCTTGAAACTGGTTCCATACATTTATGAAAAGTAAGTGAAGCTTTAATAATGTGTAGTTCAACTGAATCATACTATGATATCAATTAATATGATTAGCTTCATTGTGCAAGTTCCAATTTACATTTAAGTAATTCCAGTTATGTCTGGTCATTTTTATTACATAACTGTTAGTGAGAAATACTGCAGAGCAATGTCTTCATTACCAGCAACAGCAGCATTAATGTTAACACAGGTAAAATTTGATTGTGAATCTTTTCCTATATTTATAAAACTAAGTTTTGGCACAAGTTCATATTCGGTAGTTTGCAGCCACTTTCTAGTCTCACTTGCTGCAAAGATAACTAAAAATGAAACTTATGGATTGAAATCCTGCTTCACTGAAGCTGCCTAGTTGAAATTTTTATCCAGAGATTTTCTCAGTCCCAAGCAAAAAACAATATAGCTTTAATGGTTTGGATCCATTAATTAATTTAAGGAAAATATCATTCCTTTATGATAAAAATTATCACCATAAAAATATTGGCAATTAGCAAACGACATTTATTAAAATGTAAATTGGAACTTGCACAGTGAAGCCATCATATAATTTCTATTATTGTATGATTTAGTTAAACTACACACTCATAATGCTCCACTTACTTGTCATAATATACAGAACCGGTTTCGAGAATGAAATGTTCAAAAACATTTTGTTCTCGAAACTGGTTCTAAATATTATGACAAGTGAAACATTAAGTGTGTTTGTAGTTCAACTAAATCATACAATAATATCAATTAAAATGAATTAATATTTAACACAGAAAAACATCAGTATCATGTCACATATATTTGTTTTAAACCAGGTGGGCAAGAAATGCCCATTTTTTTATGAATATAGATTTCTCTGAAATTGGTTGACATAAATCAATAATAAGCCCTAGTTTATATTTAGATAATTTCTTTTCTTTATTTGCTTGAAAAACCTTATATTACAGGCAAGTATCTGCCTTAATTTAAAACAGGAACCAACTTTAAAAATAACTTTAGCAAATAAGGAGGTATTTTGCTGCTTTCACCAATATTTATTATTATGCTGTGTAATATTATTGGTTCATTAGTCTAATTTTATATTTTACAGAGCATTCTTATGGGTAGGTCATCTATAAAATCATTCTTAATTTATGGTACATTCATTACATTATAACTATTACAATGCATTTACCTAAAAGCAAACGCCTTAATGGAAGGAATTGATACTGAAATGACATACAGTCGACTCCAGATAATTTGCAGTTAATCTTCTCTCTCTCTATTTTTGTTCTTTAATTTTTAATATATAAAATATTTCACCTGTACTAGATTAGCCAATTTCTCCAAATTTTTGCATGTAATCCATCTTTCTGCCATCCACAGAAGTCATCCCCTTCCCCTTGAGTTTTTGTGCATAATGTATTGAAGATAAGCTATGCTTCCTCCCTTCAGTAGCCTTCTGAGCAGTGCGACCAGTGGTGCTGATTGCATGCTGTATATCATGTAGCACACTTATAAATGAGTGCTCGTAAAAGACTTATAAAGAGGAAGGCACAGAAGATGCAAAAATATCACAACCAAGCTAATATCGCTGTCAAAACACTTCTACTGTATAAGGAAAATGGTTATAACTTTTTGTTTATAGATACTGTTTTCCTACGAAATTTAAATGGTAAAATCGGAAAAAATGGACATAGGATATACATAAAGCTGATTTTTTCTGTTAAAGTGAAATGAGTTTATAATTTGTATTGCTAAAGGCATTTATCTTAAAATGTATTACAGTGTTTCAAATATGTTGATTTTGAACTATACTATATTACTGAACTTTGGGCCAAAAAAACAAACAAACAAACAAACAAACAAACAAAAACTTTTGCAGATAATTTGCAAATTTTGATATTTCATGGAAGTTTGCGCATTAATTATATAAATTATCAGAAGTTAATTATTTAGAATATCTTTAGAAAAAACAGGATTAAACAAGAACAAAGATGATCATTTTAAAGAACTAGAAAACAAAGTTTCATGAAAGATACAGACTAAATATGGTAGTGGTAAGAAAGATTCTGCAATAAATTCATATAGATTAGAACATACTAACAGATACAAGCCAAACATTCATTCCCAATCAAACTTAGGACTATATAATCCTATGCTACTGTTAAGTTCCACAAGTTGCTATAAATGATGCTGGCACATCTACAGCTATTTTTTCTTGATAAATTATTAACCTTTCAGAGGCCACTATCTCAAAATCTTATTATATTCATGAAGTGTTGATGAAATCATGCTGCACTTTAATATGCAAATAATGTAAATGTGTTGTAAATTATGCATTATAACTACAGCTTTCCAAATATGAATTGATAGCAAGCACATTTTAATTTATATTATTTAAAAGTTTCATGTGTTCCTTCAACAAAGCTAATGGTTTATAGCTGCTAAATGTTCCTAGGAATGCAAGTTTCAAACATTCCCAGTTTGGAACCAATTAATCATCTCATCAGCATCATATTTTTTTAGTTTAATTTTAAAATTGCTATAAAATTATTTTAGTTGTTTTAAGTTTCATTTTACATCTGAATTATTATTATATTACACAAGAACTGGATTGAAGCCTCTCTTTTCTTCAATATTTTTCCATCAGTCTTTTTCAATTGCTCATACACTTTGAAAATAAATTGATGAACACTGCCTTTTCTGCAGCCACAAAATGATTAGCATAAACTCTTTGGTGACACCATTTCTACCATCATGATTTTCCCCAAGCACACAACATATTTGTGTTGCATGCAGACAGTAACATTAAGTTTTTAAGTTAAAAATATTACTGCTCTATCTCTGAATAAAAATGTTCTGTTAACAATAATTGTTTTCATAATTAACATAGCTATAAGCATAAACTTTAATGTATTTTAAATTAAAAGAATGTTGATCAACATAATGTTTAAATAAGTTGAATGTATTAAAATTTTTTAGATATTGTAAAAGCTTTATTTATTTATTTATTTTTATGGAGCTAACACAGTGAAGCTCACGTGAATTAAATCTGTCATCTAACACTCTTCATGCTTCACTAACCTTAAAAATATTCGGTACCGGTTTCAAAGATACTTTATCTCTATCATCGGCCTTGGACGACTGGTGTAAAGGATGTTGTTACGCAGTATCAGAAGCAATGTTTCGCTCTGGTGAAACTTTAATTAACTTAAAATTTATATTTTCTTCCTTTGGAATGTGAAAATTCATCAAATGATCCTTATGTTTGTAGATTAAATCTTTTCCCAAATATCCAATTCTACCGGTCCCTGTACAGCTCTCAATAATTCAACTTTTTCTTTTATATCATGATTTTCGGTCCAAAAGTGCCACTGCTGATTTTTCTATTTGTTTGTATTTTAAATTTCTCATATGTTCTTTTAGATGTATCCCCACATTCCTCTTAGTTTTTCCTACGTAGATCTTATCACATTCAGCACATGAAATCTTGTAAATCCCAGCTTTTTTCTCCTTTGGGGCATTATCTGTAGTATTGTCTTTCAAAACGTTGTTTAAACTAAATCTATTAGTGGGAGCCAATTTTATATTAATATCTTTAAATATTTTTTAAAATTTATACATCACTTTTGGATTATATGTAAATTTTTTAAAGGACATTTTTTCTTTAATTGTTGATAATGTAGTGGAATTTTCAATTCTTTTCTTTCTCTGGAATTTTTTTAATCTTATTATGTATTAAATCTTCATTAAAACCATTTAAAATTGCTATTTCTGTTATTTTTTTATATTCTATGTTATATTCTTCTTAAGTGATTGGCAAATTGATCAATCTGCATATCAAACTATTAAACATTGCATGTTTGTGAGCTATAGGATTAAAACCATTTTCTTTGATATAATTATCTGCATGTGTGTCCTTTCTATATATACCAAATTTCAAGTTATCTTTACTCTATAATTTTAATATCCAAAAAAGGCAGCATATTGTCTGTTTCTATTTAATGTGTGAATTTTATATCTCTATCTTGAATATTCAAAATCATTAGTGCATCCTCAATTAACTTTTTATTAACTATGGTAAAAATATCATCCACATATCTGTACCAATACTTAAAGAAGTGTGAAAGGCTGCAGTAATATGCGTTTCAAAATTACTCATGTAAAGATTTCCCAGGAAAGGAGATAGAGGACTGCCCAAGGTCAAGCCTGTTTGTTGTTTATAAAACTGTTTATCAAATGTAAAATATGACTGATTAATACAAATGCTTGTCAGATGTATGTACTCTTTTCTGTGTGTTTCATTGATTCCTACTTCTGTTAACCATTTTTGTAAAATGATAAAAAAATTTTCTCTAGGTATGCTGGGGAACAATTAATTCTATCAATTAATTTAAGAAATAAAAGGATATTAGATTATTACCTACAGATACCTAGTGTCATTTGATGTGATTTCATTGTTCCCCAGCATACCTAGAGAAAAACTTTTAATCATTTAATAGATTTCATTTAAACAACGTTTTGAAAGACAATACTACAGATAATGCCCCAAAGAGAAAAAAACTGGGATTTACAAGATTTCATATGCTGAATGTGATAAGATCTACGTAGGAAAAACTAAGAGGAATGTGGGGATACTTCTAAAAGAACATATGAGAAATTTAAAATACAAACAAATAGAAAAATCAGCAATGGCATATCACTTTTAGACCGAAAATCATGATATAAAAGAAAAAGTTGAATTACTGAGAGCTGTACAGGGACCGGTAGAATTGGATATTTGGGAAAAGATTTAATCTACAAACATAAGGATCATTTGATGAATTTTCACATTCCAAAGGAAGAAAATATAAATTTTAAGTTCATAAAAGTTTCACCAGAGTGAAACATTGCTTCTGATACTATGTAACAATAGCCTTTTACACCAGTCGTCCACGGTCGAAGATGGAAATAACGTATCTTTGAAACCAGTACCGAATATTTTTAAGGTTAGTGAAGCATGAAGAGTGTTAGACGACAGATTTAATTCAAGTTGAATGTACATTGAACAAATTGACTAATTGAGAAATTATGATGCAAATAATAGCAGTGCACACATTAACAGGCTTGCTATGTTAGCTTAGGGGAGGGGGAAAAAAATCCTTTACTACTATACCATATTAATAAATTACAATTTTTTATTGAAAATGTGTATTAAGATTTCATATATGTTTGCCATAAACAGTAATAATTTACAATGTTCATAGTTACACCCATTGAAGTTATTATTTTTAATGGACTTATACACATTATAAACCATTTATTGAAATTTCCAATGTTCCAGCATATTTTATTAAATAAAAGTTCTGGGCAATTATAAAATGGGCAACCAGTAAGGGGTATAGCAATAAAAATTAAATCTGAAATAACAGTGAAACAGATTTAAAATTATAAGCAGTAAGTGATCAAAATACACATATGTAATACATTACTGCAAATGGAAATCATTTCCAAGAAATAATGAAGGCTTAAAAGCCAGTGCAGAACATGATATGCCATTTAAAGTTTCTCTGGATTTTGTTTTCATTATTGCAAAGACACGCATCATATTCCAAAAATATTAGAATATAAATATTTTTATAAATATGTATAATATGCTAAATAAGTCACATTAATTTCAACTGATGTTTAAGGATAAGAAAGGGAGAAAGCATAAATCCTGCAGTAATATTAACTGATATCATAGCATCACATATACATTTTAAGTACCTTGTCTGCTGTACAAGCAACTTCTTCTTTCAATTGAGCTATGACAACTTGACCATCTACTTCTCGAAGTCTCAATCCTTCCTTTCCTTCCAGAAGATCAGTTATTCTCTCGTTATAAATTTCCATGTATGATGCCCTGTAAATAATTGCATAAAAGCTTATGTGGATTGCTTAGAAGAAGTACATTAAACACTAAAATTTAAAAACTATATACTGCAGTCAAAAGAACACGCATTGCTCATGTAATATTTTATGACATAATCTAAAAATGAGTCACGATTGTGCAATAACAAAACGAACTGGCAAAGAAGCTGCCAGCCATGTCCTGTTTTTCACATGCAGACTACAGGATGGATGCAGTAAATCAGTTCAATATTATTTCCAGAAAAATCTAGCCACATTAGGCATATTTTTAAATTAAAATGTAATTGGAACTTGCACAGTGAAGCTAATCATACAATGATATCAATTAATATTTTTAAATATTTACATCCTAGAGCAGAAGAATGGTTGAATGGTGTCATTTTTGACCTTTGATATAATTGGGCATTCAAAGTAAGAAAAAAAACAAATGGATTAACTTCTCATCAGAAGGTATATGGTGCTAACAATGCCACTTCTAGTTACTACCCTGTTATATATTTATAGAGGCACTAGTCCCTGCAATTTTGCTTATACCAAGGACATGGTTTGATCCTGTAACTCTGTTTGCCGCTCTGCCACCAATTTGGATGGAAATGCCAAGCTCTCTATGGTCATTTCCTTGAGAAGTAAGGTTTGATCCCATTTCTCTCCCTTTTATTCCATCATTAGCATGACAAAATTGGTGGAGTTGCACTGGTTCTTGCAATAAATTGTGAAAGAATTTGGTTTGATTCCAAACCTTTTTTGCAAGTCTACATTCCAACTGTGCTATATAGCAGGCACTGGAAATCTTAATGTTTTCTTTGCAGCTGAAAGTTAAGTTTTTTGATCTCTGTCTTTGACTTTGTTACAGTAGCCCATGAAAATAAACATTTTAGAAATTGCTGCAATTTTTTTTTAAACTAATTCTTGGATTATATTATCTGCTGTCCTTCTAAGCACCATTGTTTCCATTAAATTTTTGAATAGTTAATTATTGTAAGTTAATTTCCTGAATTGTAACCCTCATTATCTATTTCCATAATTTATTTAAGCATTCAAAAACTGACCTGTAAACATAAATTTCCACACAAATTTTAATATAAGTGTACTGCTTTGATGTAAAATGTGCAATAATGGTCCACATGAAACTTTATAGATATTATGATACTGAGTGCTATACCGAATAGAACATTGTTACAATCAGTGATTAACAACTTGATTTTTGAAATTTTTGGTTGTAAGGCATGTTTTTTAAGTTTGGATTTTGGTGACTATCGATATTCACCTCCCTTCCACCTGTACCATATTCATGCATTCGCAATAATTTCTAAGTTCAGATGCATGCAATAGCACACTAACAAAATGGAAAGTCATGATTATAAGCTTTAAGTAGCTTGTGATTCCAGATAATTTTTGGTTTTTTGCATAGATGGTTATCCAACAGTCTCTTTCCTGAATCTTTTTACTTCAATGCATATTCTGGCCAACCTTCTACTGCTGTGACTATTATTTTAAGTATTACATGTTTTAATACTTTTCTATATTTGAATTTATAAAGGTTTATTTTAAGTCAAATATTTCAAACATTAAGAACCTCTTGTTAATTATCACGTTTTCTCTAGAGTAATATCCTTAGTCTCTAGCGAAAATTACAAACTTACAAAATACAAAAATTATCTACTCATTGCTGCTTATATTCTTTTTAGCAAATTCCAAAGGAATGTAATCTATTGTGATTATACCCATGAAATGATATTTGAAAAATTTCTTCAAATCTCCATCAGTCCTACCTACCAGGCACCAAAACTAATGATAAAAAATTACATATATACAGTATATTAATGCACTATTCCAAAATAATTTCAGAGAGTGTAGAGATGTTGTATATAAGCAATTTGAGATGGGCAATGTATGGTCCATGATAACACAGTTTTATGGTGTTAAACATTTTGACACTATGCTGATAAGTTGGTGTTAAAGCTAAGCTAGGTGAAAAATTTGGTTTAGAATGTCTTTAAAACTGTCTTGCAAGCATAGAAATGTGGATTTTCTGCAGCGTGTTATTGAATTTTCAAGATTAGTGCCATAAATATCCCTCAAATCCAGAACTAATTATTTGACAGTGCAACACTGAATTATGCCTTTTTGCCTTATGTAGCCAAGACTAACTACATTTAAATGTAGTTGGTCCTGATGTAGCCTGCTCTAGAGGGAGCTCTTAATGCATAATGCAAAAACTAATTTTTACTTACTACTAACATGATGACTAAAACTTAATTTACTCTGAACATGATTCTCATTAGTAAAATAACAACTACAATAGGTTGTAATTATATGAATTGATATGTTAAGATTTAAATTTATATTTATGTATAAATTGAAACACCAAATTAAAATTTAGGCTAAAAGTTGAAGCTGGGCATCTTCATTAATCAGTAGCATACTGGCATTTTAGAAACTTACATCCATTGCTTTAAAATTTGAACAAGGAGGCCATACATTGCCTATCTCAAATTACTTGTATACAACATTTCTACACTCTCTGAAATTATCTTGATGTAGTTCATTAACACCCTGAACATGTCTGTTAACACTCTAGCAGTCCTAATTTCTATTTTTTCTCAATGAAACTCAGCATAATCATCAATTCACCAATGATTCATCCAGTTCGTTAACCAGCAAAATTGGACCATTGAGGGGGGGATTTAACCTAAAGTAGAAATTTTTTAAAAAATTGTAAAATAATTCTAGAGGCTGCAATGGTTGGTTTACCTCAAACTCCTTATATTTCCTTAAAATAAATGGATAAAAATAGTTTCTGAAAATCAGGGCAATCAAACCATTAGGAGTAGAGAGGTTAAAGGAAAATTTAAAAATCGCTCTAGTGGCTGCAATTTAAAAATTTTAAAGGAAACTTGATAAATGCCATTGAAATAAAACAAAAAAGTTTGTAAAAATCAGTAAAATTGGACAATTAGCATTGGAGGTAGGAGGAGGTTTACCCAAAATTTAAAAATCGCTCTACAGATTTGTTATTTCACAACAAAACTTCGCATATAAAATTTAAGTCAAATAAAAAAAATTGTTTTTGAAAATCAGCAAACTTGGACTATTAGTGCAGGGGTTGGGATTACCCAAAAAATAAAAATCACTCCAGTGGCATTAATATTTGCATTTTCACAACTAAACTCTGTATATACCATTTAAATAAAATAAGAAAAATAGTTTCTGAAAATCAAGGAAATGGGGTCATTTGGAGTGCGGTTTACCTGAAATCGCAAATTTAAAAATTGCTCTATTTGTTTTTTACAATAAAACTTGGTGTAAATACCACTTAAATAAAATAAGAAAAATAGCTTCTAAAAATTAGCGAAATCAAATAGGGTTTACCTGAAACCCAAAATTTAAAAAGTACTCTAGTGGCACTAGAGTTTCAGCAGCTGCTGAAACATCTTCACAATCCATTGGAGTTATCCACTTGGGAAAAAATTTTCATATTAAAAAATAGAGGAAACGTAATGAATTTCAAGTTCTCTTATGCACGAACTCAGCAATTTTCTACTTCAACCAACAGAAGCCACCACAGAAACATCCAGATGTCCAGCCATCGTTTCGAGTAACGGCAGTTCAGTGAGCAACTGAAGATGGGAGAGATTCTTCCAAAACGTGTCTTACTTTTATGTAAGTCAGAGGAGTTTAGTGTAAAAAAATGAATACCTAAGTTTTGGATGTATTACCACTCCATTGTCAACAGCTTCATAAGTACAATATTTATATACAAGAAAAAATGTGATTATGGAGAGAGCTCTTAAGAATTGGTTTAGAATTCTAAATTTAAATGAAAGAAGTTTGTTAAGCAAATGTTCCGAATTTCAAGAAGAGAGTCTGAGTAATTGGTGGAGTAACAGTCTTGGAATTATTTTGGAGAACAATGGAATGGGGGGGGGATGTGAGGAGGGAGAACAATGTAAACGATTTGTGGAAAGCTGTAAGAAGGAGATTGGAAGATGGAGAAATACAAAAACTGTTTAGCAAGATAGCAGGTAAAAGCTCCTTAGTAGTTTATATACCAATAAAATATAAATGGGAAAGAGAGAAGTATATTGATAAATCAAATAAAGAACAAAGAGAGAACATTGCATGGGCAAGAACGGGTGTTTGGGATTTAAAAGGAATAAGGAAAGGATCTCAGAATCAATGTTCAATATGTGGGGGAAAGGAAGATATGGAACATATAGTGTTTGAGTGCAAAGGGACAGGACTCTGGAGGACAGAGTTTATAAATAAGAAATGTTTAAATTAGATAGAAAAATGGCCTTGATAAAAAATATTCAGTAAAAATAGCAGGAATATAAGGAAGTTCTTTGGTAAAGTTAAAAAAAATGGAATTGGTTACTAAGAAGGGAAGTAAATCAAATAACTTAAAGGGTAGTTAGCCATATGTTTACTTAATAAGGAAATTTTGGGGTATAATCATGGGAAGCAAAGAGCTTGGATTGAATCATTAGTCATATTACATTGTATTGGGAAAATGTCATAGACCTGGGAATGGCTGGAAGTGAAAATATATTATATTTGACTTAAATTATTGAATTTGTGTTTGGAAAATATTTTAGAAGGTTAATAAATGTAGCATTATAGGAAGCATCTGAGAAATAAAGGAAATAGTACATGAACAGGTAGAGTAATTGAAAAATAATTATTTTAGAATCTTGTGTCTGAGACTGGTCCCCTGGAATTCCAGTAGGCTGTTGCTGATGGGCTGGGTACTGATGTAATCAAGGTAGAAATTCTGCCCCTTATTTATTTATTTATATTAGAATTTAGATAAAAGTGATTGTATAAAACCAACTATTGCATTAGATTTTCTGTAATATTGAGGGGCCATACCTAAAATGCCTGGGCCAGATAGGAGGAGGCCCCTTTGTAGTTTGTATTTGTATCTTGTATTTTTCTTAGCACTCAATAAATTCTTATTTTAACAATTAACCCATTATGATTCCAGTTTTAAATTTTGTAAATCATTTAACATTCACATAAACTATTTTTTAGATTTTTTACAGCACTTGAAGACATACTTTTTTTTTTAAAAATTTAAAATGAAAATGTCCACTTTAAAATTTTAAAAACAAAAATCCTCATAAATCCTATAGCATTACATATCATAGAAAAGTCAATAAAAATGCTGAAAATGACAACACTAGCTCCGTAACTTAATTAGAAGAGCTGCTATGGCAATTCAAAAATGAGGAGTTGATTTATTCTTCTTCTTCTTCTTTTTTTTTTTTGCATTACCGTATTTTCGAAATGGGTTGAAATATTTTCATAAATTTTCTCTTAACACACATGAAGTATATATCTGCACCAAATTTAAATCTGGGATGTGTACTGATTTAACATGATTCAGTAGATTGTCTCACACCCACTTCCTAAAATAAATGCTACTGAAACCGTTCGCATCGCAAACATAATTGAACAAATTCAATTGCCAATGGTAGTGGTACCCCAGTTTTATCAGAAATTATGCATACTCTGAAGGTCAATTGGTTTCCATTAGTGTGCACAAATGCTGATTGCAATGAGAACACTATCTATGAATTCCCTGCTGCTAAACCCAAAGTAAAACAAAAATTGAAACTTATTCATATCTGTTAGGAAACTATTTCACAACATATATTGCAGTAATTATATAATTTTTAACAGGAGTATCAAAAATGCGTGAACAATGATAACAGGTAGTTAAGCACCTCCTTTCCTAAAATGGGAAATATTTATATATTTAAGATTTTTATTGCATAAATTGAAGGAACAGTTCATTTTCAGTTGTATCATTGACACTAAATGGTGTCTATAACATGCAAATAATACTGATATCCATTCTTGGAGAAACATTATTAAAAAGTATTACATTTGTATCATTGACACTAAATGGTGTTTATAACATGCAAATAGTACTGATATCCATTCTTGGAGAAACAGTATTAAAAAGTATTACATTTGCATCATTTAACCCTTAAGTTTTCAATCTATAGAAACAAATTAGTCAAAACTATGTTTACAAAAAAGCCACCTTTACATCTACATAATATGCTTTTGTAAGCAACGTTTGGAATTTGTATTAAATTTTTTTTACCTTAAAAAGATTATAGCATTCTGCTTGCATAAAAAGGATTGCTTTCATCCAATTCTATAGATGCAGCATCTCACTTACCGTAATAAAAACTTCCGATCCTCAAGGCATGTAATGCTGTGAATTGCTTGAAATATATAATTGATAGTTTGTGGAATGATTCCAGGTTCAAACTCCGTTCCCGTCATTGTGTATGTCTTTCCTGTTACAGATTAAAAATTAAATTTAGATTAAAACAACATATTTAGAACATTTTGGGATGGATCATAAGTTGAAATTTCAGTTTTAAACCCTTCTTTCTCCTCTTAGATTTCATGAACATAAAAAGTCTATACATAATATGAGGTTTGTTCTAGGAGCCACAATTTTCAAAGGGTGCATGCTCAGCAATTTTTACAGTTATGTTTTACATATACTGGCAAGTTTAATAACTAAGTATCAAACTATATTTTCAATAATTCAGCACAGCAAACCTATATGGAACATAACATGTTTAGGGCGAATGCAAATAATAATACATCTCTAGTTTTCATTGGAGTGTTATAAATTGTGGGTATTTGTTTTTAATATTAACAACAAATGAAACACAGTAGCATAAATGTTGTCTCATTTTGTAAAGAGCAAGAATTTGAATGCTGTGCAGTGAAGCTAGATATAAATGGTCCTTTTATTATAAATATTGTACTTACGAAACTATCGACAATGGAGTGGTAATATATCCTAAACTTAGGTATTCATTTTTACACTAATGTACATCATATGCAAAACAAAGAGAAATTTGGAGGAAAGAATATTTTAGAAATATTCGGTTTAAGCAGGTGAATAAATCAGCAGTAGCAGCTCACTTTTGGACCAAAAATCATGAAATAAAACCGGAAATTAAACTGCTGAAACATCTTCACAACCCATTGGAGTTAACCACTTGGGAAAAAATTTTCATATTAAAAAATAGAGAAAACCTAATGAACTTCAAGTTTCCTCCTATGGATGAACTCGGCAATTTCCTATTTGAACCATAGAGGCCACCACAGGAACATCCGGGTATCTAGCCATTGTTTCCAGTAACGGTGGTTCAGTGAGCAACTGAAGATGGGAGAGACTCTCCCAAAATGCATCTTATTTTTATGTAAGTGGAGTTTAGGGTAACAAATGAATACCTAAGTTTAGGATATCCTTTTATTATCTTGGCAATATACAGATTTCCTAAGTGAAACTTCTCTACCTTCATGAATCAGTTAGAAGAAACAGTAGCATCACTCTATAATGCGCAATGAACTTAACTATTTGTGGGGAATAAAGTGGTTTCTCAATTTAGTGGTTGGCATTACTGACTGCTGGTCAGAAGGTCACACGTTCAATCCTGGTCTTGGCTAAGACATTTTCTAAGTTAGGGCTGTCTGGAACAGGGTTCATCAAGCCTCATGATGGCAACTGTATAACTACTGATAGAAAGGTAGCATCCTCAGATCGAGAAGGCGGCATGATAGTGGACAGCAGGAACTTGTGTGCTGATCCCATGTCTGCATTACTGCACTCTGTCCATGATGTAGCAAGATGGAGATACATGATGCACCAGTTGTGCAGTCCATCTGGGCCCTCAAGGGCTGTCGGGCTTGGGGATTATTTTATCATATGATTTTAATAGGAACATCTCAAATGATAATAAATTAAAATTTAGACATACATCTTAAAATTCAAATTTATTCAGTATTTCCATTTGTTGATAGCCTGTCATTTATGATGCTTAAATATTAGCAATACCCGGAGTTATCAGTGAACCCATCAAGAAAGAGGCAACTAATAGAGTTAGAACAATGAATAAATTTAAACAAGACCTTAGGAGAGAAAAATGGTAATTCATGTATTTCAGTAACCTAGTGAATGACAAGTTTAATAAAAATTTTAAATATTGTATTATTATTATTTGAGGCTAAAAAAGAATAAAACAGAATAAGACCGGGCATCTTTTGTATTAGAAAAAATGCGTCAGTAAAAAAACTATGTGTGCAATATCATATTAGCAACAACCCAGATTAAAAAAGTATTATAGATAATATTGTAAAATACTCAGTAAAATAATAACTGAAGCTAAAACGATATATATTTGAAAAATCTGATAAAAACGAAAATGATATGGAAAATAATACATACTGAATCAGTCAGCCCTGACATTGGTGACTAGTAACAAAAGTGCTCGACCAATAGATTTGTTGATTAATAAATAACTAATGTTATTCAGTTGCTAATACTGTTTTTTATCTAGCTTTAATTGTATAGTGTGATATTTCTTAGTTTTAACATGTTAGTGAATTGTTTTTATGTTATATTTCTTACAACTGACTATCACTTAAGAAAGCCATATTTGTTTACAGTAGTCAGCTGATTGTAATTACCAAAACTACTTAACCTTCCTTGTGTTTTAGTTTTTTTCTGTTCATAGGTGCTGTATCTGTATGATGGATTCTAACAAATTATGTGGCAACTGCAGTGTTTTGTCTTGGACAGTATTTAATGTGATTCTTGCAATGCACGGTACCATTATAAAAGGGGCGGTTATGTGATGACAATATTCCTGATGGTAATTGGTTTAGTAAAACTATGTATAAAGGATGTTGAAATAAAATATTTAAAATGTATCATTAATCTTGCAGGACAATGTAAAAAATTTGAAGGCAAAACTGTATGAAATACAATAAATATATAATAAATCAAATTATAACTTTATTAGTTTCATTAAAAAGTAACCACAGTAAAAGTAAGATAAAACAAGTTTTTATCTACAGAAATGGCACAAAAATGAACTTGAAGCATTTATAATCTCTTCTGTTAAAATATTTAGAACACTCTTTAAGGTTTTATTTATATGAGATTTACTCAGGACATGATTTGTGGAACACTTGTCCATATCCTCAGCTGTTAAATGACTGTTGGATAATTTGTAGAAGTTGGGTAGATAGGTATCTGGTTTGACTGGTGTTGTTGTGATAAACTTGAATAAAGAGCAGTCTGCTTCCAGGATGTTGAAAGTCATTGTTTGCTCATGTTTTTTATATAAATCTTTTCCCATATATTTTGTTTTTTTGGTTGTTGAACAGTTTTTAATAACTTGATGACTTTTTCTATTTCATAGTTTTCATTTCAAAATGTGCTGCCACCACTGATTTTTGGAATGAAAACCATGAAATAGAAAAAGGCATCTAGTTATTAAAAACTTTTCAACACCCAAAAGAATTAAATATATGGGAAAAGATTTATCTAAGAAAAACACGAGCAACGCTTAATGAATTTTGACATCCCGAAAGCAGACAGCTCTTTATTCAAATTATCCCAAGGTCACTAGAGTTAACCCAGATACCTACCAACTTCTACAAATGATCCAACAATAGTGTTACAGCTGAGAATGTGCACAGGTGTTCCATGTAACATGTCCTGAGTAAATCTCATATTAAGTAAAAACCATTAGTGTTCTAAATGTTTTGACTCAGAAAAGAGTATTAATATGTGCTTTACTGTGTTTGATTCCAAATTAAATTAATATCAAAATTGAAGCATTTAATACCTTGTCACTGCAAAGAACATTTCAGTTTAGTATAATACCATTGAGATACCATCTTGAAATTTGGACTGTGTAGCTAGAAGACGTGTACCTTTAAGTGGAATTTTTGTCCAGAAAATTTTAAAATTCCATTTCTCTAAAAATTCAAAATTTTGAGAAGCAGGAGGGAAAAAAAAAAAAAAAAAAAAAAAAAAAAAAAAAAAAACCTTAATGGTGCCATGTTATATATTAAATGAAAGCTCTATTCATAAACTTTAAAATCATGCCTCTCTCAGGTATGTACCTCATAGTTTTCCAATGACCAACATTTAAGTATGTGGCAGTTAGCAAATTATGTGGTTTTTTGGGGATTTTAATAAATGTGTCTAATAAAATGGATGGTTGAAATTAAAAAAAAAAAAAATAATTATTTTTACTTATCTTATGATAAGACACAAATATACAAAATAATTAACAAAATCCATGTCACCATGTTCCAAAATTATTTTTCAGTGATTGATTTCACATGGACATACCCTGCATATAGATAAGACAAATTTTATTAAACTCGAACAATTTTTCTATTTGCAAAAGAAAGCTATGAGAATCTATGGAAGGAAAAAAAAGAGAATACTCTAGACCTCTTTTCAAAAAACAAATGTACCTATTATTACTACGGAATATATATGTATGATGATATGTGGTAGATAATCTCAGAAAATTTTAATCAAATTTCAGTGTAAAATTAATTCAATATTAGAAGCAGGAATGATTTGTATAGGAAGACTAGCATATTAAAGCTTTTCCAGAAGAGTACATACTATTCTGTAGTTCAGGTATACAATGGCCTGCCCAATAGAATTAAATCATTAGGTAATGAACATAAATTCATATCTTTAAACAATTATTTTACAAATTCTTGAAAGCTCATACCTTCTACAGTATGAATCAATATTTTGAACTGGTTGGTTGGGTGCTAGTGGCCATTGGGGATGCTGATATTTATAATTTTTTCCCTAGCTTCCCAATAAAGAGCTTCCAAATTATTTTTCATGTTTGTTGCTATCTAGCTGGATGCATTTCACTAGATGTTCTTTAAGATAGTATCCACGTCCTTACACAGTGGGCAGTGGCTATCCTTGATAAATTTCATCCTGAAGAGGTGTGCTGACAGACAATAATATCGAACAATTAAGCGGAGTTAGGCAACTCCAATTTTTCTTGGTTTTAATAAAAATGTTTGAAAGTATTTAGATCTTCATATGGCCTTTAAGTTTTTGTTTGGTATTTTGTTGTTCTTGTTAAGATATTAATCTTTTTATGAGTTTCAATTTAGAGGGAAGTTCTAGTTGAAACGGCGATTTTAATTTTATAGGGACCCCTTTTTTGCTAAAATATTGGCAATCTCCTTCCCCTTCAACCCCACATGGCTCGGGATCCATTGTAATACTATTTCTGTATTTCTGATCTGGTCTGTATGATATAGTTTTCTTATTTCATTTATAGTGTAGGTCAGTGGGTAACTGAAATTCGTTATACTTTGTAGTGCTGCTTTACAGTCACTTAAGAGCTCTTTTATTTAATTTAGGTCTATATACTAGATTTTGTAAAGATGCTCTAATGGCCATCAATTCACCATCAAAATTGTTAGCATACTGTCCTAAAGATGTATATTGATAGAATTCTTCACAGCATATTCCAAAGCCTGCTTCTCCATTTTTAAGAGATCCATCTTAATACACTCTAACCATGTATTAGTTGGATAATAGTTGTTTAGTGTACTAAATAATATCAATTTTAATACCTCAGGTGGGTCATTCTTCTTGGAGTCCATTGTATCCAGATTTAGTTTCACGTTAATATCTATATATTGTAAACAATCAGTTGGTGTAATACAGGTTTAGTGGTTATTTTTAAAAATTTGTCTAAATGTTCTTTCTGTGAGTAATTTTTTAAAGTATGTTGTGTTTTTAATCGTTGTATGCTGTCAGAAATTTGAAACCATTTATTCCTGTGTTGATTACTTTTTAATTCCTGTTCCAGTATAGTGGTTTTAATATCTAAGCTCTATTTTAATAGTCAGGTTGTTAGTTATGCTCTGCATTGTAGCAATTGGTGTTGTTTTAACAGCTCCTATTATTATTCTTAAGGACCTAGATTGTAATGTATCCAATTTAGTTTTAAGTTGGTTGTTTATTCTGGACACCATCTCACTTCCATAGAGCAAATTTGGTTTTGTGTCTCTTTTGTACGTGTCATTTAGGAGACCTATGGATCCTCCCCATTTGACTCCTGCTAGTCTTCTTAATATGTTGTTCTTATTTACTTTCTTAGTTATATTGTTGATGTGTTCAGAAAAGGAAAGTTTTTGTCAAATATTATACCAAAATATTTAGAAAGTTCTTTCTCTTGTAGTAGTTCATTATTGATTTTAAGCTCTAAATCATTTGTAGTGTGTTGAAAACTGAAAAGCTGAAAACTGTCATTTAGTGTTTATGTCCATATTGTTGGTGGATTCCCATGTTTCGATGGAATTTCATTGGAATTTACTGAAGAAATCGGAACACGAAACACTCCAACAGCCCCATGGATTCAACGGTTTTTTGTCCAGCAATAGAAGTGTAGAAATTTATATTCTAAATAAAAGCATAAAATGAAATTTTCTGTAAATAATAAGCCTCCCCTTTGGAAAGTTTAGGAATTGGATGAACTTGCTGGAGAACAAGACACTATTCATAGGCTTCTCCTTTTATGGAAGGTTTTTGCCCTCAAATTGTGATGAAATAAGGCTGCTCTGTTCAGCTTTTCTGTTTTCATTATTGGTGGATTTCAGTAAATGGGACATTTGTGTGCAACAGCTACAAGCATCTGCTGTTGGAGTCAAATCTCAGATTGAAATTGTTGGAACAAATATTCTGGAAAAGCCACTTTTTTACTTTGAGGTGATCTGGAATAAGTTATTCAAGATGTATACATCATAAATAATTTATTAATATTCAGTTCTCAAGGTAGGATTAACCTCTTACATTTTATATTGTTCAACTCTCTAATGCTTGTATACATTATACAAAAAGAGGGTGTAAAACAACATTTCTTAGATGGACTGCATTTTGCTCTGATAAACTGAATGGACTTAATGCATTCTGCACCAAATATGCAATTTGAAGTCCATATTTTACATAGAAACACATCGTGAAGAGGAAAGATACTATAGTAATATGCAAGGTATTACTGAGAATAAGAAATCACATCAAACAGAACTATGTCCATGGATGGACAAACTGCCTTTTGAAACAATACTCCTCATATGCGATGCTAGATTTAGGAGACCAATAGGAGTAATAGAAAAGGAATTTGAACAAATCAAAATAGCAGTTTAGAAGATAAGGGAAAAAGGAATGAGTTTGAAGAAACAGCTAAAAGAAGATTAGATTAGGAACAAATCAGAAAGACAAATTTGGAAAAGAAATAGAAAATACTGAAGGAGGAATTATGAATGAATGCTTTATTTCCATGTAATTCCCATACATTAACTTTACAAATTATGCAAACTATTCTTGGAGTGCTTGTTATTCTAGGATCTATACATCGTGGTTACATATACAATAGAGCCTACTTTCCATTCTCTTCCCCTTTCCACTATTCTTTCATAACCATCCTCCTCCTTTAATCACTTATTTTCTATTTCTTCCATATGGCCTTTGCTCTTTTAACCCCTTTATCTGTCCCTGAGTTTTTAGCACCATCTATTTGATTATACTCCCCAAGGGCGATGATACCACACTCCAACCTCTTGTCTCCCAATCCATCTGCTGACCACGATTTCCCCTTCCACTTCTCCCCACCATGTCATTTACCACACTCAACTGTTTCACTGGAGTTGCACCGCCACGGATGGCCGAGGTCATTAAGATGCGGACTCATGAGCGGGAGGTTTGGGGTTCGAATCGCACTAGGACTGTCCTCCCTGACTGAGGTTTTTTCCAGGTTTTTCTCAGTCCTCATAAATGGCAAATGCCGGGGAGGTACCCTAAACTTAGGCCTGGAACGTTTCCTTCCTTAAAAAATATCCGGTACAGGGACCAGTAGAATTGAATATTTGGGAAAAGATTTACATCTATAAACATAAGGATCATTTGATGAATTTTGACATTCCAAAGGAAGAAAATATAAATTTTAAGTTCATAAAAGTTTCACCAGAGAGAAACATTGCTTCTGATACTACGTAACAACAGCCTTTTACACCAGTCGTCCACGGCTGAAGATGAAGATAACATATCTTTGAAACCGAATATTTTTAAGGCTAGTGAAGCATGAAGAGTGTTAGATGACAGATTTAATTAATAAATGATTAATGTTCGACTCAAAGTGTGCTGTTTACTATGAACATAAATAGGTAAGTCATCAAAATAGCTGCACAACAGTAGAAAAAAAGCTATTTAGGTAAAAAACTACAGGACGTAGTGAAATGTAAACATTTCCATTTGAAAGATCTTGTTTTAAATGCTAAATCCCCTAAAAGCATTTTTCAAACATTAATTCCAATTTTGGGGTCAGTTCCAAACTTGCTAAATTTGCTTTGGAGATTTAACCGGTTTTTCACACTTTCTGTAGAAATATGACATATTTTAAACTATAATATCTCTGACTTTATTGACAGCCCCAAACCATTTTTTTTTACATAAGAAAGATACACTTATTTGCCACATTTCTGCATAATTTAAGCAAAATTCAAGATGATACTTTTTAGAAAAAAAATGTTTTTCATCATAAAAAGTAACAAAATTAATTTCAAACATTATATTTACAAATGAAAGAGAGGAAATGTTGAGTAACCTGTCAATTAATTTTCTATCTCAAATCTATCAACTGTTATGACTAAAACAAACTTTCTCTGTGAGATTATGAAATTATCTGGTTATTTTAGGACTCCATATATTTGGTTCTTATTAAGATATTTAAGTAATATTGCTATAAAGCATATTTCACATGAAAGTGAATATGTGCAAAAGATTTCAAGAAAATATGAACCATGAAAATTGAGCAGTATTGCTTTTCCACAGAATGGCTCCTAGCATGATATCTTGCAGGCAGTGAGAGAAATGAATTGCTTTACATCAAGAAAATATCAATATATATTCAAGCTTAATAAAATGTTGTAAGGGAGAGAAATCAATGGTGATAGGTTTTCTTGGGATGCCATGGTAATAACAATAACAGTTTCAAAGAGCCTTTATCAAACAGAGATTGGTGCAAACATAGACATACTAGTGACTTTGAACAGAGCAATAAATTCATTATACTCTGCAGTGCAAATAAAAGCCTTCCAGGCTCCTTGAAATTGCTATGTAATTCACAGAAGTACAAACTTAAAAGAAAAAAATTAAAGAAAATTTTAAACACTCATACTGTATACAATAAGGTAGAAAAATTCAATTCCAGCACAGCATAACTAATAACCTATCATATTCTTCAATTAGGTCAGAGTTAGTGCTAAAAGTGATGGAGGGTCTTTTATTAATAGGCAATGGTTTATAAAACTGCATGGCATGCTTATTATACAACATTATAAATTATGATGGGAAATTTTTTAAAATATGTTTGAATGTTTCTAAGATGTATGATGAAGTTTAGCAAAGCTCTTCATGAGAAATAAAGAACAAGACAAACAATATCAAATCCAATAAATAACTTACTTTGTGTGAGTGAAATTATAACATTCATTGTGTTATAATGTGTGCTGTTACACACACATTCCTACGACATAAAATATTAATAGTAAATATGAATACCTGAGGATGTTTGTCCATATGCAAAAATTGTTCCATTAAAGCCTCTAACTGCTGCATCAACAATTGGTCGTGTAACAGCTTCAAACATATCTGCATTTGTTTTTGTCTGGTCAAAAACATGATCTAAAAATAAAACAATTATTTACTTCACCTGTCTCTCTCATTCTCTTTTCTCTTCCCAATCACCTGAAGAGAGTCTATTAACAAATTAAACTCAATGCAGATGGATGGCAATATCTCTAGTTTCTCACTGATAGTAAAAATAAGAATTATTAACTACTTAACTAATCACTCAAACTAGACGTAAGCTACATGTCAAACACTAAATTTCATTTTATTACATTTCATTGATCATAACATGCATACATAGGTCATGTTATAGAAAAGTAAATCTATAAACAATATAGCAGCATGCATACATACTATTGATTTGAATAGTTAATAAATATAAATGTTCATGTATAATATAAATAATATTGTAACATATTAAATATAACAGGACATAATGTACCAATTGCAATCGTTATAAATACCAATGGCCACGAGTAAAAAAAGAATTATATTGCAATTCTAGTACTAAATAAAGCTAAAAAGTAGAAGACCACAGAGCAACAGTGGATTTAAATACATTCAATTCAGAAAAGCCTTGGGTTGGTGATTTTAATGTTTTCTACTTCGGCACATAGTATAAAGTATACATGGGTATTTTTTTCGTAAATTTCAATGGTGACATTTTCCAAATAGGCATGAAACCAAGTAGGTATAATTATAAATTAGATGATTTGTTAGAATGGGAAGAATGTGCAGCTTGTTGTCACATTAATAATGTCCTCGCCTATATCAAGAACAAAGCTTACCAAAATAAAAGCTCTCTTTTTCCTTGTTTTTGGAATCAACAGGAAAAATAGCATTGTTCACCACAGTCCAATGCTCCACAGCACCTTCCGATTTTTCACGTCCTATCAACGGGCGAACCTTAATGATAACTTTAATTTTCTCAGACATCGTGTCAAAATCTATATAAAATGACCTATTATAACATATTCGAACAATTAAGGCAGACCGTTGAACATCAATGTTCCATTTCTCTGGCGCAGCTTACAGCCTTCTGTTTAAATCTGACTACCTATGCTCCTATTGGTCAAAACTTCCATAGAATATTTAAAGAAATATATACAGTCCAATGTATATGGAAATAAGTAATAATAGATACGAGCAATTATGAAAATGAAGATTGAGCATAAATTTGAAACTTGAGTCCCAATTAAGCGCTTAATAACTAATTTAAATTTAAAGGCATAAACATTTGATTACTGCGCAAACAGTACGTAGGCATTTATCCAGAACTAAAGAAGTTTTAATAGTAATATCTAGTGTCACGAGTAGTACTAATTTGAAAAGGTTATTACTATTATTATTATTATTATTATTATTATTATTATTATTATTATTATTATTATTATTATTATTATTATTATTATTATTATTATTATTATTATTATTATTATTAAATGTGCGCCGTTTTACACTTCATCATTGAGAGGAAATAGAAGCTATTTGCTGTAAGTATACATATGTTATGGCCTGAGCTGTTATGAGGAAAGATAAAGGTAGGAGAGTTGTAATTCTTTCTTTGCTTAGTCCAAGGGTCTATTCCGGTTTTATTAACGAATATATTCTCAGCAGTATTATACATACAAAGATGTTACAAAAGAGGTGCTCTACTCGGAACCCTCTGAGAATAAGATGTTCATTGTCGAAGGGACAGTAAGCAGTTTCTTTATCTGTTGATCAATATATATATTGCGCTATCATGCTTATAAACAGCGCTCTTTAAACACCCTCATTCTTGCAAGGTAAGAGATGCATGCTGGTCAAGAAGTTGGCAATGGCGCGTACACATTACTTATTCGTAATTACTAATTCGTTGTTCTGTTTGTGAATTCATAGAAAAGTCTTAATATACGAGGTGCATTCATAAAGTAAGTCCTAAACACGTCTAGAGATTGCACCATTAGTCAGATAGGAATGCGCATGTGCAGTAATAGAGAGGAAGTATCAGGAAGTATGTTGGAATAATGCAGTAAAGTTGCAGCCTTGTAACGGTCGTAGTTACCGCGCTGTACTACGAAAAAGTGGCTGCTGTGATATTGTCTCCCGCCAACTGCGAGGTTCGTGCAGTCATCCCATTTTTGCACGCTCAAAAGCAAAGTCCAACGTGTCAGGAGTATGGACACGACATTATGTGTGACAGTTTGGTAAGACGATGGTGCAGGCAATTCACTGAAGGATGAACCAATATTCACGACGACCGCCGTGGCCGACCGTCCCTGGTGACTGCAGAAGTGTTGGAAAGTGTGCGGCAAGCAATTGAGCAGAACCGGCGCTTCACAATTTCAGAACTCTCCTGTCAATTCCCCCAGATGTCTCGTTCGCTTGTGCACGAAATTGTTTCCCGGTGGCTTGGTTTTAAAAAAATTGCGTACAAGACGGGTGCCAAGGCAACTGACAGATGAACACAAAACCAAACGTCTGACCGCAGCATTGACATTCCTACAGCGGTACGCAGAAGGGTGACGAGTATCTAGACAATATTGTCACTGGGGATGAAACTGGGTGTCGTATGCCACACCAGAGACAAAGCAACAATCAATCCATTGGCGGCATAGTGGTTCACCTGTGAAGATCAAATTCAAGGAGACAATCTCTGTCCAAAAAAAAAAAAAAAAAAAAAAAAAAAAAAACATTTGCACGGTGATCTGGGATCGACGTGGTGTCTTCTTATGCGAGTTGTTACCGCGAGGGGAGACCGTAAATGCTGATCGACATTGTCAGACGTTGCATAAACTGAGGAAGGCAATCCAAAACAAGAGACATGGGATGTTGACAAGAGGCATTACGCTCTTGCATGGCAATACAAGACCCCACACAGCCAACGCCACACAAAATGTGCTGAATAAGTTTGGATGGGAGATCTTCGACCATCCATCCTCCCCAACCTTGCCCCATGTGATTTTCATCTCTTCCGTCTAATGAAGCGTTTTCTGGCAGGAAAACGTTTCCACAATGACGCTGAGGTGCAGAATGAAGTGACTCCGAACATTGGCGGAAGACTCCTATGACTTGGGCATACTATTGATGGTGCCTCAACAATGGTGGTGACTACGTTGAAAAGTACCCAGTGAATCCATGTAATTATTCCAATACTTAGTGATGCTTTTGTTCTCCTTATCGGTCATCGGGGCTTACTTTCTGGATGCGCCTCGTATATATATATATATATATATATATATATATATATATATATATAATAAAATGAGTAGAGCGTGTTTTGAAATATCTGTATTTAAATTGTCTGTAGCTAATATACATCAAATTTTAATTTGTTTTCAATATTCATAGCATTCTTTATATGGCATTATTGCACGGGGTTCTACAAATAAATGTACGATACATCTGTAATGCCAAAGAAAAATTATAAGATTAATTTTAAATGTTACTAAAAAGGCACATCTACGCCCTGTTTTAAACAGGTATTTTAAAAGTGTACTGGTTATACATTTTAGAGTCCACACGTTTTATATATAAAAATAGACATAACTTTATATAAACCATGAAATGGACAATTACTCGACCAGAAACAATAACGAGTGTACCAAAAAAAAAAAAAAAAAAAAAAAAAGCTAAATTCTTTTTACACAGAATAACTATATTGTATAACAACATAACAGATATGTTTTATGACGAAACTTATAATTTATTTAAGAAAAGTACAAACATGCTTTTGTTGGAGATAGTCTATTATTCTGAAAATGAATCCTTAAAAGAATGTTATGGCAAAATCTATAAAATGCTGTATTTTATAGGCGTCACAATAGTATTGCAACATCTTCATACCATTGTATTTATTGTGTATATAAACGCTATTCTTATTTTTGTAAACTTAGATTAAGACATAACTTATCCCATATCAATGTACATTGATGCACCGGTGAACAAATACATGTACATACATGGGAGCGCGAGGCAACCCACTGGAACATTTCGGTATATTTACTGCTTCTTTAAGGGTAAAATGCTCCTCGTCTATCCACAGTGCATCCCAAAGCCAAATACCGTCTAAATTGATTGCCGACAGAAAATGATAAGCAAACTGGCGCGTTGATGTAGTTTTTGTGCTTATAACTGGTGCAACAAATGGATTTTATGAATGCCATAAAAATAGTATCATAACTGTAATACCTTTCTCATCGTAGATTATGGGATATATATTCTCATGAACTTCTCGCAGAATTTTGGAAGCAGGAAGCTGTCATCCACAATAAGAATTACTTTTGCAGTTTAAGTCCAAAGTGTTGGCGCCGGTTGAACTAAACACTGCAAAACTCTCTGCATTATTTAATCATATACCACAGGTATCTTGCGTGAACTTTTTAAAGGTATTCAACTATGTGTTAAAAATGGATCCACATATGCTGGGTGAAAAGATTATGTGAATAAATGCAATGTTCCACCTATGGTAGTATTCACAACGTAGCAGAAAGGGATTCTGGATTAGATGTAATTAAACCCCATTAAAAGCTGCTGACTAAATAAGAAAATTATCAAGGCACTAAAATCAGAAAATGAAAAACATCAGAAAAACTCGGATTAGATTGAAGTTTTAGAGAAACTGAAAAACGAAGTGAATGGACGATAGGAAATAAAACATAACGACCGGAAAATAAATAAATAAATAAAAATACCATTATCCCATAATTTCTCTTCAACTGCTGTACTCAGTTTTGGAAACGTGTGAAAATTATTCGGAATACTCGGCGCAAAGAGAAATGAGGTCCAAGAAACTTCAGCAACCAGAGTGCATCATCACTATCACCATCTTTGGTGGCAGTAATACAAGAAGTTTAGCAATGCAAATAAAACAACATATTAAATTTATATGTATGCCGTTTCATCAAGCCTGTGGCTGGTCTTGATTAAATTACAAATACGGGAAGAAAGGCGATGAAAAACGTGTACGGAGTTAGTGATAGAACAAATGAAAAATAAAAAGTGAACTGAATCACTTGACTAAATTTAGCAAGAAATATTATAATGTTAGCATCATAAGAATGAATGTTCCTCATAAGGCATGATCTATAGCCAGATTCAACTGCAAATGAAACATTAGCTTTTTTTAATACATTGCTGAATAAATAAATAAAATCCTATAAAACATGCAAGAAACTCTAAATGTTAATTTTGATAGACAATGAGTTACTAGTCATAGTTTAGATTGCCGAGGGAAAGAGCTGTTAGCAGAAGTGTTAGTGGACAAACTATTTCATATAATAAAGAAAAAAAGATACTATGGCAATCGATTTATTACATCGATTAATAAATAAGAATAAAAAATTAGCCAGGGTCTTCATCTTTAAGAAGCAAACCATGAGAACAGGCAGTAGATAATTGAGCACTACAGCTATCAAAATCAGCAAAAAATACACAAAATGATAAATGTGAACGATAGTCATATAATACAAAACCAACTGTTTGTAAAACAAATATCTAGGGAAGGATGAACGTGAAACAGAACCATTAAAATCAACAAAAGGTACTCCAGAGTGAGAAATGTAGGCTAAGGAAAACAAACGAGAGCAGAAACCAGCACGATCAGCAAACATGTGATGACTTTCGCTGTTTCCTTAGAATGTAGACCATGATCATTTCCCCCAATACTATTAAGTGCGACTTTATTCTTTTAAGGACGATTTTCTCTAGTATCTTATAAAGGTGATTAAGAGGCTGATTGGCCTATAATTCTTTGGGATAGATTGATCCTTTCTTGGTTTGGGAAAGTGCAGGATTTGCGCTTATTTCCATTTGGGTGAAAAGCACCCATGTTCTAGGGTATAACTGTAAATGTCTGCAGGTATCGTAAGCGCTCGATTGGGGAGATGTTTTAACACAATGTTAGGGATTTTATCTGGTCCCGGTGCTTTCCTGATTTAAAGATGACTAATGAGCAATTTAATTTCGCCTGGATTAATTTTCATGATTCTGTTATGAGCGCGAATATTTTCCCATTAGTTGCACTTCTTCTTCCGTGCTTATAGCAAATGCCATGTCACAAGCATCAGTATTCGGTGTGAACGTATCTGCTATTGTATCTCCGAACACTTCGGCTTTGGCCTGGGAGGTTCCGGCTATACCGTTAACCGCATGAAGCGGTGGTATGTTACATATACGCGCAAGACATTTTGCAATTCTCCATACTGTGTGCTGTTGTGGATCAATGTTTTCCAGTTGCTCATTTCATCGATTTTTGGTATAATCCTGAATTAGTTAGTTCGCATATTCACATGTATTGCGATGAATTAGATTTTTATTGCGTGGCCATTTGCATCTGAAGCAGTTCCTTCAAGATTCAAGATTCTTTATTTGTGAATATGACCTGGGGCCTACATAGGACGGCCTTACAGGTTGAATTTACATTGCCGGTCGAAGGAGAATAATTTACCTCTGATTTTTTTTTTAATACATTGAAATCATACTCTGTATACTTTGTAGTGTTAAGGTGACTACTATTTTTTTTTTAATAACACAACAAGTAACCTTAAAGTTAAACCTTAAGCCTAACCTAACCTAGTATATACAAGGCGCTGTGCCTGGATGTTATTTGCCGTTTAGAATAATTTTATTCTCTTGGCTCGGAATTTATGTTTCCGATGAACCGGCGAGCCTTTTCCTATATTTTTTACTGCTAGATTCGGGTGAACACGAATTTTTGCCCAGGTCTTGCGTGCTTTATTTGCAATAAAGTCCGCGACAGGCTCGATTTGTGTTTCCCGATGAATAGCAGTATTTGTGGTGATCATTGGAACATTGAGGAGTTTTCTTAAACTGATATTTTGTACGACCTGCAGTTGCTTCATTGTAGTGTTCGGGACATGGGCCCAGGCAGCGCTAGCGTAGGTTAGTATGCTTAATATAAAAGCCTTGTATAAAATTAACTTGGTTTTCAATGAGACCAATTTGCTCCTAAAAACTGGGGCACACATTTTAAGACGCCGCCGCCCACTGTTGGCACTGTTTCGTAAGTGATACCACCATCGCATGGTTGTGTCTTGTGTTACTCCTAAGTACTTGGTACGCCGACGAAACGGTAACATTTCTCCATCAATGTTGATAGTTATTTCTGGCTGTTTTCTCCTCTGGGAGAAGACTACTGGAGCGCACTTGTTGGGGTTTATTTTTATTCTCCATACTTTCAGCCAGTTTAGATATTCCTCTGTGTATCGTTGAAGAGCGCGTATGGCGAAATTAAAGTTTTTGCGGTGAGTATATATTACCGTATCGTCGGCGTACATCAGCACTTTGCATCGGAGGTCGGTTGGAAAGTCTTTGGTAAAGAGGGAAAAGAGGTAAGGCGCCATAATGGCTCCTTGAGGAACTCCAGCTTGTATTTCTCTGGTGGTGGATCTTTGGTTCGATGCCTGGACGTGGAAGGTGCGGTTCATCAGGTAGCTGTGTAACAGGGGAATGTAGCTTCGCATTTGCGGTAGCTGCTGGTGGATTTTATATATCATCCCTTCGTGCCAGCACCTGTCGAATGCAGCCTCCACGTCGAGAAATAGCGCCAGAGTGGTGGCCCCGTTGGCAAGTTGTTCGGTTACGTCATCAGTGAATTTGAGTAGTTGCATTTCTGTGGAGTGGTGCTTTCTAAAGCCAAATTGAAATTTTGATAATGCATCTAGGTCCGAGACCGTGTTTTGCAGTCGAAACAGGATGACTTTTTCGAACAATTTTCCAACTGTGGACAGGAGACTAATGGGCCTGTAATTTTGAGGTAGCCGGAGATTTTTTCCTGTTTTCAGAATCATGACTATCTTCGCCTGCTTCCAAGCCGCAGGGAAGTGATTATGCAACAGGCAACCATTTAAAATTTTGGTTATCTGGACAAGCGCCTTGCGTGGTAGGTGCTTTAAATCCTCATTGGTCACTCTGTCCGGGCCTGCGGCTTTGCCGTTCTTTAGTAGCTTAATTTGTTTGAAGTCCTTCTGAATGGTTATGAACTTATTTACTTGTTGTTGTTGCCCTATAAGTCGCCACTCCGCCATCCAGGCTGCCACCATGTTTTCTTGGTTCGGGTCGTTGCCCTGGTTTGGCTGGAATTTTTGCTCCAGAGTATCTGCGAATATTTCGGTCTTTTCTTTGGTGGAGAATACGGCCCAGTTCTACCTTGAAGCGCCTGTATTTTTAAATCTGCGCAGTAATCGCCATAAAGATCCATCTGAGTGGATGCATGATTTCAGCTGTTTTTCCCACCTGTCGTGGTTATTGGCGATTATTTGCGATCTGATCACTTTACGCAACCAGTTCGCAGCGAGTTTGAAGAGCGGGGACCCGGTCTCACGCCATCTGCGCATGCAACGTCTGCGGCCGGCAATGAGGCACTCCACCTCCGGGTACCTGACCCATTCGGGCTGGACTTTGTTGTTTAGCGTGCTGTTGACGTGTGCCGTCCTTATGGAGGCCGTGAAATTCGCTATTTCTTTATCAATTTCGAACGTGCTGCCGAAAGTTAATTTAGGATTTGCAAGGGAGTGCAGTTGTTTTTTGTATTCATTCAAGCCCGTCATTGTCATGACATCATCGTTTTCTATTAGGAAATCACAGAGTAAATTGCCAGTCTGGTCTAGTTTTCTGGAGTTCCAGACTGGGTGGTGGGCGTTAAAGTCCCCATCCACTATTACACTTTCGTGTGTGTTAAAAATAAGCAGTTCCTTTCCTGAGTGACTGATTTTATATAGCCCGGAAAACCCAGAGTTTGACGGCCAATAGCAAAGCGGCACGTAACGTTCAGTAGTCTGTGAGATGGCGGAGTCGGATATTTCGAGTGCATCAGCATATTTTTCATGTGTGTCGATGTTTATTTCACTAATGTACCTGTCTACTGTGTATGTGAAAGTCTCCCAATTTGTTAAGTTGTAGTTATATCTGAAGGTCTCTTATTTAAATGCAACTTGGGTTTCAAGTTGCAAAAGTGCCAGACAATGATTTGATGTTAGAATGTAAGAGCATTTGTTTCTGTAATAATGAAATTTAGAAGTGCTATGTCTAGTATATCTGGCGTGTGATTGGCTATGTCCGATACATGTGCTGTTTCCTTTGGTCCTGTCCTTCCTGATTGAGGTTTTTTCCAGGTTTTCCTCAGTCCTCATAAATGGCAAATGCCGGGGAGGTACCCTAAACTTAGGCCTGGAACGATTCCTTCCATAAAATCCTTTCCCATCTCATGTATCATCAGTGTCCATCGCCTGTGGTGCCTCTGTAGCAAAAACGGGCGTTAAACACAATTCATTCATTCCTTTGGTCCTATCAATAGGTAATTATTACTATTAATGTATGATACTTTTGTCCAGGTTGTGTGGATTAATGCAGTTCCATAGATAATGTTTTGCATTAAAGTCCCCTGCCGAAATATATTTAGTTCTAGATTCATAATTCTGTCAAGGTCATTTAGGTCAATGTCCCTTGGGGGATTGCAGATACGTACTAGCGTTATTTGTAGACTTGTGAATTTTACTTTTACCGCGTGGCTTCTAAGCAATTAAGTAGCGAAACTGAGCTTGGTAGTGTTTAACACTATTCTGAATACTCCCTGCAGTGCTTCCCTCCATCGGTCGCTATCGTTACGGTACACTATATATTCAGGAATATTAATTCCATCATCCGTATTTATATATGATTTGTTTATTAGGGATATCTGACTTTAGTTTCGTTGTAGAAATTCAATGGGTTCTTTACGTTTTCTGCGTAAGTTTTTTGAATTCCAGTAAATGACATTAACTGAGTTTGAACTAGCCATAGCAATGCTGATGTGGGATTCCAAAGAAGGTGTGTATGTGGTTAAAGATACGTTTTGAATTGGTTTGAGGGGAACGATTGACTCCAAGAGCCAAAAGAGCGTGGGTTCGGAAGAAGTCCATACGCACTCCTGGGATTGGCAGTATTAGCTCGAGTAAGAAGTTTGCCATGGTTTTGCCTTTGCCATACTGCTCGCAAATGGTGAGCGATTTCGACCTAAATGGGCTCTATTAGTAGAACATTGGTAGTTGTGTGTGTTTTCTGTCCCTCTCTCTCTCTCTGTTTCTTCTGCTGTCAAGGTGGGTATTGCACTTGGGGTGAGGGGAGACGCGATTTCCGCGGGCGATACCAATGGTTTCTCGGTTGCTGATAGGCTGGGATTAGGGGATGATCGCGTCCGTCCACAGGATCATGAACTAACTATTATCTCCCTGCTCTTTACGTCCCAGCGGGGATGTAGCTACTTCTGGATGGGAAGGAGGTTTAAAAAAGTTGCAAAAGCTATACCATAACGCATAGGTTGCAAATTTTGGTTAGGTTAGATTAGCTTAGGTTTTAAAACATTTGCAACATTTATACTGTTAACGCATAGGTTACATTAACTTAGTTTAGCTTAGCTTATATTAAAAAAAAATACAAAACTTGTACTGTTAAAAGCGTATGCCTTTTCCCTTACGTTTTACATTGCTACATTACAGTTTCCTGTTTAAAAGTTGTTTTTTTTTTTTCATTCTATTGCTTGTTTCTGTACGTTACGACTGTTATTTCCGCCTGTATTTGCTGAAGTCACATTACAACGTCTCCGCATCGATGCAGTCATTCCTTCGTTTTCTCCACTGCCCTCCTCTGCCGTGCGTGAAAGGACGCGTGACAGGCACGAGGATCGTCTGTCTGTAAGGGCAAGTATTGTGGCCATGGAGTCTCATTGCAACTTACCTTTACTTCCTGAACCGCTTTGCTGCGGGAGTCAACTCCTCTTTCACGAACGGCCACGGAGAAATCCGAGCCCAGCTACTGCCAACTAATGTAATCGGATAGTTATCGTGTTGTTCAAGAAGCCTGGTGGGTCACTTGGTTAGAGTGTCGTGCTACCAAATGGAAGGTTGTGGGTTCACATCCCTCTAGAGATAATTTTTTTGCTTTGTTTTTATGTTCATAATTTGTCGACGCTTTTCTTACTATTATAATTTTTTTTAGGGAAGACAAAGTATAGGCTGTAATTCTTTTATTTCATATACCTGGAAAATTTACGTTAGGTTAGCTTAGATTAAAAAAATGCCAAAGTTGTCTCAGGTTATAAAAAAATTGCAAAAGTAATGCTTTAAAGCATAAGATAAATAGGTCTTAATTACAGCAGCAAATCTAAATATACTCGCCTACCATCTTCGTCCGCTATAACGTACGTCTTATCCGCATTCCCATAGTTCATTTCAAGTCATACAGATCCAGCTCACGACTTCGCCACTAGTGCGCTGAACACATGGCATTGAATCTATCACTGCAATAGAAGCAAAGTCTTTTCGGTATACATTTTAAAACATTTGAACTGGATGTTCGAACTTTCGTTTACATGGCATGCGTTTCTATATAAAGTGAATATACTAATGAAATGTAAAAATGGTAGATCTATTACCAACATAATTACACACATAGTACTTACCACTTGCAACTAAATACATAATACCTTCCTCCTCAGGAGTTTTGCGTTCAGTAACTTAGTTTTCTCGTATATCTCTGTTGAAGATGTGGCAATATTTTTAAGGAATGGGAACAGCTGCCCCACAGATAATTTCGCTCACTAATTGTGAATGTCCAAAACCAGGATATCGATGTGCGGAGACTTTCAACTGTGGCAGTACATAGTCATATATTATTGTATCAGGTTTTTTTTATACATGAATGGCTGAACGTTCAATACAAAGTCAGGTATACTTTTCAAAATCCACAATAATAAATCAGACGAATACTGCAGCCAACAATTGGTATCTCTTTTATAAATCAAGTCAATAAACGCTGGAGAACACCATGTCCTTGTCATAACAATCACACAGTTTTCACGTGTGATTTTTGACCAATTTTTCTTTGAATATACAAGTACAACAGTTTGAAGTTTGAAGTACAACAGGCTAACTTGATGGTAGGATAGACAAGAGCTGAAAAGAATAACAACTTTTTATTTATTCATTTTTTATGGTGTTGCAGAAACCTATGATTAATCAACAATTTCTATGTAAACGTGAATTTTAACCTATCATATAGCTCGCAAAAATCTTGACCACTTCATCTGGAAGGTAGCCAACACCTCTTCACATTTCTTCTCTCTTCAGCATTCTTTGTGGAGGAAAGTGAACGTTACTGCTAGTTGAAATAGTCAATATTCCCGTCTTCAAGATCCGATTGAGACTGTAGACAACAGCTCTAGCGTCGAGTATATCATTACATCCAGACATCTGCTGCAGAGCACTAAAAACATTTCAATTGGATCACTGCTGAGTGCACGTGTCAATACAAAATGAATCCCTGAATTAAGTAGGTATGACATATTCTGCAATAGACACTGAGGTTACGACAATAGCTTCGTAAGTCTTCTTCCTTATAAATGCTTCCCCTACTCTCTCACTCACAAGTTTAATTTCCTTCAAGTACTGGAGGAAATCTCTTTCTTACCATTCCAGCCTATCTTCATTCAAGCTGGGAAAAAGGGGGGGGGGAAGCATTTTGTCCGGCTGCAATACGACCACTTTTGTACTGCTAATAGTATGTATGTCCAACCACTTTTTTTATTTTTCAAAAATGTCTAGGTGTCGTCTGCATTAGTAAAATCTTATCGTTCTTATTTTGGGGATGTTTCTCTCTCTCTCTCTCTTTTATTTCTTTCTCAGATATTCCAAGGCTGTTATGGTATTTCCTTGACAGGAAGGAACTGGCTTCACAATTTCTTTTGACTGCAGCAGATAAAGTTTGTTGATTAAGTTTGCACTTATTTCCTTGCATCCATCAAACAATTTTTTTCTAGCAAGGAATGTCTTATGTTTTTGAAGACGTAGCAATCATTGATCAAAAGAAATAAAAAGGGGTCTTTCTCTACTGACAGAAAGGCAGACTTTTGGGACAACATCTTTAGAGGAAACTTTTCTCATAATATTAGCATTTATTTTGTGATTTTCACTCACTACTAGCAAAATGACAAAGTCGCAACTTTCTATTTATTTTATAGTGGTAAGAGTCAAGGTATGCACTTCCATGCGTGCAATTCTTTGAGAGAAAGAGAGGCAGAGAGAGAGAGAGAGAGAGAGAGAGAGAATGCTGCTGGTAGCCTGTACTAGGTGGTCAGTCCTGATAATAAAAAGCAAAGAAGATTATTGGCCAGTGGAACTGTATTTTTGCTTCTAGCCTGAATATCGTCAGTGTTTTTTATTTCAGTAACATGAATGGAAATGTCCTTTTGCCCGAAGATATTGCCTAATTTCTCGTCATGAATCAACTGCTGTTTGATCGACATTTCATCCACTATTAGGATACATAATCTCTCTGTTTCATTAAGCCGTTCACTTTCGCCAAGGAGTCGCTCTTTAATGAGGGAGTTGTGCCAGTTTCATAATTTCAATCTCCCACATAACGAGAGAGTGAGGTCTTACTCGGCAATATTAAAATGTGGTTCCTTGCAAATTTATACCCCTTTTGGGCAACAGAATGGAAAACAACACACTCTTTTATCATATTTACAGTTCATCTTGATCCTTTCTTATTGAATTTCATTATCATATCAAGTAAAATACAGGGCTTTAGATCTGTAAGGTCATTTGTATTAGCCTCTATTATAGATGATAACCGACTATAAGACTATAATATATGTTTTTGTATGTGTTGTTCTTTATTAGATAATTTCAGACCACTTTCTAATTTTTTAATTTACTCATTAACACACCACATGCTCAATCTGAGTTTCGATTTCTTTTTTTCAGCTTTAATTAAACTAGTCTCGAATATACAAGTAGTCTATACCTCAACAAAATGTTTAGAGTCCTCACTGTCCATATGGTATATGTTGACACCTTTATTTATTATTTTTGCGTTAATACCAACGTCTTCGCGCTTCCTTTTTTATTTGTACAAGGAAGAAGTGTTTTATGAGTGGTTTTTTTAGGTTCTTAATAGGCACTTTGTATGGTAGATACACAAGGAAAACGCTTGGAATGATATTGAATTTTAATCTCCTTGCCTTTAGCCCAAGACAATAATCACTCCCCAAGAAATGTAAATTGCATACTATAGTGACCTTCAGTTAAAATTGGGGGAGAACTCCTTCCTAGAGGTAGCTTTCAACCAACTTTGTCTCTGTTGTTTATTTAGAGGGAACTTGTGAAAAGAAACTCCACTTCCTGCCTTGCTCCTGCCGCTAAAAAAGGGTACACCACAATAAACCATTTTGAAGTACACTCAACGAAATATTAACATTTAACCAGCACCTTAAGCAATGGACCTGCAATTACGAGAAATATAAACAATAATAATAAAAATTAAAGTAGTCACTTTAACTCGACTCTTGAATATTAAGAAATATCATAGTCCGCACGCAAGATATAACAATTCTCATTCACACCACTAATGTCAGCGGAAGTCGAAGAAATGAACTAATCACATTCAATTTCTACTGTAGAAAACTTCACCCTGAAATTCTATTATAAACTCACTCGTTCACACGTAATCTGTGTCCACACGAGAATGCCAGGAAGGCAGCGCTTATGTGGCGAGAGACAACTAGCTTATGTTCGGGCAAATACGTTAAATTCAAAAGAATACAAAGACGGATACGATGTACGTAAAGGTTCCTCATACTTAACAGGTGCCGATGGCCTAACAGACATATACTTATCATTAACATGTGCTATAGAGGTTTGCCAAATTAAAGGAAACCGAATAATTTTATGGAGAATCTCTAAGTGGTTATTTGCTGTTAATTTTCTTAAATAAAGAACTATGCGCTGTTACATCATGTGTTGTGTTATCGTCTAATATGTCATCGCGGTTTATTGGGAGTAGAAGCAATATTAATGAGTGCAACGGACTACGGCATTAAATTCGCAATTTATCATTATTTATTATATTATACGTGCACCGTATGGGCTGTGGCACCAAAAGGAAGCAATTGCTTCGTTTCCCGAAAACTCCTAAGATATCAACATGTTTATTTATGGTATTTGTACTTTATTTTTGAACATAGAAATGCACATTGCATTAGCATAGCATAGTTAAATAATATATATTTAAAATGACATGTTTAAATGCCCTGTGCATGTTTTATGCCACTGGGTGCAAAAATCAGTTAAATGAATTATAAAAAATTTCACAGTAACTTTCAACAGAAATATCATGTAAGAAGTTCAAGGAGATAGCATTTTTCTTCTTATTTCCCAAAATCTCGTAGCAGCAGCAGCAGTAGTAGTAGTAGTAGTAGTAGTAGTAGTAGTAGTAATAGTAGTAGTAGTAGTAGTAGTAGTAGTAGTAGTAGTAGTAGTAATAGTAGTAGTAGTAGTAGTAGTAGTAGTAGTAGTAGTAGTAGTAGTAGTAGTAGTAGTAGTAGTAGTAGTAGTAGTAGTAGTAGTAGGTGATGACAATGTGATGTAAAATAAAACGCGTTTTCTTAATTCATTTATATCACATAATTGTCATTATTGAGATAAATAATTACAATGACCTTAATTTGAGTTCTGAGTACTATCAGAAGTAACAACAGCATAAATACTGATGATCTCTACTTAGAGTAGGATTTAAATTAGAAATTTCAAAATTTGTTATTAAAATGTTAACATTTTTCATGTTAGGGGATCTAAATACAAGGATATTATTTTACTGTTGTATTATTAATTAATGTTACATGTATTTAATGATTAATATTTAATTTGGATATAAGCTGTAGGCTGATTATCAGCAAAGAAACTTAGAATATATGTGGATTTCTTTGCATGACTTACAATACATTGGTGGTACAAAAGGATAAAAAGAGTCCTAGCAGACAGATCTAAACATAGAACATTTACACGATGCAGTAATATTTTCCATCACCATTAGATAGAGGTGTGTGCCTAATAATTATTATAACTTTAATATAACTGATTCATGTGGCAGTGCATTACAGTGAAACCGATTCAAAACGGTAGTGGCAGATCTAAATGTTTTTATTTCCCACTCTGACATGTTTCCACATTATTCAGGCATGAAGTGCAAATGAACAAGCTTACGATCATCAGCATTACCTTTAAAAACAAAGAAGTATTCTGCAAACTACTTATAATATATATAATGTTTGGCAAAACTTTCATTAAATAAGCTTGCTGTTGTGAAACTTCTTGATAAAATCATGCTATCTATCACTAATTCTTCTCATAACACACAAGGCGGTGTTCAACACAGCTGTTTCCTAACTGCACTATAGTTTATATCTAGTAATATCCTACTCTTTATTATATGGAAGTTTAATTGAACTTGGAGCTCCATAGTTCTGTTAATTTTACCTGCTTAATATAGTGTTAAATAGCACTGTTCCCAAACATTATTTCACTTTGTTCACGAGTTTGTTCAGTTTGCAGCAAATATTTATGTCTCTCATATTCTTCAGAGAAAGAAACTTTTAAGGGCATCCTCTGTTTCTTCCTCATTTCCAATTGCACCACGGTCGTCATTAGCGTCATCATTTACTGCCGCGGCTCGCCGAGGTCGTTAAGACGCGGACTCGTGAGCGGAGGTCTGGGGTTCGATTCCCACCAGGACCGTCCTTCCTGACAGGCTTTTTCCAGGTTTTCCTCAGTCCTCATAAATGGCAAATGGAGGTATCCTAAACTTAGGCCTGGAACATTTCCTTCCTTTAAAACATATTCTTTCCCAATATATCATTTCATGTCATGTATTATCAGCGTCCACTGCCTATGGTACTTCAATAGTAAAAACGGGGGTTAAACACATTCAAAAAAGAAAAAAAAATCATTTTTGGTTTCCTGCTTAACAATTTTGTACATTTTTGCAGCAGATTAGCTTTCTGTTGATTGTACGCATGATATATATATATATATATATATATATATATATATATATATTATTCGTTTATTTATGGACGCTCTTTAACATCTCAGGTCATCAGCGTCCCATTCAATTCTGGGCGTGAAATGGCCGACAAATTTTGCTCAGAGGCCTCTTTTTTCAGGCTTGAAGTTCTTTATCAAGCCGTAAATGTACGACACGGGACCCACGGCTTTACTTCCCTTCCGAAGGAAGCCATAATTAGGATTTTTATGCCCGAAAAAATCCATCGATCCTGGCCGGATTCGAAACCGCAATCTCGGGTTTAGGAGGCCAGTATGGTAACCACTACACCACCAGGATCGACACGAATGATATAGTTTCTATATTTCTATTTCATCTCTACCTTCATAACCTTGAGAAGTGGGGATAAAATTAAACTTTAATATTATCTCATACTCCATTTCTTTTCCTTTAGTTCAATGGTTTTCAGGTTATTGCATAACGATGGGCCATTCGTGGAGCAGCCACAGAGACCTACGAACATTGAACCTGTTATATACAATTACCACAGTAGCTTTCAATCTGTATTTACAAAAATTTTCTGCATCTATATAAATAATTACAATAAAAAAAAACTTAGAACAACTCAACCAAACAACAAAAACAGACAAGTCACTTAATCATACAAGTTTTATTATATACATGTTTACATATACATTGATATGTTGTGCAGTATAATATTGTCACTCATATATTCCTTTACAGAATAATGGGCC
This sequence comes from Metallyticus violacea, assembly GCA_030762175.1. Classification (NCBI taxonomy): domain Eukaryota; kingdom Metazoa; phylum Arthropoda; class Insecta; order Mantodea; family Metallyticidae; genus Metallyticus; species Metallyticus violacea. The sequence continues at coordinate 76,225,384 of CM060831.1, read as the reverse complement.
TTTTTACATAGGTATTTTCTAAGAGCAGATTTAAAGGAATTGTCATTGTTTATTAAGGCTTTTAGGCTAGAGGGAAGAGCATTGTAAACTAAAATGCACTCATAATAAATGCCTTTTTGATGGCATGAAAGTGCTGAAATTGGGCTTTCTGTCTAGTATTCTTTTCATGTATATTTTGATTTTGAACATATTTTTGTTTATTTCTTATATAAAAGTTCATGAGGGATAAAATCTATTGGAAGAGACACAATAGCCCTGTCCCATGTACCCTCTCAGCACGGGCCGCACAACACTTTATGTTTTTATTAATAGTGTGCTCGTTTTTACTACCTACTGAGCACCACAGGCGATGGACACTGATGATACATGAGATGACATGATACATTGGGAAAGGATATTTTAATGAAGGAAATTTTCCAGGCCTAAGTTTAGGGTACCTCCCCGGTATTTTCCATTTATGAGGACTGAGGAAAACCTTGAAAAAACCTGTCATAAAGACGGTCCTGGCGGGATTCGAATCCCAATCCTCCCGCTCACGAGTCCGCGCCTTAACGACCTCGGCCACCTGTGGAGGTTACTCTTTATGGGTGGGCGTGCTGGTAGCTCATCTGTGGCCTCCCTGGTATGAGTGACAACTGGTGAGTACCGCCTCCGTACTGCCCACAGGATCACAGATATACGGAACCCCTTTCACCTACTGCAAGCTTCTAGCGGAGGAAGGGACGTGCTGCTAAACATTAATAGTCAAGAAAACTTCAATTATGTGGAGAGCCAAAGGGAGTTATTTTGAAAATTGCTGCTTAACGTTTGAAATACGTGAGAGAACAGCGTATCAAATGGAAATGAAAATATTAAAATATAGTGCAGTTAATTTAAATCTTATGATCTTATGACAGTATTTATATCAAAACTAGATATATAAATATAAAAAGGAATTTTTAACACAGATGTTAAACGAAACCTAAACTAGATTACATAAAGTAATAGCAAAGCAAATTATAAATTCACAGAAAAATATAAATACTAAAAAATAGAGAGAGAAATAAAGAATAAAACATCATAAATTGAGACCAACTTTGGACTAACAAATTTAATTGTCAAAGAAACAAACTTATGAGATAAAAATGAAAATAAAGAGTATATTTTTGCTAATATATGCAAAGAGTCTTGTTACCAAAATCAGTTTCTATACAAAAAAAAAAAAAAAAAAAAAAAAGGGAATGTGGGAAGACCAAAGAGGATCACCCAAAAGATGGATGACCCGTGAAGATCGAAACAAACGGAAAAGTCTAATGCGAAATGTAAGAACAAAAGAATAATGACAACAATATATTTTTTCCCCCCGCAGTCACTGTCAGCATAGCCTTCATTTTTTCCAGAGTGCATATACGTCCATGAAAACTAATTTTATCGATGCTAGTACACACGGTTCCACTTCGTGCATAGCATATGAAAAGGCGTATAATTTAATCAGTGAGCGAGAGTTGGTCTATGCATCGCTGCTTCGTTCCTCTTCTGTTAATTTTTGTAATAAGTTTACAGCGTTGCTTTACATTAATGTGGAAGTAAGCCATCACCGTGCATATTAGAGTACACATATACGTAATATTTCTCGATGCGTGCCCAAGCACAGAAGTGCAGGCACTGGAGAACACTGATTACTACAATAATTATTGAAGTTGGTAAAATATTTTGTTCCATACTATATCGAATTTCATCTTTTTTCATTCTTGAAAAGGTACGGGAAGTGAAACATACATTATTGTAATTCTTTTCCGGGTTTCTTTTTTATTAGCATATGAATAACCACGAGAAACTTAATATAATGAAACAAAACAATTGCTTTACAACTGTTAATATGCCCTCCTATTAATACTGTTTGTTTGTTGATTGCTTCAACGTGGAATTGTGCGCTCTGTAATGGGCGTAGTCTCAATATACCGCCACGGATGGCCAAGGTAGCTAAGGTGGGGGACTCTTGAGCGGGAGGTCTAGGGTTCGATTCCTACCGGGGCCGCCCTCCCTGACTGAGACTTTTTCCACGTTTTCCTCAGTTCTCATAAATGGCAAATGCCGGGGAGGTACTCTAAACTTAAGTCCAGAAAGGTTCCTTCCTAAAAAAAATCCTTTCCCACTTTATCATCTCATCTAACGTATCATCAGTGTCCATTGACTGTGGTGCCTCAGTAGTTAAAATGCGCGTTAAGCACTATTAAAAAAAATTAGTACATTCTCAACAACCAATATAATATTGAATAAAAATAAAGTAATTGGAAAAGGAGTGAAAAATATTTGCCATAATTATTAAGCATGCATAATTTAAAATACATGAACTACCGATCAACATAACGGATAAACACAAGCAATTATTCTTCTTTTATTTCCTAAGTTTGAGTCAGGTTTTAGGGTGTTATTGACACATATCTAAGAAGATACTATATTACTAGCATGATGAAGTCGGCCCTGGTGGTCTAGTGATAGCCATAGATGCTTCGTAAACCCAAGATAGTGGATTCAATCTCTGCCAGGCTCAATGGATTTCTTCGGGAGTAACCCCCCCCCCCAAATCTGCAAAAGTATGGCTTCCATCAGAAGAGAAGTTAAATTGCTGGTCCTGTGTCATAGATTTACGGGACGTAAAGGATACTTAAGCCTCTGAGCAAAATTTATCGGCTGTTTCACGCCCTGAATTGAATGGGACCTGATGATCTGTTAAAAAGCGTCGGTAAATAAACCAAATAAATAAAATAAAAAATACTGAAAAATTAAAACAAGATAGGCATAATTACCGAGTTTCCACAATATGTCCTCACAGCTCACACGATGTCTCGACTAAAGCCGACGCCCCCCTCCCACTCGTGGTGGCCTGCCTACATGCATGTCCTTGAACTTCCAATTAGTCACTAATCTGTATTCGTTCGTGAAGATAGCAAGACGGCTGACTTTAGAAAAACGTATTGCGTGTAAGTGTTGTTATAAATACGAACCATCTCGTCCCGTTCGTGAGAAATTTATTCCAAATTTCCCTGGGCAATTATCTCCTTCCAGAATTGCATTTCACAGCATTGTGAATAAATTTGATACCACTGGTTCAGTGCAAAACAGGAAATGCACGCGAAGACCTACCGTTTTAACAGAAGACAAATTAGACGAAATTGACAAAAACTTGAACGTTCGCCAAATCACTACCGAAATTACAAGCTGGGTCAGTATCTTCTGCACATATGGCAACATAATTGCTAAAACTCAAAACTTACAAATGTACATGTGTCCATTTTCTACAAGATGATCCCGTAGCAGGCGTGCATTATTGTGACTGGTTTCTTTCATCAGTAACTGAAGGGTTGATTGACCCACAGCTTGTGTTTTTTTCAGACGAGGTGTGGTTTCACCAAACTGGTTGTATGAAACACTCACAACATTCACTATTGCTGTTGTGAAAATCCAAATTGTATACAAGAAACCCTTCTTTATAATAGGAGAATTGGAGTTTGGTGTACGATTAACTTAAAACGCTAAATGTAATTGCCAAGATGTAAAATTCTGTGCTCTCTCCATATTCTGGAAACCCCATATTACCAGGGAGAGGGAGTTTTGAATAGAAAGCTAAGTTGGTTAATTTGGGCTATAGGAAACCGAGTAGAATGGTGGAATGACCTTGCACTTATATCAAACACATCGGATTTACTCATTCATGTACAAGCTACTTCTGAAGCAGCGAGATCTGATTGAAAATCACAATGGAAGAAAAAACTTAAAAATGGCGATCATATTACTGCACTCTGCTTAAGATTTCAATTTATTAACTCATTCTGCACAAGTTTTCAATTTTATACTTATATTATATAAGCATGATTTACATGATTTCAAGCATTACAGTTTACAACAATATACTTCTTGAATGTAGTGAAGGTACATGCGAAATTATTTATACCTTGAAAATTTTCGTTCTTACTTCACATAATGAAGTGGGTGCAAATAGAAAACATGCTACCTCAGCGTTGTTTGTGCCCTATTGCGTGGGAAATGCATTTCCATATTCTACATATTTTTCCTTCCATTATTTTTCTCTAGAACATTTTTTAGGTTATTTCTGATCCTCCCTTTAACCGGACTCTCTTTTACTTGATTCAGTGACAGCGACATCTGTTTTATTGACTGAAGAAGCTCTGACAATTTTAGCTTTGATAACTGTAAGTACAGTATTACACTTACTGTGCTACTGGAATTCCATGTATGAGCTTATATTTTTATGTCCTTATAGAGAAATTACGCTCCTACTCAAAAACTCCGATTACTTGAACAATCACCTCACAATTTTAGAATAATATAAGTGGCATGTAAGCCTGTCCGCATAGCAAAGTAATTCCAGATGCCATTTTCTTAAATCTTTTGATTCTGGAAGGTACTTTCAGAAAAATATTCTTTAAATTGGCGATAAAATTACCAACGTCACTAAAGCAGAATCTAATTTATCTCACAATGGTGTAGGTAGTGCGCTAGTTAGAAGATCTTTACGTTTCTTCGGCAGCTTTCTTCATGTAACCAGTCAGTAACCAGTAAAAAAATATTTGTTTTCTTAACACCTGCAAGCAACTACAAATAACCTTTTCAACAATTGAATAATTGGCCTCTTCCAGTTCTAGGTTTGGCGAACCTTTTTCAAGGGTTTGTTATGGAGAGCGTGTACTTGAACAGACTCCTGCAACACATGTAATCTATTCGTTCTACTTCAAACATGATAACTCTCGTCACGTACTAAACTCCTTTCCCCTGACTATATTACTTATCTAATAGTGATGAGAACGGGCAAACACAGTGTTTGCTAGTACTTTCTAATTAAATTGATTGTTAAAATACATTTTTGAAATTCGTTCGATTGTCAATTTGTCCCCTTATGAGCATAAATGACGAAACTCTCGAGTAAAGTGTCATTTTGCCCAACGATATGTTAAGTATCAACTTTTGTAAGTATTTTTAATGACCTAAACATATTTATGGCACAAAATTAATATGCCATAGCAGTATGGATAAAATTAACATCTAAGTTAGGTCTAAGTTTCACGAGAATACATGTGTTAATGAATATCTGCTCAGGAAGATTAAGGTTAGGTTAGGTGTTGGCTGAATTTTGGTTTAATAAAATTGCCTCAATTCAGCTTTATTCCTTACTCATCCTTTTCTGCGCTGATATCTAGTGCATTTATTTTAAATTGTTTGGTGAAATTACCTTTAAAATTTTAAAAGTATCTTTATCGAAAATAAGTGTAACACTCAGTTATCTTATAATGAAATCGCTGAACTTTGGTATTTCTCTGAAAATAATTAATTATTCCACTGTTAAATTATAATTTTAAAAAAGGAGACAAGGGTGTTTACAATACAGACCTATATCACTTCAATGACAGATTGTAGGTATATTATCTTGAGAAAACAATAATATGGTAAAAGAACAATCTAGATTCAGAAAAAACAATATCCATCAGAAATAAGTAATAAAATATTAAAATACTTGGAAGAATTTTCTGTGAACTAGCTAAAGCATTTATTTTGTTAACCATGAAATTCTAATAGATAAACTAAGCTTTTATGGGATACGAAAGGAACTAAACGGTTCATTTCTTACCTAGATAAAAGAAGAAAAGAGTGCTATTAAACTGTTCAAACAATAAATAATAAATAATAAACAAAATTGGGGAATGTTCGACATGAGTTTCACAAACGTCAATTCTTGATCAATTGATTTTCATAATTTATAAAAGTAATTTCTCATTACTATCAAACTACTGTTCTGTTTACCAATGAGATTATTGTAATTTTTCTAGCAATAAACTTGATAATCCTGTGGAAAAAATGAATTATGCAACGTGTAACTGATTGAAAGTTAACAAATTATCATTAAATATGGATAAAGCGACCATCATTACATTGATGACTTATGACTCACTGATCCCACATTACATGTAACTGCTAATAACCACGTGTTGGACAATCACGATGACGTGACTTCAAGTTGACAGACACTTAAATTAGAAATTATTAGATTGAGAAATATGGTTTAATATTTTGGAGAAAATCAGTTGAAAGTGAAAATTCTTTTACATCACAGAAGAAAGCAATATGAACAGTATCACGTGGAAAACCATTTCAAAAACTAAACCTTTTAACACTTCATTGTTAGTATACACTTCTATAATGAAATTTAACATTCAAGATCAAGGCCAATTCATTAACAATATGCAAATACTGAATATAAACACTGGATAATAGCGTAACACGTTAAAACAAATGCAAATTTATCATGCAGTATAACGCTCTCCCAGTTACTCTCAAATTATTATCAACTGATAGTGGAAAAAAATTAAAATCTGCTATTACAGAATATTTAGGCAGTGATACCTAAAATTTAATGCAAATTCACAGATGAATAATGTGTAATGTTCAAACAATGTTCAATTATAACACAACATATTTAACTTGGCAAATATCACTATAACATATAACAAAAATGAAATAAATGTAACTACAATTTTTTTTCCGGGCTGTTGTGCCGTGGTCTGCTGGAAATGAGAATTCCAGATGTTTCGTCCGCAACTACGGCGGATATCTTCAGTGGCGTGGACGAAATCTCCTCAGAGAAGGTATCACTGCGTTTGTAGTGTTGATTGGATTGGATTTATTTAAAGAAAATACCTGGAACCGGTACAATGGGCCCGATTTACAGGTCATATTTACAAAGAGTTTATAATTGACAATTGTTGCGGGTTTATTTATCCCATGCGAGGCCCTTCATTTAGGACCTAGAGAACAGTGTTACCATGTATCTGATTGTGTTTCGGGGAACAATTATCTCTTGTTCTTGTAATTTTTTTTTGGGAGAGTTTCTTTTCTTTCTTTCTTTTTTTAAATAAGTATTACACACAACACAAATATTTACAATGTTTACATTATTTTCAAATTGTACATTTCCGCCGCCTTGTTAAGTTTGCTCTTTCTCTCTAAAAGTGTCGGATACTGAAATGTTGACTGTCAGAGTCGCTATATTTATACTACAGTGCTCTCCGCTGGTTGGTCCGGGATGGCGGTGGTCGGTCAGCTGGTGGGAGGAGCCTCGCCTCTCCTGTGTTACTGCTATCTTGTGATAGGCACGCTATGTTTTCATGTGTTGTGCTTTGTTTTCAATTGCTGGATACCAGTTGCTGTTTATTTTGAGAGCTCTTCTTTCTTGTTGAAATTGTTGGGATATTTGTAAATTTCAATGACTTCTCGTTGTATTCTTGCATGGTAATGTGTAATGGAGGAAAGGATGCCTAGTATCCTGAAACTTGATATGTTCCCCCTCCGCTTCGATGGCATGTTCTGCTACCGCGCGGACTTGTCTATTTGACCTAGACAACAGTTTCTTTTGTATTCTTTGAGTCTGGTACTAATGCTGCGTTATGTAGCACCGATGTAAACCGAACCGCAAAAGACAGGGAATACGGTAAACATGGTCACGACAAAGGCTCCCGAGGATCTTTGACAGAGAGTAGTAGACTGCTTAGCTGCTTAGCACGCTTGAACAGAGTCTTGACCCTATGACGTTTCAGTATATGTTCAATACGGTCTGTGACGTTTTTGAAATAAGGTAGAAAACCTTTTCCGTTTACATGAAATTGGTCTGATTTTAGTCTGGCATGTTTTGGTTTTGTCGAAGGGCAAGCCCTTTTTACTTCGTAAATTGAGTAGCCATTGGACAGTAATACCAGTTCTAGGAGGTGCAGTTCTTGTGGCAGTAACCGAGGATCGCAAATGCATGAAGTACGATTTACGAGAGTTTTAATCATGCCAAGTTTCTGCCTTGTATGATGATTGGAGTTCTTGTTTAAATGGCGATCAGTATTAGTTGGCTTACGGTAGACGGTGTGTCTAAGTGTGCCGTTGGTTTTTCTGCTAACCAGTACATCCAGGAAGGCCAACTGTCCACCTTTTTTTTTCATGGTAAATTGTATGCGGAAATTTATAGTATTGAGTGCAGTAGAAAATCTCGTAAAGTTTCCTCCCCGCGTGACCAAATAACGAAAGTGTCATCCACGTAGCGGAGCCAAACTGTCGATTTGAGTGAAGCGGCGTCCAGTGCTGTAGCCTCGAAGGATTCCATGAAGAAGTTGGCTACCAACGGACGGACTTAACGGGCTGCAGCAACGCCGTCTATTTGTTCGTAAAACAAGTAGTACCACTGGAAGTAAGTCGTGATGAATACCTGTTGGAAGAGTGTTATTATGTCATCAGAGAAAACGTGTTTCAACTGTGTGAGAGAAACAACGTCATGGGGAAAAGAGAAACAACGTCAAAACTGATAATAGGATCATGTGACTGGAAAATGAGATTTTGGAGTTTCTGGATGAAATGAGTTCAGTCTTTGATGAAAGAATCAGTCTTGCCGACGTGGGGCTGTAGTAAACCGGCTAGAAGCTTGACTATGTGGTAAGTCGGGAATCCATTCCCGCTAACAATGGGCCTCAGAGGCACTACCGGCTTGTGTATCTTGAGGAGGCTGGGCTTCGGATCTGCTGGTGCGACGTTTGTCTTCCGTGAAAAGGGAAGAGTTCTTGATAAGAAGTTTTTTTTTTTCCCCAGAATACGTGGTGTGGGGTCACATTTAATTACGCGGTATGTGTCCGGTTTCAGAAGATCCAAGATTTTATGCTAGTAGTTCTGTTGGTTTGAGATTACAGTAGCATCACCCTTGTCTACTGGGCAGACAATGATGTATTTATTGGCATTTAGGTTCTTCAATGCTATTCTCTCTTGGTAAGGTAAATTGTTGGATGGAGTCTTTGCTCTTTGGAGAATCCTGGCGGATTCACGGCGAAGCTCTTCAGCTGCTGCCCCCGGAAGACAACGTATTCCTGATTCAATGCTTCAAATGATGCTTCAACAGGTAAAGTTGGCGTGGTAACGGCATAATTGCCTCCTTTTGCTAGGAGTGAAGTTTCCGTTGGTGTCAACTGATGATTAGATAGGTTCATTGCTGTGCGTCTGGTGTCTAACGATGTAGATAGTTTGTTGAAGGACGAAAGATGTTCAAACTTCTTTTTAGGCTCCTCCACTAGCCGACCGACCACCGCCCTTGCCGGACCAACCAACGGAGAGTAATTGCAGTATAAATATGGCGAGTCTGACAGTCAACACTTCAGACGCAGTGGTACCCACTCCGAGGAGACTTCGTCCACGCTACTGAAGATTTCCGCCCTAGTTGCGAACGAAACGCCTGGAATTCTCATTTCCAACAGACCACGGCACAACAGCCCAAAGAAAGTTGTAATTACATCTATGACACCGGCAGTGAAAGCCCATGTTCTCTCAAAGACTGAAATGTACTGCTCTTTTGACATCTGTATTGTAACTTTAATTGTGTTGTAAATATTGTCCAGCATGCATATTTATATACATGAAAGCAGTTTGAACAACCATATAGATATCATTAATGTAACGCAATTTTGTGCATTTTAACTTGTTCCATGTTCGGCTGTAAGCTGTACAAGGACCCCATGAAATGTTGTTAAACCTTTATGTTTGTATATGTAGAATACAGGCTTCCATATAGCCCCATTTTTAGCATTTAAAGAATAATGTGGTAGTGTCATTTGCTGCTGCTACGCTACTGTGGATTTTCAGAATATTTGACTGCTGATGAATTACGATTCCTCCTCCTCCTCCTCCTCCTCCTCCTCCTCCTCCTCCTCTTCTTCTTCTTCTGTTTATATAAGCAAAAATATACTACACTCACACGTTACCCACTTACATTACCTTTATCATTAATTTTATATTTTTAATTATCTGTTTATACAAGGCTATTCACCTTGTAGTTTTCCGTTGTATATTTATGTTTTACCGAACGGACAACGAAGACATGAGCTAAACACTTGGTTGCGCAGTGGTGGCGGGTATACTGATGACATGATTGCAGTATTCTGTTAAACAATTGCTGGATGGAGTCAAGTTTAGCTTAGAATTATAATTTATGAAAGATGAGTTGAGAGCCCAGCCCTCCTTATCTCTGCGCCATTTCTTCATCTTACTAGCCATTTATACCTCCATTAATAACTTATTTTCATATGGTTTCTTTATTTTAGCCCATTCACAGCATAGTTGTACATTCATCTTCGTTGTAGCTTTATTAATTACTTTTTAGCCTGTCCACACCGTAGTTGCATGTTATCGAGTGCTGTTGCTTTTTTTTTTAACTATATTACTTTCTGTTTATATAAGCCTAGACACAGTATAGTGGCTTGTTATGGATTTGCATTGTACTTTTAATAATTATATATATATATATTCTCTCTTAATGACTGCCTACTCGGTCTAGTAGTTAGCGTTGCCGACTGTTGGTCGGAACATCGCGGGTTCAATCCCCAGTAGCTGCTTCGAAAATTTTGTAAGTTGGGGTGGTCTGAAACGGGGTCCACCTAATCTCAAGATGACAATTGGGAATCTACTTAGTGGGAATGTAGCCTCCTTTGATCACAAAAGCCGCATGAAGCGGCCGGCAGTGTGCGGTAATCTGATCGGTTAATCACAAATCCTCCTGTAATACTGCATTCTGTCATTGATGTCACAAGACGGAGACAACAGATCGTGCATAGGCTCAGGCCATCTATGGACTGTAGGTCAAAGTATTATTATTATTATTATTATTATTATTATTATTATTATTATTATTATTATTATAAATTGTTGTTTATATTAGACACTGTAATTGTCCGATATTACTTTACACGTTCATTAATTATATTGTTTATATTAGCCTTGACATTGCATAGCTGACTTGTGCTGTACGGCTATTAACTATTTTAGTATTACAATCATACTTTTATATTAGCCTATTCACACCGTAGTTGCTCGTTAACGACTTGCGTTACACATTGTATTGTTTTATTGTTATATTCTTTGTTTACAAATCCTATCTGCAGTATACATTTGCTACTAATTTGCATTGAGCTTTAGTAATTACTTTATTTTTATAAGCGCCGTACATTTTAGGCTATCAACTCAAGACTTACGTTAATCCTTTATTAATTTCTTTATTTTTACATACTCTGTTTATATTAGCTTATCCAGATTATAATTAACATTTCTTTGCATGCGTTGTTTTAATATTAATTATTTTATTTACACCTTTTTCTGTTTTTATTGAACTATCTAAGCTGTAAATGCTTTTTTTTTTGTCCTGCCTATCGTTTAGTTTCTGGCCTGATAAAAGGCCATTACGCACTTTGCGATGTTCAAGCTATTTGATATTCACTTGTTTCATGGGTGTAAATATTGCATTTTCTTTTCCGGCCACAGCATTCATTGGTTAGAGAAGCTCATTTTAATCATGTTGCATAATAAAGCGTGATATTCAAAATTGAATACAGTGCAGTATTTACATTTTCAACTAAAGAAGGATTTTCACCCAGTAATATTAAAAAGGTCTTAACAATGTGTATGCATAAACTTCCCTTTCATGTTCCACTGTGAAAAAGTGGTCATAATTGTTTCATTTGGACAGAGAGAGACTTGAAGATAACCCAAGCGAGGGTAAGCCGGGAGATGTGTTAACACAAGAAAACGTTTCCTTTGTGAATGACAAGCTTCTGGAGACAAAATAATATAGCTGCAACAGTGAGGTTTTCTTAAACAACTGTGCTTCGCATCTTCATCATTTGCATAAAACCAGGCAAAGGGTGCCTCAAATTCTTTCAGCAGCTAAAATGCAAATGCGCGTGGAATGTTGTCGGAAGTTTTTGAACCTTTGCTGTACTAACGAGAAGGCAGTACTATAATCAATCGTCACATAAGATAAAACTGTAGTCCTCTACCATGCCCTTCTTTCAAAAAGAGAATTAATGGATTGGCGGAAGAAAGGTGAATACCTCCTAGAAAGCCAATGTTACACAGTGTACGAATATCATGGCGACTATTTGAGTCCCAGGAGTAATGCTGATGATAGACTTCAAAGAAAGGAATACAATGATGACTGGGAAGTAGTATGGTGAATTACTAAGCCAATGGCGGAAATCGAGAAAAAAAGAGTCGAGGAGTTCGTTTGCAGCAAGACAACACTCAGTCCACATGACCACTATTGCAAGACTACTGTGAACATATGGGATTTCCAGGAGCTAGATCATCCATCATACAGCACAGACCTTACCCCCGGTGGCTATTACCTGATTTCAAAACTAAAACCCGACATTCGAGGGTGGAAATTCACGAACTGTTTTATTTTAGTGAAATTGAAATGTTAATCCAGAGATGTGAGAAATGCATTGAAGTAAAGGGAGATCTCTTGATTCCTATATTTTTATTTTATACTATCACTATCTAGCATGGACATACCGGAAAATTATGGACCGCATGTCGTAATTATATATTTTTTATTTATCTACGGAGAGTATATTTACATTTTTGTACTTCCATGTTTTATTTATTAACTATTTATTACTCCGTCATTTTAAGGCTATGCTGATTGCACTTGCCTGTTCTTTACTTGTTTAGTACTTTTTATATTCTTTATTTATAGTTGGCAATATTTGGTTATATAGGCTATACTTGCCTTCTTTTGAATTCATTTGTATGTTTATTTCAGCTATTATTTGCTGCTGAATTTACAAATGATTTGTGTTTAGTATTTTTATACAAGAGACAAGCAATTTTCAAACCTTCCCCTTTAAACTTTAAGCTAATTTATCTTGCTTTGACTTTTGAAAATGTAAGTAGCAAATATGTAAAATGAAATTTACTTTAATATTATATGGAGAAATTATTTAAATATTGATAGTGAATTTATGGTGTGGTGTTTTTGGTATTTTTTTTTAAATCTGAGGACCTTTATAAACCTTTTTAAAAGTACTAGTAGTATTATCGTACTTATAGTCTAAGCCTTTATTTAGTTACAGATCTTTTTTGGTTTTTTTTTTCTTCATCCCTTAACTCTCAACTCTTGCATTTCTTATAGTTTCTTCTTTTGCATTCCATTAGAGGGACTACTTTTTAAGTAATTGTCTCTTTTCAAATACAGGCGTTTATCGTGTGTACACTTCCAGATCTACCACGAAATTAGAATGTACTTTAGTTATTAAGGATTGTTACTTCATATGATATGCTTAATATTCAAAGCCTGTTTCATTATTTACGTCTATTTGAGAGGCTGAGCACTAGTTAAGTCAGAATGAATGATTTACCCTCCGATGACTGGAAATTAAAAAATAAAGTTAGAATGTATTATTGTATTGTGGTGTCAATGACAGACGTGGTATCGTGATAAAGACAAACGCCAATAGTACACAAACTGCTGTCGCAACAGCCTGAAGGGAACTTGTTTCGTACTGACGCCGAGCTACCTTCTGTAACCCTTTTGCGAGGATTTGCGATAATTCCGGGCCTTCGTTGACAGGGGTCGCTGTTGTGGGGACGTCTTTCTCCTGGGCAGCCCCTGGGAAATTAGCTGTGCCGGCTGATGGAGCCTCCAGATGATGAATTACTGGACTAACCCGCCTCCTACTGACGTTCATCGAGAACAGAAATGATATAGAGACTGCAAAACTAATGCGGTTAAAACGAAGCAAAGAATTACAATGAAAGTTTTGCTTCTAATAAAGTACGTAACAAATCCCAAATTCTAAAACAACAAGCAGATTACACATATGAAAGTTACAGGAGAAAGACAATCAATGCTTTCTGCAGTTCCATAGCGTACCAAGATTAAGAATTTGAAAGATGTCTGAAAATGTTTCTCATTTTGCAACAGTCAAACATTGAGAATAGCACTGACAAAATAGATAAGTTTTTCTTGCTGTTTCGCTAAAAACAAACTTCTGATTTTAATTTCATCTACGACTTACCATCAGTTGAAGCTTTTATTCAAGGTTTCTCCTCTTTTCTTATTAGTTCATCAGTTCGAAGTGCAACTATAACATAATTAATTTATATTATTTTTATAAACAAAACTTAATGCAATTAATAATCACTTATGAAAAGTTATTAGCAACATTCAAAACTGACAAGCATAGATGTAGACAATGCTATGAATAGTGTTTTACGCCCATTTTTGCTACAAAGGCACCACAGGCGATGTATACTGATGATATATGGGATGAAATGGTATATTTGGAAAGGATTTACCTCCCCGGCATTTGCTATTTATGAGGACTAAGGAAAACCTGGAAAAAACCTCAGTCAGGGAGGACGGTCATGGCGGTATTCGAACTCAGACCTCCCGCTCACGACCTCGACCACCCGTGGCGGTAGACAATGGCAAACGTCCTTAGAGATACATCTCTTTTGTAACTCACATATTTTCAATTATCCATAAATCTCCACAAAATTTATTAAAATTGCTCTTTTTAAAATGAAATGATTCATTGTTGTCAATATAGGCATTTGCAGGTTTTCATTTTGATGCCTTGATAAGTTTGTACAGATAACAAAAATTGTAACCTTAGGCACTTGGATATGTGATATATTTATGATGTCGAATGTTTTGTATTATTTTAAAAAATAACATTAAACTACTTTCTACTGATAAAAAAGCAAGGAAGCCAAGAAAATTTTCAGATCCAGATCGTGTTTCTTCATTAATAAGAAGCAAAGTCCCAGTCTAAATCATTCATCAAAAACAATATGTTTGCTACCCATTAATAATTATTAGAATTAAAGATTTTTTAAAGATAAAGCAGGTTTCCTCGCAGCTTTCTTTCTTCCTTTTTTTTTTTTTTTTTTTTTTTACATCGAAAATCTTTTGTTGCAAAAACTATTCCTTCAGCCATAAGAAGCAGAATGCATATGGTATTTGCGTTGGATAAATTGTATAAGACAGAGAAACCCGATTTTTCTCTCATTAAAGGCAGAACATTGTGTTTAAAAGTAGCACATATTACTGATGTTTTTGTATATTTAAACAAATTTAATGCGAATTTGCACGGAAAAGAAGAAAGTCTATTTTCATCAAATGACAAGCTAATTTTATTCTTGAAAGAAATTAAGCTGTGGAAGTTAATATTTTCAGTCAATGGCCTTGAAATATATTCTCCGGAAACTGCCAGGGACAATCAGGAAGTTTCTGGATTTAAGTAAACTGCTTATAATAAGGCATAAATATACGGATGCCCCCCCCCCAAAAAAAAAACAGATATGACTCAAATATTTTAGAAGCATTTTATACATAACGATTATCTATCATATAACCGTGTGTTTTGCTTATTTCCACCATGTGTACATGTTCCATACGGTTTATTATACTAATGACCATAGTATCTCACTGTGCAGAACTATTTGGATATTTTCACGAAGTTCGTCTAGAACACGAGGAATGGGCATATTGTTGTTGATTTGTTTATTTACGGACACTTTAACAACCCAGGTTATCAGCATCCCATTCATTTCAAGGCGTGAAACGGCTGATAAATTTTGCTCAGAGGCCTCTTCTTTTTTCAGGCTTGAAGTTCTTTTACATGCCGTAAATCTAAGATATGGGAACCACGGTTTTAATTTCCTTCTGAAGGAAGCCATTCTTAGGATTTTTACACCCGAAAAAATACATCGACCCTGGCCAGGACTGTACCCGCGCTTGGTTTAGGAGGCAAGTATAGTTACCACTCACCGCCAGGACCACAGAATGGGTATGAAACAATGTTCTTTCATTCTACCCCAACGCATTACACAACGAAAAACCAAGCCTTCATGAGGGATATGGGATATCTGAGCACTTAGGAATTAACTGACCAAGAAAAATTTATTGGAGTAGGCTAGCATTACCATGACCAGTATTGGAGGTCACCCAACTTGTTAAAACACTTTCTTGTTCATAACAACGTTGTTCAGCGCACCAAAGTGTCCATATCCCCCTGAAAATGTTAAATAACTTGATCTGTGTACACTTCTGATGTAAATTCTGTTTTCAGCATCCTCAATGAAATGTAGCCAACGTTGCCGTGGGAAGTCACAACGGCCCGCTCTGTCACTTTCTTCAATGAAATGGTCTCTCTGTATGTTCATTAGGACTTTCCCATCCGAAAGAACGAGCACATTTTGTTTATTGATATAGCCACTATAGCATACTATTTTCGTCACTTGAAAGAAGAGGCCTCTGAGCAAACTTTATCGGCCGTTTCAGCTGAATTGAATGATATGTTAATGGCCAGAAACGTCGAAGAGCGTCCTTAAATAAAAATCAAATAAATGCAATAGCATACATCACAGCATCACTTCTGGAGATACTCGGGATATTGATACACATTAAACATAACATTGCATAATATTGGAAACATGCTATGAAGTCTTATAGGATATCATATATTACATCTTCTTTTGTAAGAATTGTTTTGCTCACGATATTCAGTTGTCTTTTTTGGGATATCGTGCATATACCATGTAGCAGCCCATACTTTTATCCGTAAATCAACGTAACTTCTGCTCTTAGTGACTGAGAGAAAGTCAAGAAGAAAGATATCTGCATTCAACTTTTTACTTATGATGATGTCCACCACGTGAGTGACAAAATGTTGGATCGCCATAAATAGTTTGTGATTACACCCTCAAAGCCCCAAAAATTTATTTTAATCATGCATTTAATTTCAAATGCTTTAATCCACCTCCCACTACCAGAGCAAAAGCTCTTTCGGCTACTTTATCACGTAAGTGCATGCCATCTTTAATTGTGTATCATACTTAAGCATTTACGATCTACGACCATGCATATACCGTATATTTGTAAGTGTAAATAAAATTTTATAACAATAAAGATACAACTACTACTATTACTACTACTACTACTACTACTACTACTACTACTACTACTACTACTACTACTACTATTACTACTACTACTACTATTACTACTACTACTACTACTACTACTACTACTATTACTACTACTACTACTACTACTACTACTACTACTACTACTGCTACTACTACTATTACTACTACTACTACTACTACTACTATTACTACTACTACTACTACTACTACTATTACTACTACTACTACTATTACTACTATTACTACTACTACTATTACTATTACTACTACTATTACTACTACTACTACTACTACTACTACTATTACTACTACTACTATTACTACTACTACTATTACTATTACTACTACTACTACTATTACTACTACTACTACTATTACTACTACTACTACTATTACTACTACTACTACTATTACTACTACTACTATTACTACTACTGCTATTACTGCTACTACAACTACTACTACTACTACTGCTATTACTACTACTACTACTACTACTACTACTACTACTACTACTATTACTACTACTACTACTACTACTACTACTATTACTACTACTACTACTATTACTACTACTACTATTACTACTACTACTATTACTACTACTGCTATTACTATTACTATTACTACCACTACTACTATTACTACTACTACTATTACTACTACTATTACTACTACTACTATTACTACTACTACTATTACTACTACTACTATTACTACTACTATTACTACTACTACTACTATTACTACTACTACTACTATTACTACTACTACTACTACTACTACTATTACTAATGCTACTATTACTACTACTACTACTACTACTATTACTACTACTATTACTACTACTGCTACTACTACTACTACTACTATTACTATTACTACTAGCACTACTACTATTACTACTACTATTACTACTACTATTATTACTACTACTATTACTACTACTGCTACTACTACTACTGCTACTACTACCACTACTATTACTACAACTACTATTACTACTACTACTACTACTACTACTACTACTACTACCTACTACTACTAATGCTACATACATACATATTCTGCAAAATGCACCCCCCCCCCGCTTTTCCTTAACATTTCTTAAGAGGAATCAAAATACTCTATCCCCGACAATGCTAAAATTAGCCAGTTTCTTTTACCCCTTATTTCAGAAACTATTAAAGATAGTTGTATAATTTTTGCGTGGTACACTTATGAACAATGTGATTATAGAAAAAAAGAAGTTTCACTGAATAGTAAAATATTAGTTTTCAAAGCGCCATTCTTATTTTAAGGGTTAGGATTTAAAAAAAAAGTGTGTATAATATTTTCAAACTTTTTTTCGTTAAAAATAGTTGGTGAACAATTCATGTTTATATGCTTACAGATTTTTTTATTGAATGGGACATTTGTATGAAAAAAATATTTTTTCGGAAATTGCATTTAAAAACAAAAATGAAAAAAAAAATTGTAGAAAAATTAGAATCTCAAGACCTTCTATCTCTTCTTCCTGATCCTAATGTTTTTATTTTTATTATTTGTTTACCGAAGAATCAGAAAATTAAATTTTCTTTAGAGCAAATATTTACGTAGTTATTGTTTTTAACTGAGTAAATGATCCAGAACAGCGTAAAAAGCTGTGTTACATAATTTTAAGAAATATAAAAGTAAATGTTAGAATTATTGTACTGCTTTAAAACATACAGCAAAATATACATGAAATCAAAGTTTCAAATAATATCAAATCGGAAAGTGTAAAAAATTATGAACATTTCCATTTTGACTCCTCTTAAGCCCGACTTCTCTTATTGCATCATCTACAATTGCTAAAGTTGAAGCATTTTTTATTTTCCAAAACAAAGAACCACACTAACTAGAAACGCAGGCGTTTTCTCTTCTTTTTTGCTTTCGTCACTTTCAGGATGGACTATTATGTCTCGTTGAATTCAAGTAATTTTTGTCTTTCTCCCTTATGAATTTCTATATGCATAATATATGAAAACGTTATCAGATATGACGGGTTGACGGGTTTAAAGGAAAACATATAGTGAAAGTTAAAAATAAAACTGCATGGCTTTAAAATAATGTGTTCTGATATATATTTACATAGCATAACATTTCATGATAATTGTTATAATTGTATTTTCTGCTGCCAACTCTGCAAAGAGGGGAGAAGGAATCAAATGAATATTCATACAGACGATTATATTGGATTAAACAAACAATTGAATATAGCTTGACAATTAAGCAAATTTAGCAAAAAAAAAAAAAAAAAAAAAATATACCCAACTTCATGCAGCCTGAAAGTAGCAAGAACAAAGTGCATATCCATTAAAAAGTTAATGGAACACAACATTATGAAAAGTTACCAAAATAAAAACAAACAAACAAATATATTTGAGCCCAGATATAATCGACAAGGAAGAAAGTCTGTGCCAAAGTCTTGAAATTACGAAAAGTACCCAAAAAAAAAAAAATATGAGAATCGGCACGGTAGTTATATAAATACAAAATTTTTGAGCAATATTTACTGTGCTGTTATTTTTTGAAGTATGATTAATCGATTCATACATGAAGAGAAGACTCATATTCATCTGTCCTGGCTAATTTTGAATATTTAATGCGGTTCAAATAAGCAATATTATAATACTTTTAAGTGAATTGTTGTGTTTTCATTCCCATGAACATCCAAAAACACATTTGTAGCTTTTGAGTTGACTCTTGCAGTCACACATCAAAGCGTCTGACATCATTTACGAGTATTTTTGTTCTTGCGGTGCCTATATTTCAACTCCTGTATATTTTTTCTACATCCTGTATTTCATAGCTTAATATGAATGTTATTTTGCAATTTTATTGTATGATTATGCCAAATCTCTGTATAAAACTTTGAAACTATTTCACAGCTATTTTTGTTATTCAGCACATTCCTAATACATTCATTTCATATAACCAGGCACGTTAATTATAGACATTTCCATACTTTTACATTAATATTCAATACCGCCGATAGTAGTTTAATGGTAACGTTTGAGACTACAAATCCGGAGGTCCTGGATTCGATTCCCGGTTAGATCCAGCTGTAAAGGTAAAGCTTTTTGCGGAGTTTCCCTGAGAATGTGGATGCCAGAAAACTTTAAGGCGCCAAGAGCTTCGAACTCATTGCGCCTTCATTGTTTCATTTTATTTCATTCATCTATAGCTTAAGGACCTTCCTGGTGTAACATAACCTTTGGAACGGGATTTGGGGGGTTCCACAGTAAGGGATAATTTGAAACGGTTAATATAGTTGTTCCAATGTGAGGGGGGTTTGATGGGTTCTCAGGGTAAATTTGGACTGTTTTTAACGACTTGAAAGTCGTTGGGGGGGGGGGGGGGAAGGAGATTGTTCACTGTATTAATAAGTCCGGCACTGTTTAAACATTTGATTTATTTTACAACTTGGCAGGTTACTTCCTGACGGCTCGTAGCTGACCTCTCTACACACTTAGACTGACCTTAGAAATGACTTACACTGCCCTCAACTGAACTTTAGAAATGATCTAGACTGATTACTTTCGGATGACTCAGACTGCCTGATTCCGTATATTTCTTTCGCGTCTCTCGTATGATGTCCCTGTTTCTCTTGAATGTCTGAATTTCAATCTGCGAAGGTCTGAATGTGCGGGAGAATGTCTCCGTGAATGTCTGAATGTATGACTATGTGCCTACTGAGTGCCCCTCTGACTTCTGTACTCTAGTTTTTCTACTACATCGCCACGCCTTTCGCTAAATTAAATTCCCTCGTATTTTATCTATTTCTGTGTTATATGTTCATCATTGGCTATCTTAAAAATATTTATTTGTATCTAAGTTCTCCTGATTCGTTAACTTTATCCGAAGACCATTGGCTAGAATTATTCTTTCCCCCCTGATCTAAGGTCTTCCCATGAACTTGAATTTTCCCAGAACAGCCTGTCATAAATTTCGGCCCGTTCCTTACATTCTGATTTCTATTGATAATCTTTTGCCTTCCTTAGTCTGTAGATTTCTAAATGTTCTCGGAGATAACGCACGCGTTGATGGCTGTTTTTCGGCTTTCCTGTAATAAAACATTTTCGTCTCCGTTCTGACATTTTCATTTTCTCTTAAATTATTGCTACCTCTGACTTTGTTAAATACTGTCCCGTTACGGCCACATGTTTCTCTTATTGTCAACTCCTAAGTATTTCCTGGGTAGAAGGTTCGTGACCTAACAAAAGATTACCCTTTCTTCAGCCTTGTCTAAGGAGCGGTCTGCGGACGAGTCGTCAGGTATACATCTGTCTCTTTCTCACATATTTTACACAAAATGTATACAAAACCCTTTTGTAAGTTACGAGTTACAACTAATTTCTATTTCTCATACCTATCTCTAAGATATTTCTTATACCTATACATAATAATTATCCTTATCAAATCTAATGCCTTTATAATATAGCTCTGCAGCCTTTAGTTATTCAACTAATAAAGGCAGCCTTATTTCCTGCTTCACCTTATCACTTTCACCATCATCTCCTTGAGACAACGTAGCGGCACCCTCCAGCCTGAGAAGTCCGCTATAATAACCATATGCCAAGAGAAATGAGCAGGCATTAGACAAAAATATAACATCCAACAGCGTTAATAAAAAAATTGCATCATAAACAATTAAATGACAGAAGTTATTATATAGCTCTTTCTGCAATACTGAGCTTACCTCTTAAAGGTTTTCTCTTATAAAAATCAAGTCTGTACATATTTCCAAATTATATGCCGCGGCAATTATTTTAAATTTAAAAACTGCTCCCTGTGGGGTACTCGTTTATTTTGTATTTGCTACAATTATTTTATCATCAGAATAGAGAAGGATCTTCACTGCAGTTTTACATTTAGATTTGTCTATTAAAACATATGATGTCTTCCTTGTAAAAATTTAAAAGGCTGAATAAGCGCCTTATTTAACAAATTTATTTGCTTCTCTATTGCATTTATTTTAATTTTTTAACCTATAAATGGGTTTGTATTGCGCACATTAAATTTTGCTGCACTCCTTTTGTAAACGACTCATAATTTCTCTCGATTTAGCTTGTTAATGCTTTCACAGTGTCTATGAAGTGAGGTTATATTAAATTCTCTTTTGTTTCGGTATAGTTTGTTATATTGTGAGCACACATTCCATTACAGAAATGGGAAAGTTTATAATAAAACACATTCTGGTCATAAATCAATCCGTTTGTAAGATCGTTATGTTGTTACTTAGTCGGTAGTAACATTTTATATGTTTTACATTTCATCTACATTTATGTTACTTTCAGTACTGGTAACTTTTTCAGTGTTTTCTGCTAAATAAATGTTGTAATACATGTTTTAATACATTTTATCAAGCGATTTAAATACTCATATTTCCATATAATCTGAAGAACTGACAGAAAGAACTATCATCTCGATCCTAATCTACGACAGCTAGCGAGATTTTGAGAGAGACTAGAAGTTTTCAGTTTTCTTTTCTAAACGTGCTGAGAAGAATTCTATTGCCAGCTTATAGTTTCTTCTGGTAAGCTGCCGTGCCCGCAGTGTTCCGCGTAATGAAAATAAAATGGAATTATATTAAGAGGAAGCCTCCATATTCTCTTTCCTCTACGTTCTATGAGCGGCTCAACATGCTTCATGATATTCCGTCGTTGAGATGAAAGAAGATAAGTAGTCATAAAAATAAAGGTGTACGGGAAACTGATGAAAAAACCAATTTTCCTCCCCTCTATTTTCTCCCTTGTTTTGGAAGTGTAAGGCTCCATGGAAGGAAAGAAAAGTTAACTTAGCACAATAAAGTCAATTTGGCCTTGAAAAACATCCTCCTGTAGCATTCGAGTGAAATGAAATTTAAATAGAATAAAGGAAGGAACACAAGAAAGAGGGTAATGGGCCGCATGAGAAACTTTGAGCAAAGGAAACCCTTAAGGAGTAAACTGAACTTGCATTTCGCAATGCTTTCTTTTGGCTCCAGTTTTAACGTTTTCAACTTTTTTGCACGTATACACCCTGCGGCTTATTTTAATTAGTTCTAGTTCAGAAACCAGCCAATAAGTTATTAAACTATAAGAGTATGAATATATGAAGTCGGTCATTTAAGAACGAATTTTCTCTATATCTCTCCCTCTAGGTTTGTATATTTGCGAAAGGCTCTCAGTAAGTCGTGAACACTGAGAAAAGCACTGCATTGTTTCTCAATTCTCTGGCTTTAGATGCAGTATCAATATTATTACAAATCTATGGTTTTGCGTTACCTAGATGCAACAGTCTGTATGCTGCCTCAGATCTATTTCTCAGCCATGTTTGTACTACCACTGTGACTTCCTCTTATCATCAAATATCTTCGGTGGGTTGCTTCTGTTAGGGGTTTGAAGAGATGAAAATCAGAAGGTGCAAGATTAGGGCTGTAGGGAGCCTGAGGAACAGTTCACCGAAATTTAATGATCTCTTTTCAGGTGAGCGTGACTTCTTGTTGTCACGAAGAAGAATAATTTTCGTCACATCTCTGTGAGAGCGGAAGTGCTCCTTCATTTTCCGAAGAGTTGGACACTAACTCTTTCACTTCCGAGTGTGAGAAGATTTTTGGTTACTGGCTGAGGGCTTTGTGTTAAACTGTTTTCTTTTTCCAGTAAGTAATTTTGTAACGTCTTTGATGAGTTCCCGTTACAAGCTGAAAAACCTCGTAACAAGCAAGCAACTCTGAACAGGCGATGGTTGTGACACTGGAGGATCCATTTACAACAAATATTCCAAACGTATAAATTTGTGCTGACACTGCCGATAGAAACACTAAGTTGAACAGGAAGTTATTTGGTTGTTATTCATCGATCGTTCACAATAAGAATAACAACGTGATTGCAGTGTGCAGCGTCCGGAATGTGGATGATCAATGAGACCGTCTTGATCTCTTTCGATGAAAACCTTTTGGTCCAATGACTGGTACTGTTTTACTTCACCGACATTTCTTAAACGCCATCTCATTTTCCACCATAATAAATTGAGCACACAGCTTAGCATAGCGGACCCCAAATTATGGGGCTAGTGAGCCGCATTAAGAGTACTATAAATTTTTTTCTTGAATGTATAGACACAGACAATGAATTACAAGAAAAAAAAATATGTATATATATGAGCTGTATTTATTGAGGCAAAATAAATTAGAATCAGATAGAAGGTGATTCAAAGGTAAGCCGAAAACAAGGACATATATTTTGCCGCTATTAAGTTTCCCTGTCAACAACAGGGCGTTTTTGGCGAGTCCCAGATTTTACCGGACCATTAATAAAGACACGGTTTTTATTTCACTCAGAATAAAATTTCTGTAGTAAATCCGATATATCGTATCCCGGCTTGTAAGTTAGATGTAGCATTGTTTCTCTCATTAAGGACCTAAAATTCAGTAACGTTGTGTCATCATGAATTGTTAGTTATTTTTAACACTAATTTTTGTATAATTTTAATGTGATATTTTTATGATAGTGTAAGGTAAATATCCAAAAATGCTCATTTAATTGTTTTTTTTTTTTTTTTTTTTTATCTTTAAATTTTGTAAATTAGTGATGAACAGCTTTAAAGGAAGTCCGCGATCAAGAAAAGTGTATGAATCGCTGACTTAGTCTTCATTCTGAAAATTAACCCAATGGAAGATTCCACTATAACATTCAAAGGTTCAGAGTTACTACACATTAACTTTTGTACTTTTTCAAGATAAACGGCCTCAGCAAAAATATGTTGCACCTTATTGAATGCCTTTCCTATTTACCGTATATAAGAAACAGCATTTATTTAAAATAATTGTATTTACTTTAAGAAGAGTTTACAAAAAATTAAATTGTTATATAAACCGCAAATGTTCGTGTACGTTGTGCGTGGCGCTCCGTCAGTAAATAACACGCCTGGTCCTCGATCGGAAAATATCGAGTAGAGTGCTCAGGCAGTAACTCGCATTCGAAAGGCCCCGAGTTTAAATCATTTAGAACCAGAAATCCTGACCTTTGTTTTATGGTAGTTTTCTTTCCATAAAATTTTCGCTTTCCATTTCATGTCAATTAATTTCTTTAGTTCTGTTGCTGGTCGAAAGTGCCAAGTGAGATGGCTGGTGCAGTGAGACATGGTTTGCACTTTAGTAAGATTTCTGCTCTTGGAGGGAGGCTCCGCAAACCCGTGGGCAAGGCTTAAGTACAGAAATATCCTCCTCTGTCCCTAAAAGTCAATCCTCCATCGGAGAGAGTGACTATTGCAGTATTATACGAAGGCGGTGTATACTGAGTATCAATTTACTACATTTCATCGCATTGCTAATTATGGTACATGCTTAGTAGTGTCTGAGCATGAAATACGATCGAAACATCTGTTTAAAATACAAAGATGAGAGTATTATGATCTTAATTAATTTTCTGATTTTGCCTGAATAAGCCTCCTATTTATGCAATACCAGCACAAACAGTCGAAGATTTAGTACTAAGAGACCTATAGCTCTATATTATACGCTTTGCGGCGGAATTTGCCGACGACCGAGCTTCGTGATTGGTTCGCCAGCATTAGCCGCCATTTTGGGCCTGATATCTATGTTGTACTTTTTAAATTTTTATTATAATTGAGTTAATATGCCTAGGTATTGCGCATTTGGTTGCACAACTCAAGGAAAGAAAGGCGTCAAGTTATATCGCATTCCTTCAAGAAAATACGACGAAATATTTGAATTCACAACATTGAAAGAAGAAATTGGATTTCATCTAAGAACTCTCGACTGTGTTATGTAAGTATTACGTAGGATTTTTGCTTAATATTTGATGTTAAATAGAATAAGTTATTTTAAATTTAATGATTTGGTGATTTCATACGTAAAAATACATAATAGGAATGTCGTAAAAAGCTGCATTGAAGCCTAAAGGAGTGTTATAAGATAAATATTTTTAAAACTCGATACATGCTTATTTCCTTTCATTGTTGAAGCAAATTGTGTGGTTTAGTGAGACTTTTGTTCTTATAAAAGTTTTGCTCTAAATTTAATTTCCTAGGAAACTCTCTAAGCGCTATAATTCTTATAATTCACGTTTAACTGACAGGTTAGCTGTAGGCCTTATACAGTTTATGTGACCGCCACGGGTGGCCGAGGTCGTTAAGGCACGGACTCGTGAGCGGGAGGTCTGCGGTTCGAATCCTGCCAGGACCGTCCTCCCTGACTGGGGTTTTTTCCAGGTTTTCCTCAGTCTTCATAACTGGCAAATGCCGGGGAGGTACCTAAATTTAGGCCTGGAACGCTTCCTTCCTTAAAAAAAAAATATCCTTTCCCAATTTATCATTTCATCTCATATATCCATCGCCTGTGGTGCCTCAGTAGTGAAAACGGGCGTTAAACACTACTCAAAAAAAAAAAAAAAACAGTTTATATGAATACTGATATAATGAATGTATTACAATAAATAATTTAAACAGTGAATAGAAAAATAAAATAAAAAAACTCTTATTTTAAGATTCATGTGTTAAAAGGATGTAATTAATAAGGCCTACGTTTAATATTGCGATTTCTGTTTTAACCGATGACAGCCTTTTCCTCTGCCGGCAAATGACCCCCATCATTGGCCGCTGAGTTCGGATGCGGTACTACGCGAATGCCGTAACTATAACTGGCATAGTTTCAAAAGTATACATTCTCTGTCTGACCTAGGCCTTCTAATGCTAAAAGAGGTACATGAGCAGACGCAGAAGTTATTATTCAACAATATAACACAAATATTTTAAGAGTTAACTGTATGACAATCGAGTAAAACGACAGAAACTTAACACGTAGTCTTATAGGAGTGCTTGTATATTAGAGGGCTTTAAAGAGACCCAGATAGTGTTTTGTTTCAAAATTGTGATATGAAAAATACTGTGATAGAAACTGCAGTATATCATAGTTTATTGTTTATCTCTTTTTCTCTCTCTGTGCCTATGTTGAAAGGTGTCTCTTGAAGCTGAATTAAGTGATGTATCCATTTATACACCATGAAGTGAGAAATGCTCAATTTATATGCCAACCTTTTTCTTCTTTTTTACTTACGTAAACTCTCTTTAATTTAGGCAAATCAAAGAGTGTCAAGAATTTGTAGTGAAGCTGCTTCTGTTGCAGAACAAGATAGCTTGCTAATTTAAGTTTCCAGAAAAAAGACGATGTTTGAAAACGAACTAATGTTAAATGCTTAAAAGCACTACATTGTTTAGTACACAGCAATTTTCAGGTATTTAGATGGAAGGCAAAAAGCAGAAAAATGATCAAAAGTGAGACTGGAAATTAAGTTATAACGACTTGCTTTTCTTCACAACAACTAAGGTCTAAGATTTCAAGATTTACAGGCAAGCACGCTGACTGCAAGACCACGGAGGTGATCATGAGACTCCTGTTAATATAAATAAGTTAATTGAGCAATTATTCTACCCTCCAGTTTCGGTTTTAACTCGAAGTTCCAATTATTAAGAAAATAATTCTAATACATTTTTTAAATGTTTTGCTGCTTGGCAAGCTGTATTATTACGACATGTTTATTATCATCTCTCATATTAGTCGTATGTTGGTTATCTTTTTGACATTCTGTATTCTTAGCTCGTTCACTGTCGGAGCAATAATATAGAAAACATCTTTCTACATTTAAATCTCACTTTATGCAAAATTGTTAGCTTTTTGCTGGTGATTGATTTTTTTTATTGATTTATTTACGGACGCTCTTTAACAGCTCAGGTCATAAGCGTACCACTCAATTCAGGGGTGAAACGGCCGACAACTTTTGCTCAGAGGCCTCTCCTTCAGGCTTGAGGTTCTTTTTCGTGCCGTAAATGTACGACACGGGACCCATGGCTTTACTTCCCTTCCGAAGGAAGCCATACTTAGGATTTTTACGCCCGGAAAAAAATTCATTGGTCCTGCCGGGTTCGAACCCGCGATCTTGGGTTTAGGAGGCAAGTATGGTAACCACTACATCACCAGGACCGACTTTTGCTAGTGATGACCCATTCATATATGTATGGTGATATTATAAGATATATTTTAATTTTAAATAATGTAACATTTATAACATAACATATGCAGTATGTAAAAATAAATTTCGGATTTCTGAATCTTTGCTCATCCCTGATGTACGGGCATACAACTTGTTTTTACGGTATATTATCTCTATTTAGTAGTTATTTTTATTTTAGTTGATTATTAAATGCACATAAATAAGATAATATTCTTCATAGCGTTGATTTTCAAAATAGAAATGAGCAAAAAGATTAAATTAATTAAAAATTGTATAAAATTGTGATATCAGTATATTCGTCTGGAATATGATCATGACTTTAGGTCCTAGGTAGTATATGAATCAATTGCTTGCTTTCACTTGGGAAAAATAATAGCTTTTTTTAATAATCGAGCAAGGGATTATTTTTATTTTCATTTATTCGCTGCTACAACCAAACTACATTGATTATGCGGTCAGCTGAGAATGCAAGATAACCTTAAAACGCTTATTTGACACAATGCAGATGCTTTGAGTATGCTTTTCTTACCATAAATTTTTAAGCTTGAAATTACAACAATCTCGTGATATGTGTTCGTATCTACATGTTGCGCGTCGAGACAAAATAATAATAATAATAATAATAATAATAATAATAATAATAATAATAATAATAATAATTAGATTATCCCATAGCTAACTTCAAGTATAGTAAAACTAATGGTAATTAGGGAATTCCTACTGTAAAGGAGAAAGAAAAAGCGTTTCATTGCCTTCAAGTAAATCGATAATTCAGGATAAGATGTTCTGACGCAAACGGTCAGCCCTTAAGCAAGGCGGAAGTATCGAAATATTCTCCTTCGTCCTTAAAAATCCAATCCGATATAATACAGTAATTTAAGGTAAAAATATGGGATTTTTCACAATGATCTTCAAGGAGAAAGCATTCACTTTCGTTATAAAAGCATTTAATTTCAACACAAGAGGGATTTTTGTAGTATAAATAAAATACAAATCAAATTTGTATTTATCTTACAAGATCAAAATCATTAGGCTAGAGGAAGACTAGTGAATAGAGCGTACATTTGGTTAGTTAATTCGTTTATAAACAGAACAGGGGGAAAATTTCTTGAGACAATTTTTTTTTTAAAACTTGTACACATATAGGTAGTTAAAACGAAATAAATGATATTAATAAACTAGATAACTATTATAGGAAGTTACCTTACGCATTTATTAGAGCAACCGTGAAAAATACGCGAAATAGACAAATACATTACACAGGAACAATCTTTGCGTGTAGCATTAAGATGAGCGTTGTGAGATTTAGGGTATAAAGAAAAATAAGCTTATTTTATTTTAAATGTTTGCCTTAATAGTTACGTTTAAGTCTCTGTTTAGAGAAAATAAAACAACCCTCAAATCTAGGCAGTAATAATTGATGCTAACTGCGGAATTCGATTGTCACTTTTCCCTCTCGTATTCAACAACTAACCTGTCAAAGAATTTGCAGTTGTCTTTCTTCAGTGAAAGAACAGAATAGCGAACAACAGAACGCGAAAGCTGTGGAACAAGAGTCCGAAAAGCTTGGAAAATGACAGACTGTTTATTGTCATCTTTGGCAGTAGTCAAATGATCCACTCCGTCACGACAGTGCTCTCGTCCTTTGTTTCAATGTTTTGCGCCTCTCTGCCAGAAATTTCCCAAGAGCTTACGTACTCTCCAAGAGTACTCAACAAATTCTGAACAGACATATGCTCTGCTTTATATGACCGCATCTAAGATTAAAACAGAACGAGAAGGTAACCCTTGATGGGAATACAAAGATTTTAGTACATGCGCTCCTTCACCTCTTCTACTATGTGCATATCTGCTTTAATCTTTACCTTACAGTTATCTAAGAAAGAAAAGAAAAAATACATGGAGAAATTTCATAAAATCTGCTCTATATTAAAGGAGCAGCAATTTTAAGTTTACTAATGTTTATACAATGTAGGCTTGTGTGTTTATAACTTACAAACAAGGAAAATGAAGTCACAACCCGAACTCGAAACATATTACCATTGATTCCGTGGCCTTCCCAGCCACAACGCGGATCTTACCCTAATCGAAGGTACATAAAAACACCACCACCGCCACCACTTATATTAGTTTTCATGATCTAATCGTATATTTTCATTATATTGGTTTTTGGGTCAAGAACGAGCCATTTGGAAAGTAATTATTTTTTTATTTTCATATTCACTTTTTTTTCAAAAGTAAGAGGTAACGTTAATTGCCCATTTTTTTACAATATTAAACATTCTGTCAGTGGCATATTACACAAGAAATGGTACTTTGCATCACCACACATTGCCGTATTTTCATCTAGGTATTATATGTGCCTACATGTCTGTCCTGCAAATCTAGTTGCTTCGTAGATCTAAGGTTGTGGGTTCAAACCCAAACAGGGTCCATGATTTTTAGGGAGGAAAAATCCAATGTTTTTTTTTTTTTTTTTTTTTCTCCGGAAGGAAAGTAAAGTCGTTGGTTTCGTGTCGCAGATTTACGGCGCGTAAAGCACCGCAAGCCTGAAAGACGAAGCCTCTGACCAAATTTATCGGCGTTTTACGCCCTAAGTAGAATGGTATGCTAGACGCTAAATAGCATCCATAAATAAATCTAATAATGATCATATTATAATGTTACATGTCTTTGATTATGGTAGTAACGTATATTTATTGCTCAATATTTATAACCATTATTTGTACAACATCGTTCATATGAGCATTTCGCCCATATGTGCTATTTATTACACAGACACTTATAGAAAAAATTTCCACTTCAAATCAAATGCATTTACAGCTATTATCACCTAAGAACAAACACTTAAATATGTGCGCGCATGCACACATATATACATTCAGACTCAAAGAGTTCACCTTCTACAACAAAGCGCTTCTAATTCCACGCACTTTGCATGGAAAAGATCCAAGCTTTGGCCAATTTTCTTCCTGTGCAAATAGAATCCAACATGCTAATCTATCCCTATTAGACTTAGCAAACTTAGCTCCAAGCACAATAACCTCCACTGTTCGGTACCTGGACAGTCCATCGTATTGCCAGTTTTCTCTGCCTCCACAAAAAAAAAAAAAAATACATTCTTTGTCCACCCTCATCTGTTGTTTTAGTTCCTCCCTATTTTAAGAACTGATAACTATATACGTACACATATATTACTTATCTGCCCCATCTGATTTTCAATTCGTTACCTAAACTAAGTGACATTTTCTCTCTGTATTCTGTCTCCATATCTTGTTGATTAATTTCCCTAAGCCTTTTTTGTATCTTCCTTCAAACATAATTTCCTTGCTCCCTTCCTCCATACCCATCCCATCCCAATGCTCTTTACACTTCTTCTAATTTTCTCTGCTCATTATCTTTGATCCTAATTACTAATCGGATGTTGGTAGCATAAAGTTCTTAAAATTTAGCGATTCCCTTTTATTATCCGTAATAACCAGTATTATATTATAATTTGATATAATAGCGCCCAAATTTCCGTAAAAACCCCACGATTAGCTTCATTCCTCTCTGCTCCTCAAGCTCGTATTTGAAGCTCGTTTTGGACTTTTGTCCAGTCGGTTCACTTTTTCCCAACCCATATCTCAGGACCGTAGAACATGACATAGCTTACCATGCCGCTATACATTTTATGCATTATACTTACAGGCAAATTCAGACAACCTGACAAAGTATGCAAAATCTTTGACATTGCCACCCGGGCTTTGTATGAAGCCGTGTCATCCTTGTGTTTAATCTTCCATTCATAATAAGAATTACACCTAAATAATCCAAATATTTTACATTTTCTATTTCATTGCCCTGGGATTTTCATTTCTACTCTTACTGTAAGCTGATCCATTTTTAAAAGTGATAGTTTTAGTTGTGTTCTTTCACGAAATTCCCCATTTGTCGCAATAGCTCTCCAAGTTGTTGATTCCTTTCTGTAGACCCTCGACAAATAATGAGCAGATTAGTTAATCATTGGCGTTAAAATAACTGGAATCTTAGTGTAGTGTGTAGCGTCCATCTTCTCTGAGATGTCATCAATAAATAAATTAAACAATAAAGGCGACAAAATACATCCCTGCCTAACTCCTCTGACTATCAGGTGTAAACTTTTGGTGCAGCTTAATGCAAAATGTAACATTTGTGTATATTGCCATTTAGGTTTGGATCATTTTGCTCAAAATACCCTTATACCATAGTTTCTCCATAATGCACTTCTCCCTACAGTGATATAACATTGGTAGGTTTCCCGTTGTATTATGTTCTCGGTAGAACTCTCTGCCATTTTCTTCAGGGATTTGCTGCTGAAGCGCCGTGGGCCAGAAGTCAATACAGTTAACCGGGGAACTCTCCGCTGTAATTTGCCAGCAGTACCTAGCTGCTCGCGGCTTTACCTGCTCGATGGACATAGGAAGATTTGTAATGGAACCAGGAAGAGCGTTTGTGTTTCGGGGTTTGCAAGCGGCACGTGGCATTTCTTGTTGGTCACCCATCCAAGCAAGCCCAATGCTGCTTAACCTCGGTGGTCAGCCGTGGTTTTCAACATAGTTGCCGCCTGTGAGGATTCAGGATTTATTAATCAGATTCAGGCTTGAAGCTAGTCTTTGTTGGACCATGGTGTATATTGTGTTGGTACTTGGGTTAGGCGGTTGCTCTCCCCGAAGTAATCCAACCTGGTTAGTTTGAAGTTTTTACCCAAGGGGTCCCATGATGTCCTTGGGCAGACTATAAGATTTACATCTTCTAGGGGTCCGACCTGGTGGTGTAGTGGTTACCATACTTGCTTGCTTCCTAAACCCAAGATCGCGGATTCGAGCCCGAACATGATCAATGGCTTTTTTCGGGCATAAAAATCCTAAGTATGGCTTCCTTCGGAAGAGAAGTAAAGTCGTGGGTTTTGTGTTGTAAGTTTACGAAAAAGAACCTCAAGCCTGAAAGAGAGGTCTCTCAGCAAAATTAGTCGGCCGTTTCACGCCTTGAATAGAATGGAACGCTGATGACCTGAGATGTTAAAGAGGGTTCATAAACAAATCAATTAAAAAAAAACATCTTCTAGGGGCTCTATGGTCTTAGGCCCCTAGAGCTCTGACCAGCTCATTTGGGTGGTTTAGGATATCGTGAAGCGTCCGGGCTCTTTCCCGTACGATGCCCATGATATACGGGACGTTAGAGTGGTCATGAAGGATGTGTGCTCGGAAGCACCGGTCAGCACCGTACATAATTCTGAGCGCCCGGTTCTGCAGGAATTGAATTTTGCGAATCGTGGTCGGAGCCGCGGATTCCCAGATTTCGCAGCCGTACAGGACCATAGCTGATATTATGGCACGGTATACGTGCAGTTTTTGGGTCAGGTTCATGGTTCGAGTACTGAGGATTGGAAACAGCTGCCCGAGAGCTAAATGACCTTGCTGGACTTTAGCAAGCACGTGCTCCCTGAAGATCAGGGAGCGATCCAGCGTTACTCCGAGGTACTTCGCGCTACGGACCCAGGGGATCCGCCGGCGATGCAACACGAGGTCCCGCAGGCGCCTCCGACGTTGGCCCTTAGTGAGGAGCATAACAGGGCTCTTCTCCGGAATAATGGTCATGCGGCGTTTCTCGCTCCGGGCTTCTGCCTCTCTGAGTTGGTACTGAATGGGTCTGATTGCATAATTTTGTTTATTATTTTGAGACAGAATTAGCAGATCGTCTGCATACTGACAAGTTGTGGTTTGTGGGTGTGTGGGGAAACCGGTCATGTAAGCAGCAAAGAGCGTCAGGGACAGTATGCAGTATGTATGAAAGTGAGACGGCCCAGGTCTGAAAAGGCTGATAACTGGCGAAGGGTTTGGGTAAACCAAATTGATAAATCAAGCTTTGTGTCATTCATAACGGGAAAGCTTTTTATTTTTATGCACGCACACACACGCGCATTATTTTTATATTCGTTTTTTTTTTTTCATTTATTTTATTTTTATTGATATATATAACATAAAATAAAAATAAAAATAAAGTAACACTATTAACAATGTAACAAATTAACGGTAATTATAATAGTAGAAAAGGATAAAACACTAAGAAAAAGTCACACTTGAGATCACTATATTTCGGACTCGTGGAGTCCTTCTATGGCAAGAAGACAAGTAATTACTGTTAATTTATATATATAACATACGAATTAATACCATTATTCACATCATGATTGTTGTTAATATTATTATTTAATACAACTATTATTTTGATTATATACATATTTCACTGTATGATAGATAATAATGGATTCAAACTAAAATTCTAGAAGCTTCGATTAGCCAAATTTAGCGGAACCTAAAGTGTCCCAACTCCTCTGATTAAAAAACAGTATAAAGAAGTAATTTTAGCCCTCAGCAGTACTCTCACTCATTATACGTTCAGATTACGAGGACAACAGGCCATGTAAATTATTGTAATTCTGACTTCGACGATGGTAGGCTGTGCTACTCATAAGTCCTGATTTCGACGCCAGTAGACAGTGTTTACCTAAGTTTTAAATATCGAAGCCGGCAGATTGTGTTTTTCTAAGTGTTAATATCGCAGCCTGTGGGCAGTGAAAATTCCAATTGAGATTTCGAAGGAAGTGTATGTTTTAATTGCGACACAGAACTCGATAGATAGTGCTAAATCATTCAAAAGGTCATCGACGCAGCTTAGCTCAGCCTATCTAGTCAATCAGTGTATTCAGATCTGATAAACATAGCATTGTGTTATATACATATTCAAAATCTTTACAACGAACGGCACCACATTCAATAACTTTGAAGTGACTTATATAATAAATTGGGAACTAAGCTTACTTCTCAACGAATACTCATTCTACGCAACAAATCCCATTCCTTTCCAATTGACCTAGTGTCAAGCAAACAGTAAAACTTTCCCTGAGATACCTATTTCTTCCTTGGAACCAGAGCAGTAGATCGGCAGCCCAGGCATCCCGACAAGATCGTCACCAGCAAGAGGCGTTAATTACCTTACGTCTCACCTCCACAAAAATCAACACCAGAGTGGGGCAACATAATTAATCGACGCCACCATCATACCAACGTGGAACCATAACAATTAATTCCCTCCGCATCACATATTCAGTTCCAAGACTTAGTATTATACAAGTACCTGTGCGCCTGTTGAAGTTGCATTGTATTGGTGTCACTTAATGATTACACTATTACTACTACTTTACTACCACTACTATTTCATCTATAGTTATGTGATATAAAGGAACCAATACTTCTTCCTCATAGTAGATTCCGTAGGTATAGCACTCTGTCCCCTGGTGGCTTCCAAGAACTTCTTCACATTCAGGTTAGTTAGCACCACAGATTACAACATATATGCAACTCAATGTTAATAATCGGTGACCGTATAGAGAGCCAATTTTGTACATATCCCCGGCGATGCGCGAACTAAAGATCGTGGTGGGCGAGTCGACAACGCAGCCACAGGAGGTCGGCAATGCAGTCCTTGCTAGATTTGTTTTCTTATTTATTTATTCCTCCTGCTTTACTTGTAGTTTCCATACTTTCTCAGAGAAAATAAGTATTTGTTAAGCTTTCGCCGAACTCCAGACTGGTTGCGTCTTGTATTTCAGTCTTCAGGCTGTCGGCGGTTCTATAGCTGGATGTTGGATGAAAGCTTAACATTGACTTAGTTTCGTCCAAAAAAAGAAAAGAAAAGAAACTACAAGTAAAACAAATTATATAAATAGTCTAATAATCCTGTCAGTAAAGCACAGGCATGATTTCTTATGCTGCCTGTCCATTATATGATGTTACATCAGAAAGTTAATTTTTAAAATCTGACAGCACTCATCTCCTTAACCCAATCTAAAGCAGATTTAGGAAAGATAATTGAAGTAAAATTTAATGTAATTTTTTGCACACAACTTGTACATAACCTAAAAATGTAAACTACCTTCGTATGTAATGAAGAGTGTAAGTAAGTAAATAAATCTTTCAAACGACAATGTACTACTATGTACAACCAATAAATGCAGTTTTATTTAAAGCACACAGAGGTATCAATATAAAGTATTATATTGAAGGTTATAGTGTACAAAAATAGCATCCCATCCTGCAGATAACATTTATATTGTAAAGACCTAATGTTATCTATAGTTTTAAAATAGATGCACTAAAAAGCATCATTGTAATAAATTACATCTAATGCTTACACACAAATTCAGGAAATGCACACTATTTCACACATGACACATACAAACACACTGTAATACTTTGACATGGATGTGAGAAATTAAGTTGAACACTGTTGCTACACTGCCAAGTCTACTTGTATGACTAAGTTAATCCACAGCATTTAATGTTTGTATTATCAGGGCACTTTTTGAAACATTCTTTTATTTTTTAAGATTTATATAGTGGTTTCTTATTACAAGATTCATTTTTGACCAACTAAAGGCCATCACCATGGCTCATTGGTTAATGCTTTGATTCTAGTGAGCTGCAAGGGTGATGTCACAGAATTGAATTTTGCCTGGTCAAGTTTCATGAAGGTAATAAGGAGCTTATGTCATTTTCAATAATTCCATTCACTGTCCTGACCATATATCACGTGGCAATGGATAAATGCAGTAAAAATGAATTTCTACTTCATATAGAATAAGAATAATGTAGTTCACAAATAAGCAAAGGAACATATAAAGCAAATTGCAAAAATACTCTGTAACACAATAACATAAATAATGGCATTAAACCTTAACTAAACAATAAATTATGTAAATTGTATTGTGAGTTGTATAACATGATCTTGAAAATCCAACTACTCTTCAGATTCTCCTATATCAAATATAAGTCTTAATTACCTGTTAATAACTCTGTTGCTTATAGGATGTAATCTTTTAAGCCTACTCACAGGGCAAAGCACTTGAAAATTACATGCTACTTGGCATCTCAACCTTTACATATTTACCTATGAAAGTTTTCTGAATAGATTACTATAAAACAACATAGTTCTGTTTTATATATTAACTACAAGTTTACTGGCAAATTAGATGTTCACATTGCTGAATGATAATTATTGCAATATATTTCTTAAGCTGTACCAGGCTGGCAAACAGAAGCAAAAATCTACTTGATACACATGGTAGTTTCTAACAATAAGGATAAATCTTCAGCAACTAAGCAAAAATCACACTTCTTCATTCTTTTGATTCAATTGGCTATGGTTGATTGCAATAAATAACTTTGCAACAAAGGACATAGCACAACTGTTAGGTTGTGTTGCTTGTGCAAAATTGGGCGGAGCCAGCAGCTTATTATTCTAAAATAAACTGCAAATGCACGTCCTAATCATGCCTTGGCCAATTTCTGTAAAAGTCAAATGTCAATTAAGCATAATGGCCTCAATTGCACCTTTCATTCCATTCAATGCAATATATTACATTACAGCAATTGGCAATGAATGTTTAAATTTTTACCCAAAAGTGAGTGAATATTTCAGCAGCATGTATATATTGATGTGTTATTTTTATATTTTTATATATATCTTATATAAAACCATTTATGCTCTTCCTTATTGCACACACTGCTATAAGCTGCTCAATCAGACATTATTGCAAAAATTCTGAAAAGTACTTGTTAAAATGGATGTTTTACATCTGCATGCTAAGATAAATATTATCTCTAGCATGTTGAAAGATAATTTTTTTTCAATCTTGGTTGGTTGCTAATGGCCATTGGGAATGCTGATATATTATTTTTTCCCTAGCTTCCCAATAAAGAGCTTCTAAATTAATTTTTATTTGTTTGTTGCTATCTAGTTGGCTGCATTTCAGTAGATGTTCTTTATTTAAGATAGTATTCACGTCCTTACACATTGGGCAGTGGCTGTCATTGATTAATTTCATCCTAAAGAGATGTTCTGATAGGTAATCATGCCCAACAATTAAGCGGAGCCAGGCAAATTAAATTTTTCTTGGTTTCAATAAAAGATGTTTGAAAGTATTTAGATCTTCATACAGTTTTCCTTTAAGTTTTTGTTTGATATTTTGTTGTTCTTGTTCAGACATTAATCTTTTCATGAGCTTCAATTTAGAGGGAAGTTTTAGTTCAAAAGGTGGTTTTAATTTTTTTGCTAAAGTATCAATCTCATTCCCCTTCAATCCCACATGGCTCGGGATCCATTGTAAAACTATTTTTGAATTTTGAATTTCTGTATGATATATGTTTCATTTATAGTGTGTCAGTGGGTAACTGTAATTCATTATAGTAGCGCTGCTTTAGAGTCACTTAAGATAAGAGTTCTTTTATTTATTTTAGGTCTACACAATAGATTTTGTAAAGCTGCTCTAATGGCCATTATTTCACCATCAAAATTGTTAGCATATTGTCCCAAAGGTATATATTGAGAGAATTCTTCAAAGTATATTCCAAAGCCTGCTTCTCCATTTTTAAGAGATCTATTTGTATATACTCTACATCATATATTAGTTGGATAATTTTTCAGTGCTATCAGTCTTAATACCTCAGATGGCTCGTTCTTCTTGGAGACTATTGTATCCAGATTTAGTGCTTATTTTTAAAATTTCATCTAAATCTTCTTTCTGTATGAACTTTTTAAAAGTCTGTTGTGTTTTTAATCGTTGTGTGCTGTCAGAAATGTAAAACCATTTATTCCTGTATTGATTACTTTTTAATTTCTGTCCCAGTATAGCGATTTTAATATCTAGCTCTATTTTAATTGTCAGGTTGTTAGTTATGCTTTGCATTGTAGCAATTGTTGTGGTTTTAATGGCTCCAGTTATTATTCTTAAGGACCCAGATTATATTGTATCCAATTTAGTTTTAAGTTGGTTCCTTATTGTGGTCACTATCTCACTTCCATAGAGCAAATTGGTCTTTATGTATCTTTTGTACTTGTCTTTTAGGAGACCTATGGATCCTTCCCATTTGACTTCTGCTAGTCTTCTTAATATGTTGTTCTTCTTATTCACTTTCTTAGTTATATTGTTGATCTGTTCAGAGAAGGAAAATTTTTTGCCAACTGTTCTACCATGACATTTAGTATGTTCTTTCTTATGTAGTAGGTTCATTATTGATTTTAAGCTCAAAGTCATCTGTAGTGTGTTGAAGACTTAAAAGCTGGAAAACTGTCTTTTTAGTGTTTATTTCCATATTGTTGGTGGATGCCCAGTTTCCATGCTATTGATAATTTTCTGCATTTCATTTTCTAATTTTTTGTAGTGTGGCATTCTTCTAATTTTTTTGGCTAATCCATATGATGATATTATTTGCAAACAATCCTTTATTTGCCTTTGGGAAGTCAGCTAATATTTTGTTGTCATCTATGAAAATATTAAAAAGAATTGGACTGAAAACATTACCTTCAGGAAGGCCTACTTTAGTCATATGCCATTTAGAGAGCACATTATTCCATTTTACAGCTATGTACCTTGTGATAATAGGTCCACGAACCATCTTAACATGTTTCCTCTTATCCCAATATTATTCATTTTATAAATAAGCTTCTCTCTCCATATTTTGTCAAAGGCATTTTTGAAATCAATAAAGAGAATTAGCATTGATTCTTTCTTGTTAAAGTATTTAGAATATCTTGTGTTAAATGTAAAACCTGATTGATTGTTGAATAGTGCTTTATGAAATCTGCTTGATTGTCTGAAATGAGATTTTGAGGTTCCATATAGTAAGTTAATCTTCTGGTGACCATTTTCTCCATTGTTTTAGCAAGTAATGAGGTTAAGGATATAGGCTCAGAACTGTCTAACTGGTCTGCTGGTTTTTCTTTCTTGATTGGTATGATTATGGCTTTTTTCATATAGCAGGAATACTATCTTTACTGTTCCATATCTTGTTGAATATGTTCAGTAGTAGCTTCTTAGCTCTGCACCCTAAATTGATGTACTTACTATGAATTATGTCTGGTCCAGGCTTATGCCTTTTTAATATTTTGTTTAATTTCCCATTGTCTCTATTCATTTTATGTGCAAGTTTGTTGGCTATGTCTCTATCATGACTGAAGACTTTGTTGTTAAAAAATAAGAGGTTCTTGTTTTGTTACTAGGACATTGTTTAGTATATTAAAATATGTATATACTTTTGCATTTTTACTTCTATAGTCAAGGGAGCTCAGGAATTTATTAACTGACTCCTTCTTAGTATTTTTTATTTCCCTATTTAGAAGTGCAGTTTTATTTCTCCAATCTCTCACTAAGTTAGGATCTTTTGTTGCTTCTGCTATATGTTTGATATTATCTCTACCTCTTTTTAATGTGGTTAATCTCTGATTCCAAAAAGGTTTGTACCTAACCTTTCCTCTGGGTACTGTTATTTTTGCAGCATTAATCAGTTTTTTTTATTAACTTCATCGATTAGTTTCAAAGGACTTTTTTCCATGTTAGTATCTTCAAATTTTTTGTCAGTGAGTTTCGAAAAAGTTATCAGTCTGCTTTTTGGAAGTTCCATCTCTTCAGTTGACTAGCTTTTAAATGACTCATTTGTGGCTGGATGGTTTCAGTTTGATGACTCCATGGCCACTACCTATGTCTTCCAATACTCTTCTAGTAGTGTGATTTACAATATCTGAAGAGACAATAAGTATATCAGGATATGTTGAGTCCTCAGTAAAGTGAATAGAAGTTTTGGGTTTATTGCTTTTGTATATTAAATTGACTATATATGCTTCCAAAAATTCATTAATACTTTTTCCTACTGCATTGGAGGAATAGTACCCCTACTGTTTTGAATGTCCAATCAGGTCTCCTATTATTAGGGTATTTTGTTTAACTTCTATTAAGTCAAAATTTAGTTGGTGGCTATTTGGGGGACTGTATATGCAAAAAATTGTATATTTTACATTCTGTAACCATACTTCTGATCAAGTGATTTCAGTATAGTCTGTGGAGTTCATGGTTTTCAGTGTAGTTATTTTACTTAAAAGAGAATCTTTAACTCCTACTAGCATGCCACTTGCCACTTGTTGATGTTTATGTAGACAATATATGTTGTAGTTTTCAAAATTATAAAACTTTTCATTGTCAAGATCAATATTAACTTAAAAAATTACAAAGATATCTACGTCATGTTTATGTAATAGAAGATATCTACTTCATGTTTATGTAATGGTATTTCAATTTGTGACTTTATTCTGTGTGATAAGCAACTGGCATTCCAGAGTAGGCATTGAAAAGCACTGTTGTGTATTGCTCTTATATCTTGTAAAACTTGCCATATCTGTAATTCAAGCATTACCCAGGTGCGCCATGAGGAGGCAGGATTACTGCACACCCATTTTTTTCAATCTGGTAATACAGAATATTATTTTTAATTAAAGAAATACTGAAATAAAAAAATTATAAATGCATATAAATAAGGTGGTTTTATAGCAGTAATATTATATTTGGCTTACAGATACTCTTCTAAGCTCCTTTAAGAGCTATTGTTATTGTGTTGCTCATACATTATGTAGTTTATGTTAAAGTATAACATACATAATAATTACTATTGAAGTTGTGACAAGTTGTGGAAGTTGGAACAACAAAAATTAAATATTACTGAAGTGAATGAATCTTAATATGTATGGGAGTCACTATACATTTTTTTGAGATATGCAATTGAACAATAAGAAGCTGCCATATTATTGAATTTCCATATACACTGCAGCATGTTCTATTTAACTCTGGAAGTAGTATGCAACTTGTTCTTTGAATAGTATTAATTTTCTCTTTCCCGGCAGCAACAGCTTCTTTCCAGTAGGAAAATCAGTGTCTATGTAGGGAACTCTTCACATTTTATTACTGGAAGAAATTGCATAATACCAAATTGAGATTGCATGTATGATGAAATTATTAATTACTGAAATTAAGAGCAGCATAATCTTGAGGCCGTCCTGTTCTTGTTCATCTCCCCTCGGTTTTTGAGAGCACCATAGATTCATCTTCTTTACTTTGTACTTTAGTACCCTAAAAAGAAAATAAGCATCCTATAAGTTATGTTTTGCATATTCTTAAATTGATAATGTTCATTTTCACTGAATTAGAACAAGATTTGTTTTTAAAATATTTGTTATTGTATAAGATGACAAGGGCAAATTGCATTTTCATTTGTAGATAAATTGCATGTGCTACATGTTTATTAATACATTTTTTTTCTTCAGAATTTTAAATTATCAAGACCATTTCAATCCTCAAAATCCACTTAAAAATTAGTGTAAGTTTGGTGTTTTTTTTGCATGATTACATTGTTCTACTTTGTACCTGATTCTAAATGTATTAACCAAGACTTAATAAAATTTTAAAAACAAAGTTATATCAAAACTACTAAAAGGAAGCTATTATATATTCTAGATTAGACTAGAGAGTCAATTTTTGTACTCATATATTCCACATACTATAGAATTGCTCAGAATGTGTTTCGTGAGCTACTGCGGCTGATGAACCCTCAGCATGTATAACTACCCTCAATCTTCGGGTTCTTAAATAAAACGAATCAATCTTCGGGGCATAGATGATATCAGATTTATATAGTAGTGTGACCCAGAGACTACAACATCCCAGGTTAATTAAAGATACTACGGTAAAAATTATCAGTATATTTAGAAACTATGTGTATGGACTTGTGTAAACGATTAAGGATTTATAGTATTTATGATACAGATGGCACATAGGTAACATAGTGGAGTGATGTTCTTTGGGAGACCCTCTTGACCAACAGGCCTGTTGTGGTGAGTCAAGTTCCATCATCTATTATGGTACAGAAACATTTCATTTGCCCAACTTGGAAGAATTCCAGCAACTTTGAATTGAACAAGAATTTCCACCATTTTGCCATCAATTAATTGTTCTATTGTGACATCACACATTATGGCATAATAATTTAACATCAATAAACTATGGTTACAAATAAAAATCACTAATACTGAACAAAAGCCTACATTTTATTTATCAAATTGATGAAGTTAAGTAAGTCAACCCCTCTCCTCCAAATGCAGTAATTTTGCAGATCCTGAGTGTTGTCAATATTGTTTTATTTTAGCAGAAGCAAAGTGTTTCAAATATAACTATTAATTTATTTGCTAGAACAGCAATGGTTCCCAACAAGAATATGCTAAATTACTTGCAAAATACTTGTTTAAAACTATACCATAATATAAAGGTTAGGGAAATAAGTTTTAAAAATGCATTTAAGAGAAGTAATTATGCACTTTAGCCTCATTAATTAATTGCTTATTTACATTCATTTAAATTACGCAATGAATATGAAAATTATATATTAATCATGCTGACTTACTTTTACTA
This sequence comes from Metallyticus violacea, assembly GCA_030762175.1. NCBI lineage: Eukaryota > Metazoa > Arthropoda > Insecta > Mantodea > Metallyticidae > Metallyticus > Metallyticus violacea. Next base: position 76,182,250 of record CM060831.1, on the reverse strand, counting down.
ATACGGTGTGAATGTACTATTCATTTATCTGTTATCCGTGAGACAGTTTTTCTTTCCTGCACTTGTGTATTTACCGAAAAGTCAGCCCAAAGCTTATATCTGAAATTAAATATGAGTTATTAAATACATATAGCACATTCACAACAATAAAATACATCCTTGTTTTTAAATCCCCTAACATGTAAAATGTATATAAATATTTTAATACAGTTAAAACAGTTTTGAAATATCTTATCTAAATTCTACTCTAAATAATTCTCATTAGCAAATAAGCTGTTGTCACTTTTGATAATACTCAAAACTTTAAATAAATCCATTGTAATGATAATTCTATATAAATGAATTAAGAAAGCAAATTTTACTTTACACTACATTGTGTTCACTGTTACTATTCTATATTTTTGGGGGAGGAAGGGGAATTAGAACAAAAATACTATCTAGTTATGAACTTATGAATTTACTATATATTGTGTTGAAATACTTTGAAAAAATCTTATTACTCATTTACCACATTGTACAAGACACATATGCACAAGGTATTTAAACATATCATTTTAAATATACGTTACTTGGATCGATAATTTGTTCAATGCAATGTGCATTTGTATCTTCAAGTCAGTACAAATAGTCATAAACATGCTAAAATCTTAATTACTGCGCAGCATTTTTCGGGAAACGAAGCATTTTCAATCCCTTATCGTCTCCTTTGGTGTTGCACCCCACCCCGGGGCACTTATATTTTAATAAATATACATTTAAACGTCCGCCGTGATTTGTCAACAACCCCTTGTGCAATCAAAACATAACGTAACAATGCACATTTCTTCTTCGTTTCGGAATTGTAAATAACCACTTTAAAAAAAATTCCGCATAAAATTATTCGGTTTCCTTCCATTTGCCAACTCTGAAGCATATTTTAATGAAAAGAATGCTTCTGTTAGGCGAAATAAGTTTAAACACGGCTTAATTTTGCAGTTTTAGCGCCTTCGTAATTGAGAGACATCTGTTGGAGTTGGAGTTGTCAAACAACTGAGCTGCGAGCGCAGCGTCAATTTTGCAGGTATCCCCACGGGATTTCTGGCATTCACGTGAGGTTCCAAGGTCAACAATCCTTAGCCTTTGAATGTATGCCAAAACCAAAGCTTAACATAGACAAAAGTTGAAATGTCTTCAGTATTGTCAAATCTGATAAACGATTGCTTACTTTTGCTATTAGACTTCTTCCTCTTAGCCACATGAGCAACTTGGACAGCTGCAGATTCATGTTGCATAATACACTTAACCTGCGATAAAAGAATAAAACTCTTCAGTATTGTTCAGTTTTACGCTTATTGTTCTTCCAGTTAAATAATAATAAAATAAGAGAAATAAGATATATGGTTGCTCTTCAGGGCTCTGTTTATTTTGATACACGTGTAAACTTATGGCGGGATTCAAACTGGAACATATCTATAAAACAGTTTAAACACTTGTTTCTGGTATGCCTGACAGAAGATTACACGGCCATTAGTAGTGAAGTATGGGGTCGGTAGTGATCCATTGTTTCATTATGCATTTAATTCCACTGTATTACAATAAATTAAAAAGTACAACTCAGTGTGAGTGATGGCCAAGCTGTTCATAATGTGCTCCTGCTGACTAATTTCCTTTAGGTTGCGTATGTTGAGGTACTGCTGTGGCTAATGGTAGTAAGCTGAAAAAATGTGTCTGACTGCTGAAATGATGTAAATAATTTTTCATTATAACTTTCAGATCCGAAAAATAGCTGCTATAAAAGAAAACAATAAAAACAGCGATTTAGGACATTTTAAGTCTCACCACTTCATTTAGGATTTTTTGTTCAATTAAATTCAGATATTTTGTTTCTGGAAGTGTGAAGTATTCCAAATTAATTATTTAAGTAGCAAGAAAATATATTTTAAAACTTAAGAAATTAGACCATACTCACAATTATTGCTTTTGTAAAACTTAATAAAACAAACCAATTAGCTGCTTAAATTATAATAGCAGAATTAATAAACTGATGCATTAATTGAACCTGAAACTGATTTCTATATATCGACATTATCCTGCAGTCTAAATTTCTCTCGCTGTCACTTCGATCTCTGACCTTTAAATTTAGAACCAAACTAATTAAAGTATGAAATATTACACAAAATGTATCCGTATTTACGTATTTATGTTACAAAATGTAATTGATGTCAGAAGTGATTAAAATAAGCTATTTTTGCACAGGAAACCATGCTTGTTGGTTTATGTTACACTGAAGACTATTACGTAAACTTTTCATTATTTCATTTCTAAGTTTTAACTAATACATGTAACTTAATTTTTATCAATAATCATTAGGGTATCAAAAATGTGTACACAAGCAATTGTGTATAATCCTTGCTAAAATTTCAGTGCGCTAGTACGCCCTCCTACTGCTACCACAGCTAGAGTACAATAATTAGGTTAGAATGAAAGGCCGAAATATAATAGAAAGAAACCTGACTACACTAATCCAAACGAAAATTTTTCGAACATGGTTTCCTATATGTACATGCTGATTCTCTCTGGCACCTCTTAAAGTTTGTAATTCATTCACTTAAAGTACGAATACATTCTGATCTTTTGGTGTAAAATCACTACAATCATTGCAAAACTGATCTAATTACCTTCCACATTATCATCCACCATTTTTGCTTATATTTTATTATTTTCATAATTTTTACAAATATTTACAATTCTTCAGATGATCGTTAAGTGCAATACACTGCTGAGATCTCACATGGAGCCTGGCGATGAAACAAATACTTAATTACGGATCAATGTGCCAATGAATGCCGAACTTTGTTCCTCAGACCTGGACTGGAGTTATCAAATAGGTGAACAAAGGTCTGGAATGTCACTAAATGGAAGATAATGGGTGTAGGAAAATCCTATCCAAAGTATGCATACTGGTATGAGATAGTTGAAGCCATAGGCTTACCGCATGATGGTGGTAAATCTTGGGAATGAGGAAATACATTTATTTATGTTGAAGCTTCTGTATATATGCTTGAAAAAAAAAAAAAGACCCAAAAGCAGCTATTTTACACCGCACTCTGATTTCTACACAATGTAATGCTTTTTCATTAATATTTCGTAGATATTTAGTTGAAAAATATCTCAAATTCGTTTTTTAATAAAATCTGGCCATAAAATTTGTATCGTTAAGCATTAGGAGTTTTTTTATTCTTTGTTTTACAAAATTTAAATTATTCTGTTTCAGTAAATGCTTATATTATGATAAAACCCTTTCTCTGTGTTTCTTGTCACGTTTGGTGGTCTTTAAAGGATGGAATTTAAAGTCATTAATCTTTGTTTTACAAAATTTAAATTATTCTGTTTCAGTAAATGCTTATATTATGATAAAACACGTTCTCTGTGTTTCTTGTCACGTTTGGTGGTCTTTAAAGGATGGAATTTAAAATCATGTCTCTTCTAAGACTTTCAACCAAAAGGTGAACCGTTTAAGAGTGTCGCTGAGCTAAAGATTAGGGCTAGACAAAATCATTCAGTGTTTTATTTTATGAGCAGGAGATTTAGTTTGAACTGTGCCATTTCTGCTCAAATTATTTTTCTATTTTGTTAGGCATAGGCTACACTGATCTCTTCGGAATTAAACAGAATCAAGTGTTCTGATTTCATTAACTGCTCCGTACAGAACGCATTGCTGAGTCAGCCAATGCATCACAGCATATGAACCAAACTTCACAAGGCAATTACTCCTATGTTAATTTTTCAATCAAGGGTTGGCATTACCAAATTAAAAACTAGTTCACTGAAAATGCGCTATGTTATATATATATTCTTTCGTCATGTTTGAAAGAAATGTTTGTTTTAATCAATATCTGGGCAACAACTATTTTAAATGAATTAAGCATACACTTTTAGGAGGGGATATTAATTAGTATTAGAACAGGTCTATATTGAACATTTAAATTGTGTTAGTTTAAATGCAATATTATTAAAGTTGTATAAATAATAAGTGTGTGTAATACATTTTGCTACATGGAAATTTTAATGAAGTTACTTTTCTAGTTTTTAAAACATGACATTATTATAATATACTAATATTATCAATATTTATTTGGCTCCTTGTGATGAAATATAGCTACTCATTGATAACATTTATCTCAATATCATATCATATAAAAAAACAAATTACTCACCATTTTCCTTAGATTGATTGAAATCATTTTAAAATAGTTATTCTTTATTATTATTGCCTCTTTTCCTCATACAGTAAAGTTAATTTAATTTAAAAAAGTAAAATTCCTTTAAGAAACATATTAGACATTAACATTCGGGTCTATTGGTCGCATTTGCAACTTTTAATCCGGATATACTGGGTTCAATTCCCGGTCTGGTCAAGCTGCTTGGGTAAGATTTTTTCGGAGTTTTTCTTTACCCTGAGAACGTACAGTCATTTCATTCATTCATACAGTCCACGTTTAGGTACCCATAGGTTTAAGGACCTTCCTCCATGATGCATCATAACCAAATCCCCTTCGCTACCATCTCCATCGGGTCGACACAACGGCGCTCTATGGGCGTCCCGGCTTCAGAAGTACGCTACAATGCCCCCAATTTCATAAGACAATGGGATGACATTGGGTTAAAAACATTTATATAAGAAAGTGCTACATTTTGCACATACATAATGACATTTTGAGTTATTTAGGTAAAATATTACTTCACGTGGAAATATTTAAGTGCAGAAAAATGTTAAAAAGCTGTTTAAAAGAAAAGGAATTAAACTGCAACACACACTTTAGGATTTTACTTTTAAAGTAGTTATTAGCATTTAAAAAAAACCATTTTATGCTGCTTTATACTACATTGTAATATAAACCTCAAATATTGCAAAAACAAAAAATAAAGTAAACAAAACTTTTACGAATATAACAATAATTGTATAACATTATAAAGCAGTTTCATATGCTATTTTTTGTATACAAGAATTATAAAAGAAATAATATAAAATCAGATTTTATAATAATTACTTTGAAGTCAAAGTCTTCTTTTATTATACTTAATATTATCTATTGTTAATTTTTTAGTAACGATGAATTTACCGCAAGAAATGTTATTCCATTCTGAAAAGCCTGAATTGTCACTAATACCGAGAAAATTTTATGAATCTAATTAGAAAGATTGAATGAAATGTTTAAGAATATTGTGTTGGCATATGAAGGGTTGGCGGGAAGAACGATAAGAACCATAAAATGCCATTTTTGAGTTAGGGCTGCTGTATATTGGATTTCGTTGAGAACTAATAGAGGGTTACTTTGTTATTACAAATATGATGAAGGTTCACAGAATAACGGAAGTTTTTAAAAACACCCATTAGGGAAAAACGATGGGAGTTCATCTCGTTTCAGGGAATAGAGATGATATTCCAACTTCGGGTGACAGCTTTGATGGCAACACCTATTCTCGCAATACATTTTAAAAAACTTAATTTTGAAGTTAACCTCAATTATGGAAGTGGTTGACTGAAAACCATGTGATGAAATGCTACAACCGAGGAAACGAACACAATTGGGGAGGTTAAGTGATGTAAACAATAAGTTACTAGCACAAGGTCATGAGTTGAGCCCATCTTGTCATTGTATTTGGCTAAAGTGTTTCGGAAAGATTAACTTGGATGATAGAATGCCCGTTATTTCAACATTTAATAACATGCAATTATAATGAACAAAACATGTGTCTAGGAGACTGATGTCTCGTTCATTGGTTAAAAGGCGTCGGCCTAGAAAACTTAAGACTGATAATCTTGATGAGCACATACTTTCAAAGTTAGGGTTAGGGTCTGATTAATCAGAAGCCTACAGTAGAACTACCTACTGAACAGGCAGATGTTATTAGAAGTGCCAGACAAAAGTCATCAATCACCCTTCAAAGTTAGCGAGTGTGAGTAATCAACCTTTCTTGGTTGATCTTACTTTTTAAATTCCAAATTCAAAGGAAAATGGCTATTTCGTATAATATCTATATAACAACGTCAACTACTTCGTGGAGAACTCATCTAATCTCTCATTGCGGCACATGTAATGGACTGTTGTTACATGGACAAGGAATAGCAGATTACAAGATATTGTTGCATTGGATGCTGTTGAGTTTTAATATCCAGAAAACCGCCACGGGTGGCCGAGGTCGTTAAGGCGCGAACTCGTGAGCGGGAGGTTTGGGATTCGAATCCCGCCAGGACCGTCCTCCCTGACTGAGGTTTTTTTCCAGGTTTTCCTCAGTTCTCATAACTGTCAAATGCCGGGGAGGTACCCTAAACTTAGGCCTGGAACGTTTCCTTCCTTAAAAAAAAAAACCGTTTCCCAATATATCATTACATTTCATGTATCATCAGTGTTCACCGCCTGTGATGCCTCAGAAGTAAAATCGGGCGTTAAACACCATTTAAAAAAAACCAGAAAGTTATGCAATATCGCCATAATCGAAGGAAAAGTTCAAAAACCTGCAGAACCAAAAGAAATTTATCTCAAAAGAAGCACAAGGGTTCTCTGACAATTTGACAACTTCAGGCATCCAAGAAAAGATGACTAAAATAATTAAATACAAGGTAATTGTGCTATGTGATAAGTAGTTAGCCTAAAATACTCAAAAACCCATTACAAAAAATTACGAAAAAAACTAATCAACCCATTTCTTTATATTACACATTCTTTAGTTCCAATCCAAAGGATTTCAATTAGCATATCTGCTAACTCGTGAACGGTACAACAAAACCAGCTGTTGCAACAATATGCTTACACAATATTGATTATAAGACAATGTTCATTTTGTTTATAATTTTTGCGGTCAGTAAGGATATTTATTATTTTTTAAAATTATTATTTTCAACATTACAAATATTTTCCTTGGTTTGGTAAATGGCAATGTATTAAGGTAAAATAAATTAAAAGCAATGGCATAATGCATACACACTGTAGCAGTGGGTTTTAATAGTTTGTTATATGGACCCTCATCGTTCTTCCCTAACCCTTCATATTTTCAGGATAGGTTATTATTATTATTATTATTATTATTATTATAATAAAATTCTACCAATTAACTTGGAAGATAATATTAAGTTATTATTTTGTATTAATTCTGTAATTATTTGCTCTGCAACGAAGATGGATTAATAGTACTAGTAATAAAGGGCTATGAGCTTGGCCCTTTCTGGCTACGCTCCCAGTAGGGGCACTTTTGGGAGAAAAGGATGAGGCGAAGGAGACAAGGATCTGCGGCTGGATGAAGTCTCTAACATGTTTCCAGATAGAACACTCGACGCCGTGGAGCTTTCCCCCATGTTCCAACTCCTCAGACGCCGGAGCAAAACGCTTACTAAAGCGCAAGCCACCATCACACCGCGCCAGCTCATCTCGTTCTGTCACTTTAGACCCTGTAACAGAACAAACGGAATGAAACGATATGAAATAGAAGAGCGGAAAATTAGTATAAAATAAATGAATGAACAGTGTTTAACACTCGTTTTTGCTACAGAGACACCACAGGCGATGGACACTGATGATACACGAGATGAAATGATATATTTGGAAAGGATTTATTTTTAAGGAAGGAATCGTTCCAGGCCTAAGTTTAGGGTACCTCCCCGGTATTTGTCATTATGAGGACTGAGGAAAACCTGGAAAAAACCTCATTCAGGAAGGACGGACCTGGCGGGATTCCAACCCCAGACCTCCCGCTCACGAGTTCGCACCTTAACGACCTCGGCCACCTGTGGCAGTTTGGAAAATTAGTGGCATAGATATCCATCCCAGCATTGGCCTAAGTGGCCAGGGGAAAGCACGGAAAAACCCAATGTCAGTGTAGCCTTACCTTATAAATATCGATTGAAGTGTGCATGAATGTCTATTCTTTTCGTTAACTACTGCCAAAGTACATTACCTCTGATATGTTTAACTCAAAAGCAGAACTTCTAAAACATTATGCAACGAGTTCATTTTTGTAGTGTTTCTATATCTTCTCAAACACTTTGTACACATTGTATATCTAGACATGACATTAAGCTGTCTGATGCAGATAATGAGGGATGTCGATACGGCTGCTTGTTAGAAAACTTGCCGTGACAAACAAGAGGAATGATATTGCTTATGATTCTAGCTAGAAATCTCGTATTCTGTCTTTTATGATATGCTCTTTGCTGAATTTCCTTGTAGTCATTACACATCTTCTCCTTTCTGTCTCTATTCCATAATTCCTTTTATCTTCCCGAAAGCTTTTTCCCAGTTGTATCTTCCCTTAGATCTTTTCTTTTGGCAGCTTTGTCTGCCCGTTCCTATTTTTTATTCTTTTTTTTTTACCTCATTTCTTTTTCCCTCTGTCTTATTTTTTATTCTCCTTACATTCTCACATTCCCTTAATGCATTTCTTCTTCCTTTGTAAAATGCCTCTCATAATGTCTTTCCAGGTCTAACCTTACGTTTATATTACCTCATAATTTGCCTTACTACCCATGGAAGACCAGCACCTCAGGTTTCGGTACCTTTCCTTTTTCTTTCTTTACTTTCACGTCTTCTCGTTACTTCCTCTTTGAACAGAATGGTAAATATAGCATTGCAATATTTGTTCACAAGCAACTTAACTATCACAGGGACCTAAACACTGTCATTTTAAGATTTTAATAATTTTCAATATAACTTGCGTGGTTTAGTGGCTTGCTCATTCGGAACTTTTCCGAAAATCTGTGACGGATGAGCACACATAATGGAGAAGTAGATTCAGATTCGTTTTATTTAAAATTTGACCTGTGGCCTACAGTAGACGGCCTTTCATGTTTAATTTTACATTTCTCTACAATTTACGGTAGTTTATGTGCCTAGGTAATAATATAACATAGTAAATCCATACAGGCGCCCGGTATGGTTGCCTGGGCGTTGGAGAAATAGCCATTCCAACCGGGAACCTGCATTTCAGTGGCAGTCTCTGTGACAACAAGCTGGGCATTCTTTGCTGTTCAGAACTGAGCTTTGAGTTTATAATCATTTTCCAGGCTGACGAATTATCCCAATTATGGCGACCATAATTATTAACAATCCGGATTTACAAATACCGTTCTACAGATAAATGATTCTCATACAAACTGCTTCGAAATCACTCATGACATTGGAACATTTATTTTGTCAAATCATTATTTCCAATTTAGTCATCAAATAGAACTCATCTCGAAAAAAATTAGAAGCAATAATATCTTCACAGACGAGGAATTAGTATGCACATTCGGCGCCAATGCACAATCACACTGGTAGTATATATAATACGACAAAAGACCGAAGAGGAGAAAAGCTGGAGGAAGAAATTGCGGAATTAAAAATGATCATAAAGATCATGATCAAAACCCTCCAATGTATGAATATCGTCAACGAGCAACATCCAACAAAGATCTAACTATATGCAACAGCAAGATAGAAAATAAAATTATCAACTGGAGAGTAGAACAAGATCTCACCTCCAACGATCACAGACTAATATATTTCAACTACTGTATTGGGAAAGTGCAAGGAGAACGAATAGAAGCAGATGCGTTAAAATGTAACTATGCACAAGCTAATGGGTTGCCATTGAAAAGCATTTGATAACAGTAACTTAGAATATACGGGAACAACAGTATATTGAGATGCAGATACTTTAATAAATACAATTAAATTAGCAATTAAAAATTACGTTTCAAAATAAAGAACTAAAAAATATTCAGACAAAATT